>ML785183.1:148404-173616 GCA_009831015.1 Picea engelmannii
TCCTTACACCAAATGTGCTTTTGAGTTTTGTGTTTCTTTGCTTGAGATGCAGGTTGGGATCTAGCATTTGAATAAGAAGAAACTAGATGGCCAAGCTCATACCAAACCTCGTGATGGAAAATATTATGTGAATAGTCCAATAATTGGGTATAATTGTAACCATTACAATCTAATGTGTTTTTTTGGTAAGATCCTTGTTCAAATCATCTTCGACCTAATTTTGTGCAAAGGTATAGTTGATAAATCTATCATATAAAAAGCCATGGCGACAAACTTATTAGAGCATTAGCATTTCAAATTGCCTCGGGGTACTTAGCATTCTAATATTCAAGGGGCAATCTAAGCATTCACACCTAGATTGGTGAATAGATTGAAACATCATTGCTAAGGCCTCGTAAATAATCCAACCCTCCTCATAAACCAAATCCCATGACATGTGGCATTCACTTGTCGAGCTCGTAACATTTACTTTATCAAACTCACAACATTCAAATTATAAAGCACAAATATAAATTCAAGGACAAAAAAACCTTGGCACAAGGGTGTATTTCCATAGTATCATACAAGGAGCTTCGAGACTCAAATACTTAACCTTAGAGATCCTCGATTTTGGTCACATGTTGTTAAACCTATGGATCAATGTGTGGGCACAATAGTATAATTCTTTCACCTAGCCCCAAGAGGGATCAAGATTTAGAATTGACAATAAGACTATTTTGTTGATACAAAAGAACAAGAGGGAGGGATTCTTCAAGTCCACAAGAAAATCCTTAGACAAAATAGACTTTCCAAGGCACAACTCTTTTCTAGTTGGACCTTTCAAGGCCAAAGATACAACTTCTTTATATGGCATGTCTTTCAGAGAATCCAATCAATTCTTAAAAAATAAACTTTTCATTGGCCAAGATGGAGAGGACTACAAGAGAAAGAATCTTGGCCACGACAATTTGGGCCTCTAACAAACTCAATCACTGGAGGTAGAATCGGGTTAAAGGGAACAATTAGGGTAAAACACCAATCACATATTAGGTCCATTTTGTCGTCCTCCATAACTTGAAAGTGGAGATGGGTAGTATACAATTACCTCGTTTTTATTAATCAATAAACATAATATTTTTTTTCCAAATTCTTCTCATATCCCAATGTGGAAAGCATGTGCCTTCCTAATATGAGAATATATTCAATGAATCGAAGTCAAATTGCAACATTCAATTACTCAATCTCCTTTGGCCAAGAATGCACGAGTGGGACATATCTTTTCTACCAAAGCCACCTTGGACTTGCACTTGGCCCTAACCACATTCACAAGCATATGCACCATGACAAGCACAAACACAAGTGGAGAACATGTCATTGGAGAGACTTGAACCTCGGTGCAAGCTTTAACAACACCATGCTTTCATCGACCCGACAAGGCATTGCCTACTCAATAAACATAGTTTAATTTAACTAAGTACTGTATTGCTATGTAGAAAAAAAAAACTATATACTCAAGATTTTAGAGGTTGAAATCAAAATATACATACACTATACATATGGTTGTCCTGGATGGACTCAAGACTCGACATTTGTATTTGTTTCTACAATATATAATAACAAACATAAGAGACTAAGTCTACTTATTACAATATCCCTTCAATATCTTCAAGATACTAATATTATCATCAAAGAAAAACAATAAAACATAACCTTGATAACCTATTTGGGACCTTTAGGATTGCACCCAAATGGTCTAGAAATATCTCTTCAACATAACTAGCATACCCAAAGATGGGGAAAGGAAACACCGAAGTGAATTGGGGTGGTTATGTTTTTCAACGATTAGGGGATTTTGTTTTTGGATAAAAAATGAATACTTAAAAATTTCTTCTAGTAGTAAGTAGACATATGATGGGACGATGTGATGTCAAAAGTCTTGAAATACTCGTTTATCACTAAATCAACCTCACTTGGTGTTTCTAACCTCCCAAGGACTATTGGAATATAAGGGAATGAAGGGTTGTTGTTTTGTATTATGGAAATTTGATTGGTCATTGGTACAATTCAATTAGAGGTTGGAAACCATTAATTTAGATCATATCCATAATCCAAAGTGCATGAGAGGGTCATCACCTCAACAATTTGTAGCGATTTATGAGATGTTACTTCCAAGTTGATAAAATATTATATGGGTGAAAGACAATGTGGAACAAGTTTCCAACTAAGAGCAGGGTGTTGAATGGATGGAAGATTACAACCATAACAATATCTCATGTGTTGTACTTTGCCTCTAGTGGTATGTGTTTCTTTATTCAAAGCCTATATTGTGTGGTCAACCAAATAGAAAAGTTGCGATAGTAGTGTTGTACATATTTTAACCGTTACTTGGTGTGAGTTTCTCTATTGAAAATGTACATCATGTGATCGACCAAATAAAAAAATTATGAAAAAATTGTGATAGTAGTGTTGTACATCTTCTAATGGTAACTTAGATAGAACACATTCCAATGTTATTGTCCCATTATAATATGTCTTACTTCTCTTTGCATCTTTTTTTACCTCCATCCACATTCAACTTGGGAAAGGGTGAAAGCCAATGACTGTTAACGGGTAAATCGGTAGATGCGGACATGAACTAATCCCCCTAGATCTACCTGGATCTAGAACAAAACAAGACGGAACACGATGCTTTCCCTAGGTTTCAATCATTGATTTTAACTACCACAGAAGGAATAGATAGCATACCTTATGACTCACTTCCTTATGTCTTTGTTGATCCTGCCTTACTCCGATGTTCCTATGAGATCGGATCTGCAATAGCACAAATCAACCAACGTGAAAGCAACAATAGTGAACTTCAATGACAACCTAAACATGTGATCAAGGAATCATGTAATAAAATATCAATCATTTTATGGGAAAGGGACGTGCCACCGTATTATATTAATGAAAGGTAGAAGATACAACCGAATCGCCTTGATGTCACAAGTTCCATTTCAGTGGCCCTTTGTTTTGACACACACATACATCTGTTCCAACATTTGCATGAAGATTTATCTCAAAAGCTTGATGGATGAATGGAGACCTCAAACATCACTTGAAATAGGATTCTTCACACAGTCTTCAGCCTATTCTTTCTTCAGTCTTTATGCTTCTTTATGCGTGTACCTCTAACCTTTTCCATGAGAAGCCTATCATTCTATAGGAGAAGATGAAGTGGATAAATATATGAGGATGATCCCATCAAATTAGAGAAGTCAGTAGGATTGTAACCATACAGACGCCACCTTATATTTCCAGAAGATTCCACTTCTAGAAGTTGCTAGAACTTCTTTCCTCTTTTAGTTTTAAAGCGTCGTCACGATCTGCCTATATAGCAGCCTGAGGAAATCCCGCGGGTTGACTATAGTGCAGCATGCGGAAATCATGGATTTCCACACTGTGTAAAGGGAACAGCCCATGACGCCCTTCCAAAAATTCATCTTGCAAGGGTGGAAAGAGGTTGTTTTTCTCAGGCAAAAGATTATATTGGGAACCTGAACACGTGTTTATGTAATCATCATCAGGGCGACCAAAATAATGTGTAATAGAATGCCCCCCAAAGCATGAGCCTAGAACTCGAGACAACCGAAATACTTTGTAAAATAAGTGTGTATGTGTCAAGAACTAGGGGTGCACCAATCAGGAACCTGCAAACAATCAAGCATCTGTACAATATCACACCATACAATTCGAAGCAGGCATTCCCATGTTCAGACCGTAAATGATTGAAATCATAAATGTAGGTCATGGCCACCAATTATACAACGTGGATCCATGTCAACAAGATTTTGCATAGCCACTAGGAATACATTGTGGATCCATGCATCGARAACTCAAGTATGAACATAGCCACGAGAYATACAAGGTGGATCTATGTGTCAAAACAAATCACAAATACTCCATCGCAACCTGGACCAAAAAATGATGAAGTCCAGGGTCTTCAATCCATCGTCCGTTAGTACGATTCTAGTCACGTGATTACAAATGTTGAAGTCTAACGTGAATAGAAACCACTTGATTACCAGTCATTAATGAAAATTGTTAACAAGTGCGAGGGAAATCACCAATGATGTCAATGACTCCCAAGGTACTCCAGTACAATCCAACAAGTGTGAATAAATGAGTTGAAGTTGAAAACTTGACAGAATCTCTCGATCAAGGATCAATGATGTGAATCCAYTGTCGAAAGTGAAGAAACCTACCATTGTGGCATGCAGGCTCTAAGGTACTAAATAATTTCTAAGTCTTTTTCCTAGATAATGAGTTGAAGTCGACAGGAAAAGACTCGTCACAAGAGGGCCTTGATGTATCCCCCATCAATGAMATGAAATGAGTAACAAATTTAGGGTAGAGAAAAATACATATGTGACTTGGGACTGACACAGGGAAGGCTGACATGGTAAAAATGGACAATTGCAGATGACCGACTTGATAGAAGGTTTCAGTTGAACTTCTCTTGAACATATGAATGACACGACAATGATCTTGGTAGTATTGACTCAAAGACGACCCAAGATGTAAACTTGCAGAAGGTCAGACAAGAGACAAACAGATTACCCAACCTAGATTCGAATGACGAAGAGGAGTGTCATGTTCAAGAGCGACGTTTACTGTCATTAATACAGATACAAAGACACATTCCTTTCCCAAATTTCCCCCCACCATTTATGGCGAGTACCTCTTTATTTTTACACAAGCTTGAGGAGGATAACATATGCTTGTCAATTTAAGCTCATCCTTCGGATGAGTCCCTCGGAGTATATTTAACGAACCCTAAGAAGGAGTGGTTCGGTCCTGTATGGGTCTGTCGATGTTTGTTTAACGAGTCCAAATATAGAAAGCTCGAAGGTTTTTCATGTTTATAGAGTTTGGAATAACACTTAAAAGAGAACTCTCTCAGTTCCTTTTTCGTAAAATAGTTCGACAGGACCGAAAAAGTAATAAACTATCGCCCATGAAACGTTTTCTTCAAATACTTTTACAAGTGTGAAAAGAACAAGGTCGCTCGACAATCTTTTCGTTTTTAGGGAGCATGAAAAGAGCTTAAAGAGTTCTCCATAGGTTTCCTTGTTTTTGTGTTACCATAGCGAGTACGAAAAGACGACAAAAGTATACTCGGTTACGTTCTCATTGATTTTCGAGCCCGAGAACGAACAAAGACTATGCTCGAGGTTTTTCTGAAAAACCCCTAAAAAGTAATTGTACATGCGACCAAAACAATTCAAAAAAGAACGTCTATACTTCGTTGTCCAAGGTCCTAATTTTTTTCCTGCAAGGAACAAAACACTTAGAAGACCTTTAGAGTTAATGGGTTTTTTACTAAAATGTATTTATATAAAACAAAATATTAGGAAAAATGATAAAAAAATAATAAATAGAATCAAAAAGTCGTTTCCACCATTTTATTTGCACTTGGTCAAAAACTTACCAAAAACCCTTGTTTTTTACCTCAACTTTGGCGACAGATTGCGGAGGCCACAGGGGATCACTCAATGAACAGATTGCGTAAAAGAGGTAAGCATCTCATCTTCTATCTTTTCAACAGATTAATTTTTGTTTTTGATGGTAAAAAATCAAGATTTTTTTATGATTTGGGATTGCTAGTCGTGCGCTGGGGCCGCCACGAGTGGCCTATAACAGGCCCTGCAGAAATCAACAATTTCCGCAGGTGCGTTAAGGCGCGCTCATGGAAATTCTGCACTGTACTTTAAGTTTGATCGTGGCGGCCAGAAAACTAAAATGAAAAGTGAACGTTGACTCAACAAAAATCCCAAAAATGTTGAAAAAGTGTGCTAAAGATCTTCTATGTTTCCCATGCAAGTGTTTGCTTGCAAAGATGTTGGAATGGCGAGAGCATGAACACGAAGAATATGATCTCATGGATTTAAATGATCTGGGGACCGTGAATGCCCTCCGGCAATGTGGTCTATTCAAATTCTTCAAAGTTCAAGGCATGAGAGCCCAACAAAGATTACTAGAATATCTGGTTCATATGTGGGATTCAGAACAACAAGTGTTCCACATGGATGTTCATGTCCTCTCTTTGGATATTGAGAATATTTATTTCCTGACCGGGTTGTCACATCGTGGGGCACGCGTGACTCTAACAGGTGGTCAAGGTGGTGGATTGCCCATGAGTGCGTACATTCGTCGGCATTGTGAACATGATGCTGAAAGATGTAAAGGAAAAGTAGCAATCCGAGGTGTGAGAGATTTGACCCTCATAACCATCCTTTTTACTGTTGCATGGATGGCAGGGAGTGCTTTTCCACACATGGCACTCCAAAGTTACTTTCAATATGTTATTGAATGTTTTTAGCCTCGAGTATTCAATTGGTGTGACGATGTATTACGCAACATGAAAACTCAACTCACGAAAATCAAGAATGGGGACCTAAAACAATTCGGTTATGGGTCCATTTTAGTATATTTCTTCCTAGAAAGAGTTCCACACCTACGCCTACAGGTGGAATGGGGAATACCAGCCCCGAGAAACCCACGAATGAAAAGATGGTGTGATTTGATGAAACGACATGTGTCGGGCAGAATTGTGAAGTATGACGATGCATTCTTCAATTGGTTGGGACCGCAAATCCTGATAATTGATGATTATGCTTATGTCGATCTAGACTTTCGGGGTGATCCAGATTTGGTTCTCCCTGAGCGATCTCAGTGGGGAGATCTAGGTAAGAAAGACATTTGTTTTTTACAATGTTTTTATGAGTTTTAAAATACTTAATGTTTTTGTGTTTCCGATCAAAAGACTAATCAAAAAATTTTGATCATGCAGATGTAGGGCCACATCGACCCCTGGGCTCTTCTCCTATTCAGAGGCGAGGAGAGGCACGCGTAGTAGCTGGATGGGCTGCCGACGATTATGATGCGATAGAGCAGAACCTGGAAGGCTTGACGACAGACATCCCTGATATATCCATTGAGGAGATCCCGAGGCATTATCAACGCCATACTGTAGGCATATCCGACTCACTTAGTCGGTTACTACGTAGGGTAGCGAGAGTAGTAGTATGCTATTGCGAGAAGCATCCATGATGCCATTTTGTAGGGGCCATGGGCTCTATATTTTGATATTTTGATCTTCGAATGAAAACTCTTTTTGTAAACATTATATCATTATATATATACATGAGGCTTTTACCGGTTTACTCTGCTTTTTGTACAATATGTGAAATGTGATTGGAATTACAAATGTCTGTCTAATACATAATTAGTTAGAGCATCAGTTAATGTATTTAGACATCTAGGAATGTGTTGATATTCAATATAATCGAAATGACATTCCAAGATGCCAATTCGTAAATATACCCGTGATAGAGCAGGGCTTCGGATAGTATAGACATTGTTTAACTGTAATACTACTAGCTACGAATCAAGTCGTATAATGAAGCAATGAATCTCAAGCGAAATAACACCAGTCAATAATTCGATGACTGCACTATACTCTGCGATATTATTGGTCGCTCGACCGAGACAAACACCTTGTAGACAAATAAGTTCGTTTGAGGGTGCATAGATTGCCCAAGCAGCATAAGCTAAATTCCGGGTACTACGGTTAGCACCATCGACGAAGCCAATATAAGATAGCGAAAACACCGACATCTGGAGACCAAACACAATGCAGGGTAAGTAGCCAAGGGTAAAATTCAAATAGCAAAAACACACTAAAGTAACACACAAGAGTATGATACAGTTAAAAATAAAAGTGCTTATGCAGAGATATGCTAAGCGTAGTACTTCTTCGAGTAAAGTCCATTTCTGGGTTCACTCAAAGGAATGCCATCGTAATCTACTAACTCGTATGCTCCCTTCTCAACACTCTTTTAACAATACAAGGGCCTCGCCACATAGCGTCAAATTTTATGGCTCCTAGCAAATCACGATCTTGTTCATAGAGGAGAACTAGATCACCTTCAGAGAACATGCGTGGCTTGACATGTTTGTCATATTGGGCTTTCACGCCTTTCTTCTGGGTTTCAATAACTAGGGTGGCATCGCGACGGGTTTCATCCAATTGCATGAGATACAACAGGCGTTCCTCCTCAGCAGAGGTGTTTGGGAGAAGTTTGACGGCTAGTTTTAACGATGGAATTTCACATTCAATCGATAGAACAACTTCTAAACCATACACTAATTGGAAGGGTGTAAATCACGTGGCTGACTTCATGGATGTCCAATAGGCCCACAATGCTGAGAACAACCTCGTGTGCCAACTCGTTTTGTGAATTCTGATAATCCGTCGAAGCATGGTAATAAGTACTTTGTTTATTGCTTCGACTTGGTCGTTGGCCTGTGGATAGTAGGGGGTTGAGTTTTCATGTCGAAGACCCAACGTTTTTGTAAGCTCAAACATCATAAAGTTTCAAAAGTGGATACCGTGATTGGTAACGATAGCCCATGGGATTCCAAATCATGTAATAATGTGATTGAGGATGAATAGGGCTGCAATTTTTCCCGTGTTGTCGAATGTAGGGATTGCCTCGACCCACTTCGTGAAATAATCTATGACTACAATAATGTACCCATGCCCCCCGACCGAGTGAGGGTTACATGTCATGAAATTGATGCCCCATTTAGCGAAGGGTCCAACGGAAACTACAGGATGTAAGGGAGCGAGGTGAGATCTTATTTTGTTGTTGTATGTTTGGCAAGCGTGGCATTTTTGGACGACAATAATACAATCTTTTAATAGAGAAGGCCAAAAATACCCAGCTCGTAAGATCTTTTGGGCAGTAGCATACCCAGACATCTAACCACTACATGCTCCAGAATGGCATTCATTCAAAGCTTTTTGAGCCTCATCATAAGTGAGACATCGTCGAAAAACGGAGTCAACTCCACGGCAATAAAGAGTATCACCGAGGATGATATACTGACGGGCTTGGTAACGTATGCGACGAGAGTTAGTACTAGACAAATCGGGCCGGAAAGTCTGAGTCTGGAGATATATAATGATATCTCCATACCAAAGGTCATCGAAACTGATCAGAAAAAGGGATTCATCGGGTAATGAATCCTCTGCTACATTTTTCGTCTCAGAACAAGGAAGGTCACATATCAATTCGGCAAACACCAAGGATTTCTTAGACTTAGCATGTTCAAACTCTAAGTCAAACTCTAGGGGTATCACAATCCATTTGGAGTATTTTCCCCCTAGCAACTAGCATGTAAGGATGTGTTGCATAGGGTTGCAATCAAAAATCACAGTGGTCTTGCGTAAAAGGATATAGTGCCAGAAACGTTGGACAGCTTGAACAACTGCCAAGGCCAGTTTTTCAACATGTAAATACTTGGCTTCGGTAGTCGTGAGACTCTGACTCAAATAATAAATGACATGTTTGTCGTGAGAATCATCCTCTTTTGACCAGAACCATGGCGATGGTCGAATCTAAAGCAGCAAGATAAAGGAAATAATCTCGACTATAATCGGGTGGGAAAAGTAGTGGGGTACGAGTTAAAGTCAATTTCAAAGTGTCGAAGGCTTTGTTGGCAGTGGTGTCCCATACTAATTCATAGCCTTTCTTTAATAGTCGAGTAAATCCGAGTGTTAACTCAGCGTAGTTTGGGATAAAACGACATAGAAAGTTTGCCTTCCCTTGCAAACTTTGTAGCTGGCGAAGTGAAGAAGGAGGAGGGAGATTGAGAATTGCCTCAACCTTTAAAGGATCTACCCTAATCCCTTGACATGACACAAGAAATCCTAAGAGTCGGCTAGACTCCACACAAAAGACACATTTGTGTGGGTTTAAGCGTATACGATAGAACCGACAGCGAAGGAAAATGGCTCAGAGGTGGGCCAGATGATCACTATGATGCATGAAATGTGTTGGTAGGTAATCTAAATATGGTTGTACAATGTGCTTAATATCATGGAAATCATAAGACATAACATGTTGAAACTTTGCACCGACGTTCTTTAAACCGAAGGGCAGTTTTCGGTAGGCAAAAGTGCCCCAAGGACAAATAAAAGCGGTTTTGTGTTGATCCGCGGGTAAGATGTTGATTTGATTATATCTTGAGAAATCGTCCATCAAAGAGAAGATTTCACTTTCGGTGCAATCGTCGATGATTTGGTCAATGAAGGGGGTAGGAAAGTTGTCCTTAGGACAAGCTTTGTTGATATCCCTATAATCAACACAGACACAGATCGTACCTTGTTTCTTGTTAACCGGAACTAGATTGGATACCCAATCAGTCAAAGCCACGGGATAAATAAAGCCATCTTTAAGAAGTTTTTCGACTTCAAGCTTGATAGCGGCTACTTTGCGAGGGTGGACCGGGCGAAGTCTTTGCCGGACGGGTTTAGCGCCCGGGTATGTCTTGATTTCGTGTACAACAATATCGGGGTCAATACAAGGCATCTCTTCATAGCTCCATGCGAAGACGTCACAAAACTCTTGAAAAAGGGATTTATACATGACAACTTCATCTGTGGAACACGAAGCTCCAATGTGCACATTTTCAACAACTCCAGGTTTGATAGAGATGTTGAGGGGGATGGTGGGCAAAATGTTGCTTAAGTTCCCTTCATATAACACATCCTGTAGGGAGCCGGGAACCAAAGCAATAACGACAATGGTCGATGGGGTCGAGATCCGTTGGTAACTCTCGAGGGTGTGTTGTTCCAGGAAGAGAATGGAACGATGATGTCCATCGTCCCAAGGAGTGTCCTCCATGGACATAACTGACATGATCATCTCATATGTGGGAAAAATCACGTGAAAAGGATCAGGAGATGAATCGCCAAGAGAGGGGGCAGACGGGAATGTCGATTGAATGGCTTGATAGGCGGATTCAATCAGACTTAAAGGCATTTGGTCACCATAGCGTGAATAATCACCAGGTTCGGGTATTAGCCACGGGTCAGAAGACGAATGGGTTTCGTGAACGGAGGTGGAAATCATGTTGATCGAGGAAACCAGAGGTGGTGGGATCGAAAATGTACCCATCAGAGTGGAATCTTTGAGTAGACCCGCACCGACATTCTCGTACTTAGGGGGTGTCTTAGCTATGAAAGGTATGTTGCTGGTACGTGTGTCAGAGTTGAAGAAGGCCAGTTGGTCCACTGTAACCACTTTTCCTTGATGTGGAAAGCACACGATCTGGAAAAGAGTAGACATGACTACATGCATGGAATCGATCCATCTACAGCCAAGTAGAAGGTTGTAATCAAGAGGTGCGTCAAAGACCTCAACTTCAACGTTGATCGTTTTGCCTTCTAACGTAATAGGCAACAAAGGGAGGACACCGTGGGGCTTAAATCCAGAGCCATTAAAGGACTTGAGCGTGTTGTGTGATTCAGTTAAGGGAGGAGAGTCGATGGCTTTCCAGCAGGCAATAGACATGACAAACGTCGACGCACCCTCATCAATAACTGTTCTACAAATGTTCTTGTCGGAGACAACAACTAGTATTTGAAATGCGAGTTGAGGGGGTAACCTTTGAATGTGATCTTCCAAGTCAAAGATTATTAAATTTGTATCTATAGGGTCGATTCCACCAATAGCTTTCAACAGTGCCTTCCGTTGTGTAGGACAACTCTGAAGGACTTCGAGGGCTGACATCGCAGATGGTGCTTGTGCCAGATCTTCTACTATACTATAGTTCTGGGCAACACGCGCATGAGGATTGAAAGTAGACTTTCAAACCACGCCCTTGGGAGGAGGGCGAAGAACTGTATCGGGGTTCGGTCATTTGAGATGAAGAGGATCGTTGGAAGGTGGAGTCGAGGAAGATTGTTGAACCAACGAAGGTGGTATATCATCAACTTTCTCCTTGGAGGAAGGGTAATCTTTGGCACCAGTGGTAAGTGTGATGTCATTCTTCTTTGAATCATCGTTACACATAAGTACATAGGAGGTGGTGGAGGAAGAAGGTTGATCATGGATGACCAATTGAGCCTGTTGTTGAGAAGGGAAGGGTTGAGACAAGACAACATGGGTAGGAGGTTTTGGGGTCCCTTGGAGGAACTTCGTGACCTCAGCACGTCTCGAACAATCCTTCGTGTAGTGATCATCACCACAGATAAGGCAAGGATAGCGAGGTTTGCATTTATCCTTATCTTCAGTAGGTTGTGTCTTGGTATTATCGGATTGCGGGTTGTTATTCTTATCCTCCTTATTCCTACCCTTCCCTTTTTTAGATTTATTCTTACTGGTAGGAGTCGATTGAACGACGTTCACTTCCAAAGTTTTACCAGTGGGAGGGGTGGGCGTCGGAGCAGTTTGAGCATTAGAAGCATGGGATTTGGGCGTGGTGTGAGAGGTCTGTGCAGACCGAGGTTGAGTATGGAAAGTACCTATCACACAATCAGTGACATGAGAAGTTGTTGGGGTCGTTGAGGTGGTCACGTCAGAAGGACGAGGTGCATCAGGGAGCATATCGTAAAGAGTACCCGTTTGTGAATAAACGAGATCGAGATACTGGGCACGATTGATCACCTGTTCTTCTGTGACAACTCCACCCATAGGAATGTCTTTAGATATGTCATTCACGAAAAATTTCGTGAACCATTCTGCCAATAACTGATCGAGAAGATCGAGTTTGATTAGACGACGTCTTCGTCTCCACTCATGAATGTGATCAGAGATATGAGTGGCTTTACTTTTCTTGAAAGAACTCAAAATCTCGGTTCCCATTTCATAACGGATTGGCAATTGGTAGTGAGTGAGGAAATCCATAGCTAGGGTATTGAAATCGATGAAGAATCCTCGTGGTAATTCTATATACCACTTTGCGGCTGAACCCGTGAAAGTTCACTGAAAAAGACGTAATTGAATGGAGTCATCCATCAAAGAGTTGGATGAACACCAAAGGTGGAAAGTCATTACATGATTGTTCGGGTCTTCTCCCGGTTTACCATCGAACTTAGGAATGTTGGATGGTAGTTTGGCCGGTATTATGGGCCACTGAGGAGAGTGACGGATAGGGTCATTTAAAATTCTAGACAGATTAGGGAGGTCCAGGGTGGCTAAGAAGGGTACTGGTGACTTTGGGGAGGAAGTCCCGTAGGTATACCAGTAGGACCGTAAGTAGTTTGCATATAATGCAAAGATCCGGGTAGATTCGGTTGTTGGTGCGGAGGCATGTAACCCATAGGGTTGTACTGGTTAGGGATGTTCCCTTGAATAGGGACATTGGGTTGAACGTTCAAACCCCAAATGGGATTGGATGGACCTAGGTATGGTTGGCTTGTACTAGGGGGTATGAAAGAGCTAGCTTGAGGCTGTTGCCCCCCAATCGGTTGAGGATTATTTTGGGTAAGATAGTTCCAATACTGGGCCAAGGCTGCAGGTATGTTTTGTCCATAGGGTGGGGTAGGTGGGGGTTGTCCTCCAACCGGGGGTTGTGTTTGGCCCCCAGGGTGAAATTGTCCGCCAACAAGAATCTAGTAATTAGGTGTGAAAGACTAAGTGGTGCCACTAGGGTCGGATCCTCCAATGAGGAATGGACAAGACCCTCCGGAAGGGGGCTAAGGAAGTGTCGAAATAAAACCAGGAACAAGATTGTGCCCAGGAGGAGTGGAGACTCCAGGAGTTCCGGATGGGACTTGGGTAGGAACGAGAATAGAACCATTCAACGCATTATACCCAAGAGGAAGGGATGGGATTTGACTAGGTAAAAGTGATGCACCAATAGGTGTTTAGATGGCCATCGTATTTCTGGTGGGAATAGCCGTAGTATTTGGGATCATCGTAGAATGGGCCTATTGGAGAGGGGTGGTTAAATTGGGGCTAGCTGACAATCTTTCTGAACCAGGAAAATAATAGCACATTATAGTATTAAAGGGATCTAGGGGTGTCGTGAATATGTAAGATGTTTCGAGAGGTTCAGAAGCGGTAGGTATTTCAACTCCTGTCTTTGAGGTAGGAGGGTTCCTTCTAGAAGCCGGAGTCTGAGCTATGTCAGTGGTCCAATAAGGATCCTCCTTAAGGCTCGTGACAATCTCGGGAGATAATCCAGAAGTGTCAATAACAAGTTATCCGGACGAATTGAGTCGGAGAATACATCTCTCATATCCAGGAGGTAGGCGGAAAGCTTCTAGAGGGTCAGAAACAATTCGAAAGCTCTCTAGATAATCGGTCCTTTCTGGTTGTGAGGGTACGTGGTCCTGGATCTCACTCTGTTGAGGAGAAACCTATGGTGGGTTAGGAGGCAAGGGTTGAGAAACTTTGAGCTCTTCCGGAGGTATTTCTTGCATCCTATGTGAATGACGTGGAGGGTCAATGTTGGTTGAACCAAAAAATCTACGGAAAAAATCTATGGCCAAGTACGTAAACAAACATCACTCGCTAGTACAATCTAGGAATCAAAACCAAGAAAACAAGACCTTCCTATTCCGAAGTCACTAGTTGGTGATGAAATCCAACATCACGAAGTCGAGACAAGAAGGGGCTGGGCTAGGGTGGAAAAGTTACGTTGACGACCTCCTTAACGGACTTACACCCTAGTGTAAGCTCCCACACATAATCATGGGTATACCCTCCAAGGAGCCCGAGTGAGTCTGGCCAACGTCGATTCCAGGTACCATGGAGACTTGCCCCTCCATAGTCACCTTGTGTAGGACAGTAAGAAGATAGGCTACTAAAGTTACCACAAACAACAGTGATGCCTGGGGAAACAGTCGACAGTCTGATCCACACGCAAGGGTAGGGTATCGAACCCGAAATCAACTTGAGAGGCTTCCACTCAACATTGTGGGTATACCTTCAAGCGACCCCCATAATACGTGCAATATCTACACTGAGACGGACAAAGCAGGGTGAGTGACTCTGCCAATCTCAATGCAACCTCGAGTTTGACCCTTGTGTGAGAAGGGCTTCCCAGGACAAAATGTTGGAAATGAATTTGACCACTCCCTATCACAAGATATTATGGTGTGTTTTGTGCTTTGGAGAGTGTGTCTCACTGCCTATTCCAAATCTCTAGCCTAGCTAATGTTGGTGTGAAAGAGCCCTAGAAAAAGTTACTAGTTGAATTTTAGAGTTTCGCAATATTATTAAAGGTTGTTGTTACGCAAGAGGGAGACGGGAATGAAACCAATGTTATGTGAGACTTTGACCCAATAACATGTAAATAGAAATGAATGATGCGAACTTTCGTTCGATGAATTCTATCTACAGTAGGGAGAAAGAACTTTTATGGAGCAATGCAAACTACGATGTACAATTCTCTTCTTTTAAATGCAGTACCAAACAATCATAAATGATATAATTTCACTATTTGTTCCTTTTCAAATTTTTTGAATGCCAATATTTTTTGCATAAATGATCACCTAAAAGACTTAAAAGACTTTAATTTTTTCCTTTCGAAAAACCAAACAAGGAAAAAATTAAGAAAGGATGAGCAATCAATGAAAAGAAAACACTCAACAAGAACCCAAATCAGTCTTTCAATGAAGATAAAAACACAAAATGACAAGAAAAGGTTTCTTCAAATGTAAACAAGAAAATGGTTTTCTGATCATTAAGTAATCCAGAAGGTGTAACCAACCTATAATTCCAACTCCAAATGAGGAATTTTAATCGATCAAGCACTCAGACGCAAGTCCGAAGATTATATCCTTGTCGATAAAAATAAAAAACAAGAATCGAAAAAGATAAAAAAAGAGAGGTGTTCGATCTCCAAAATCAATCAAGATCAAGTTGAAACAATCAGAAGCAGTCAAGGACTGCTATTAAAAACCCTTTCCTAGCTGACTGAAGCAAAAACTGGGTAATAATAGAGGTCAAGACCCAATCCAAAAAGTTTTCAAAGGCCGTCACGGGCATGCAGTATAACACAGTGCGGAAATGAGTGGTTTTCGCAGGCCAATAATCATGCAGGTCACAGAAATCCTGCACTGAAAAAAACCACCAGGGTGCAGAAATGGAAGATTTTCGCGGGCTACCAATAAGGTGCAGTGTGGACGCGTTTCACAAAATAGAAAAATTTTCAAAAAGGACCAAGGGTCTTGAGAAAATTTTAAATCCAGTGAGTCTAATTGGATCTCCCACAGACTCAGAGGCTGAAACAGAATGTAAAAGATAGGCTATGAGCAAGTGGCCAACAAAAAAACGCAATCAAGTTGTACATCCCCAGTGGAGTCGCCAATTTTGTTAACGGGTAAATCGGTAGATGCGGACATGAACTAATCCCCCTAGATCCACCTGGATCTAGAACAAAATAAGACGGAACACGATGGTTTCCCTAGGTTTCAATCATTGATTTTAACTACCAAAGAAGGAATAGATAGCATACCTTATGTCTTTGTTGATCCTGCCTTACTCTGATGTTCCTATGAGATCAGATCTGCAATAGCGCAAATCAACCAACGTGAAAGCAGCAATAGTGAAATTCTATGACAACCTAAACATGTGATCAAGGAGTCATGTAATAAAATATCAATCATTTTATGGGAAAGGGATGTGCCACCGTATTATATTAATGAAAGGTAGGAAGATACAACCGAATCGCCTTGATGTCACAAGTTCCCTTTCAGTGGCCCTTTGTTCTGACACACACATACATCTGTTCTGACATTTGCATGAAGATTTCTCTCAAAAGCTTGATGGATGAATGGAGACCTCAAACATAACTTGAAATAGGATTCTTCACACAATCTTCAGCCTATTCTTTCTTCAATCTCTATGCTTATTTATGCTTGTACCTCTAACCTTTTCCATGAGAAGCCTATCATTATATAGGAGAAGTTGAAGTGGTTAAAGAGATGAGGATGATCCCATCAAATGAGAGAAGTCAGTAGGATCGTAACCATACGGACGCCACCTCATATTTCCAGAAGATTCCACTTCTAGAAGCTGCTAGAACTTCTTTCCCTTTTAGTTTTAAAGCACCGTCGCGATCTACCTATATAACAGCTTGTGGAAATCCTGTGGGTTGGCTATAGTGCAGCATGCGGAAATCAAGGATTTCCGCGTTGTGTAAAGGGAGCAGCCTGCGGTGACCTTCCAAAAATTCATCTTGCAAGGGTGGAAAGAGGTTTCTTTTCTTAGGCAAAAGATTATATTGGGAACCTAAACACATGTTTATGTAATCATCATTAGGGTGACCAAAATAATGTGTAACAATGACACCTCTTATCAAACTTTATGGATCCTTCTCTCCATTTGCAATGGGGTTATATTTCCCACAATGGTATGAAAATTGTGTATCACTTTCCTATAATGATTGGTCATTATTTCGAAGCCCACCCTGCTTCTTGACAAATCTGGTCAAATCATCCTCTTTACCATCTAGATCAAAAGATTGAGGCCATGCAACTCTCCTTCTATGTTTATGGTTATAATCATCATCATCATCATGACTTATCTCCTTCTCCTCAATATCATTAAATACATGAACTATTGTTATCGGACATATCGGTAAGTGCAGACACAAACAAATCTCCCTAGTTTCACTCTGAAGCTAGAATAAAATAAGACATAATATTAAACTTTCCCTAAGTTTTAATTATCAAGCATACTAAATAACAAGAGATAAATGGCATACCTTTTAAATGTTGTTTGTCCTCGCTAGTGTCATCCTCACTCTATTCCAAGACTTATGGGATGTTGAACCTGTAAAAAGACACAAGCCAACGAAGTGAAAGCAACAACGTATACTCAGCAAAACCTATGTATGTGATCAAGGAGTCATATAATAAAATAAGATCAATTTTATGGGAAATAAATATATCATTGTATTAAAGATATGAAAAGGAGAATACAACCAGTGCCTTGATGTTGTAAGGTCCCTTCCAGTAGTTCCTTGCTTCCCACACATTTATTCTCCACGGATTCTAAGACTGTAGATTTGAAAGTCACTCGCAATCTATCTTAACAACATAAATCAGAAGTCTATCAAAACTCATCAAGCTCCAAGCTAACTTCAAAAACCCAATCAAGCTAAATTTCAAGATCCTCGAGCTAACTTTCCCCATGAGAACTCCCCTCCTTTTATAAGCTGAAAAGGATAGGGTGAGGAGGTTTGGATGATCCCATGAGAATAGGGATGTGACTCAGATCCAAACCGATCAGAGGCCACCTCACCCTCGAAGCTTCTCTTCTAGAACCTTCGAGAAATTCCTTTTTTTTTCCTTCGTACGATAAATCGCCGCACCCTTAGAACTGAGAAAACTGCGACGACGTTGCAAGCCACTGTGATGCAACCTGCGACGATCCTGGATCGTCGCACCCTTAACACTAAGTAAGGTGCGATGATCCCTTTTTATAAGTTTTTTACAAAGGAAAAGATCATTTTCATCTTTATGGGAAAATGTGTCTTCATTTTTCTTCAAGGATTTAGGCCATTGATCCTTCTAAAGACAAAGGATATGTGTACATAATTAATGGTCATAGGGGTGACGAAAATAATGTGTAACAACTACAACATTGGGAATTCTTTCAATTTTTTGAGAAGAACTTCTCAATTCTAAAGGCCCTCCACTAACAACAATAGTTCCAACATAATTCAACTTGGTACCTTCGATTTTCTCAATAGATGTTGGAATCGGACCATCTTCGGGGGCATGAAATAATGTTGTAACAAAGGACTTTCTACCATCTCCAAGGAAATATTATAGTTTATTAATGTATAAGTTTTGCAATTCCTTCTCAAGCTTATTGTTTTTTAACGATGCCAACACATAATTTGCTAATAGTGCACGATCTACCTTTGTTAGGGGTTGCAAGATTTTTATTATATCATATAAAATTATGATACATAAATCAAATTTATAATATATGTATAATTTATAATAATTTATAAATAATTTAATTGAAAGTCACCTCTGATATTATAATATTATAGATATCACCATTTATGTATATGAAAAAACATCAAGGCTTATATATCATATAACATCAAAGGGTACCATAGATTTAGTTGCATGTGAACCAGTTGATTTTATTTACATATAACTATTCGTAGCCAAGGCAAAGATAGATCCATTTCCAGATTAAGTTTATATGGTTTGCTCATGATCGCTAGGAAGTCGATCGAGTTATGCAGTCACTAGATCCATGACCATACTGATATCAAGATTCAAACGATTGAGTTCCATGGTCATTATTCTATGTATGATATATCTTGTGTATGATAAAATTGAGGTGTAGGCGCTTGATTCCTCCATTCATGGTGGTGACCTGGGCAACTTACAAGAAGGGATTTCATCAACTATTTGATTTCACCATGCAACCGCATTACCATTACCCTTTCAACGACTCATACGTGGTGTATCATGTACATTATGACCATTTTTGAAACCTTTCAAACGAAGCGTTTCAACAATTTTACGGAATGCAGTTAATGAGTGAACCTTAGAGAGACATATTTTTCGAGGGTACAAGGTAAACCGTACACAACAAACGGTTTTCAACACGTTCCCTTTAAAAACAATGAATTTACACATAAGATAAATTAACTGTGACATTATTTGGAAATGAGATGTCCACTATTTAGCCTACTTTGGTGGATGATTTTGAACAAATTTGTTCGCCTCCCAATCAAATTCGCCCAAATTCAAAATTCATCATGCAAAGTAGCCAAATCTGGTGACTTAACTATGTTGACACAAGAAGCCATTGAAAGAGGACGCCATGAATGTTGCATAAAGAGAGTAGGGAAGCTCAACGCACCTTTCAATATGTGGTGCTATAAAAGCCGTGGATAAAGACAAACAAGTTAGAGGACCGTGGATAAAGACAAACATGTTAGAGGACCGTGGATAAAGACAAACAAGTTACATGGATGACGACCACATGCTGGTCAATACGTGGTGCTATAAAAACCGTGGATAAAGACAAACAAGTTAGAGGACCGTGGATAAAGATAAACAAGTTACACGGATGATGACCACATGTTGGTGCTTGATACGTCGTGGTCATACGTCTAAACAATGAGAACAACCCTCCCTTAAAATACACCTTCGGTGTAATTAGATAGCAAATAACACTCAATACAAAAAAAATCAAAAGCTGAAGAAAGAGTTCCTCTTCTACATTTTTGTTTTGTGAAGGTATCCTCTTGCAAAAGCAATGCATCTTCAGAAAGACTATTCACTTTTGAGTTGAATTCTTGATAAATAGGATGAAAAGTAATAACATCAAAAGTGTTTATTTACGTCTTGGATTTGAGTCATAATACAAAATATGCCAAGGTTTTCAATGATATAGTGTTAATTGGCCCAACCCACCAATAACTTTGAAACTCCAAACACTCATAGAAGATTTAACCCTCTTCTTTGTGTTATTTTCAACAACAACCAAAGAGAAAAGAATTCAACATGATTATTGGTCTCTATTCCATCAACATACTTTAGAAGCATAAAATGTGAAGAATCGAAGAAAAGTACATCCCTTGCTTCATTCAAAAATACTTGGGGCTCCTTGACAAGCTCCATCAAAGAAATCTCATGGATTATATTGTTATATACTTGGAATCAATAAACATTTGGTGCTTCTCTCTTTGAAAACCTTTATGTTGTTTTCCATTGCCATTATGATTTTGTGCGGTACTTTCGTGGGGGATATGTCCTAATCCTAAAATATCATATACTTTGAACTCGCAAACCAGATCCCATAAGTAAACATTTAAGGTAGAGCATGATAAGTTGCTACAACTTTGTCAGTTGTCCTATTCAAAATATAGTCTATCAAAGTCGACTTACCCCATCTTGTCCTACCATAATTACTTGAATTTACCTCACTCCAAATAGTTATAGGAAAAGTGCAAGTCACAAACAAATGATCCATTGATTATTCACTACTTTTACACAGTACACATCTACTTAGCCCCACCCTATTTCTTTTTTGGCCATTGTCCCAGGTTAGTACACTATTCACTAGCTTCTAATGAATCGATTTTAATGGACATGCCAGCTTTTAGATAGATCTCCACCAACTAATTATTTCTAAAACTAAATCCTCTTCTATTATAATAGCATATCCCAACTTGACAGTGTATTCCCCGAAGACTAAGTTCTTCGTCCATATAATTATACGTTATTCCTCTGTCAATTTTATTGCACTATGATTTAGAAGGTTAACAAACTATTCCCATTCCACTACTAACTCACTCTGCAAGCTCAAACTATCTATTGTCACCCAACCTTGTGACCAAGCATTTATTGTCAATTATGATAATACCTCTCTTAAACAAAATATCTCTTAATCATGTAACACTTCCAAGAGACTTTGTTAATTTGAAGTTTCCATTGACACCTATCCATGGGTCCTCCTCAATCCAAACTTTCCTACCATTCCGTATTTCCCATGCAACCCAAGTTCTAACTAAGGGAAAAGCCTTGATCATGGATTTACATGATATGGATGCTCCTCGTGAATGTTTTCCAGCCACTCTGAACTAGTATTCCATGGACAAACCCTTTAAATAATTAGCTTTCATTACTCAACCCTAAAACCTTCATTATAGACAAATTTATAAAGGATTTTAGTTGCAAGTGCTAAACTGGATATAAGTATATTTTTCAAGCTCCTCCACCCAACTTCCCTTGGGAGTGGTTATTGCTATATATATATATATATATATATATATATATATGACAAGCTTTCATTTTTAGGAAAGCCTTATCCATCGGTAGGTGGTTTCTTGGGATGGAAGATTGGAAATGATCAATAGGTTAGGCTAGGCTTGGACTCCTAGATACGAGGGAAATATAATTATAAGTCTTGAATGATCTCAAGTGTTTTTTTAGCTCAGATAAGACACTTTACCTTGCTTAATGTCCATGACAAGGAGGCAAAGAATCTATGGACATCATGATGGAAGAATTCTCAAGCCTTGGACTCAAAGGGTAGATTAACATGGAAATGGAATATCTATAGACATGCACTTGTAAAGGCATCTTCGAAGCTCAGGGAGGAAGATGATGAGCTTGTAATTTGAGATACAAACCATGTTGAAGGATACCACACAACCAAGACATGATACTCAATGGCCTTTGTCCTAGGATTGGACGAGGAGAGAATATGGTGGTGAGAGGATGTATGGAAGTTCAAAGCACCACCAAAAACATTTTTTTTACATGGCTTGTGTTATCCAACAAAGTATTGACTTGGGACAACCTTAAAAGGAGAACTTAGTGAGGCCCCAATATGTGTATGATCTATAGTGAAAATGGAGAATGTCCATTATCCTCATCTACTTTGAACTTGCAAACTAAATACCATAAGTAAACATATAAGGCAGAGCTTGATAAGTTGTTCATTTCTTTATTATATCTCTACTCTCATTTCGTGCCAAAAATAATCCAGATCAATGGTATCAGAGTAGGCTGCTCTTGATCATTTTTTTTAGTGCATGTCCCCGACGAGGTCCGAGTATAACAAGTTGGGTCTCAAACTTGTCTCTCTCGAGGACAATCGCTCTCACACACCCAAGAAACCCTCCATGGCAGAAGAAAAGAAAAACGACAGAGGAGGCGATTTTATTAATCTGTTGCTTGAGCAAGCTCTCACGCGACAGAGGGACAAAATGATGGAGAATTTTGCCCACATCCTTCAACGTTTGCCAATAACAATCGATATGTCTTCATCAAGCGACCGCTTTGGAGGCACCTCGCCTTTCAAGGTACAAGTTAATTTTGATATTCCTATATTTGAAGGACATATATATGCAGATGCCTTAGAAAAATGGTTAAATCTGCTAGAAGGATATTTCTCTGTTCACAATTTTTCTGATAGGGAAAAGATCACCTTGGCACTCCTTAAAGCTCTCCCTCGTGTCAAACATTAGTGGGAAACTTATTGGGAACAAAGTTCCACATATGAGTCTGAAAAATATGGGGCCGAGCCCACTTGGGAGTTTTTTGTGGATGCGGTCAAGGAACAATATTACCTTGTTGGTAACTATGATGACCAATACATGAGATGGACCACATTGCATCAACATAGGGGCCAAGCAGTGTCAGAGTTCACCAATACCTTCCATACCTTGTGCACCAAGCTGGGTATGAAAGATTCTGAGCGGTATTTGGTTCTGAAACACCATGGATATCTACACAGATACATCCAAATTGAAATGGAGTTTCTGGACATCTCATCGTTGGGAGCTGCCTATCGATATGCTGTCAAAATCGAGCAGAAATTTAGGCGCCAGAACAAACGGGAGTCCAGGTCTGCAAATCTACAACAACCAAAGTATGATAAAGATGGCCCTAACAAACAACCTCCTGAAAACTAGTCTAAGCCATGGGAAAAGAAGGGTCACGAAAAGACGAAGAACACTGAAAAGTGGTGCAATTTCCACAAAATCCCCTGGCACAACACCGATGAATGTTGCTCAAAATAGTCATTGGTGGTCGAGATCAAAGAAAAATATACGAACCCATATTCATAATCCGATTCAGAAAATAATGGAAGAAGACAGATCATCGACGCAGACCCCACTGCTACTGTCACGACCGCAACAATTCAACCAAAAGAATCAACATATCACGAGGAGGGGGAGCGCCTCTTCCTTTCACAGATGTGGGTGAAGGGGACCCTGTTGCATTTCATTGTTGATAGCAGAAGCCAGAAGAAATTCATCTCAGCAGAGGTCGTCAAACAATTGGGATTGTCGACAACACCACACCGAGAACCATACAACAACGGGTGGCTTCGCCAGGGACGATATCTCCCTGCTAGCTAGCAGTGTCGATTGTCATATGATATCCAACCCTTCAAGAATGAGGTATTAGGTGATGTTGCCCCGCTGGATGTATGTGATGTTCTTTTGGGTCAATCATATACATGGAAGCGCCATGTTATTTATGAGTCTCGACCCCACAATGTCATTGTTACTCTGGGGGGTCATCTCTACAAGATACCAGAAGGTAGTTCCAACTATTGTCCCACATAAACAATGCCACAAGGTAGTATCTCATACTACAAAATTCAGCTTCTTCACAATCTGTTCAAAAGAACACTGCAACCATTGTGGCCTCAATCCAAGCACCTTCGGTCCAACAAAAGTAGGTCGACAAGATTGAAGCAAATCACAAGGATTCCTTCTGTACACGGTCATCTCATGTAGCCAGACTGGTTAAATAGATCCAACCCTTCCAGCCACAGGTTTGTGACAACCTTCAACAAGCTAAGCAACACAACTTCTCCAGTAAGGCAAGCAACTCATCATGATGCAGATTCAACAAATGTTTTTCCCTCTCCCCCGGCCACTCAACGCAATGGAGACCATTGCTTCCTAAGGAAGAGGATTGATCCAGGTGGATATCGGTGGCCACCAACCTATTCCAAATGGATCAAAACAGTCTTATGGCAACTTACTATTTTTAGTAGGTTTTCGAATTCTAAACTTCCGAGGCCATTTTGAGGGCCTAAATGAAGTTTTTTCGAGATCAGGCACCTTAATGATAAACAAAGGCTTTGATTGGTCCCCCGAAATGAATGTGAATAACCGTCACATCTCTTCTCAAAGATAATATGCCACCATTCTAGCGAGTCTTTCACTCTGTATTTCTATAGTTTTGTACATTTCGCTCATTAATAGAAATTGTGTATTATTGTATCTCTGTGTTTATGGTTGCATCTCTAATATATTTTTGTTATACTATTGGATATTTGAGATATCTCTGTACATTTCTGTATTATATCTCCACTCTCATTTCGTGCCAAAAATAATCTGGATCAATAAAGGCTAGGGCTATCTTTGTTCTGTTGGCAACATTAAAGAGAAAGTAGGTGGAGGATATCCAAATCTTTGGGGACTCGACGATATTAATATAATGGATGAGTGGGGGATACAATAATCATAACCCGTTTCTTCAAGGTTAAATACGGATGCCAAACAAGATGAAAACCAACTTGTCAAGTTCATCCTTCACACATTTCCACACAGAAAACAACACTAAGTTGATTGTCTTGTAAAGAGGGCAACGAAATATTAATATGGTTTATGATAATGTCTGAACTTGTAGGCCACGAGGTCTCCCCTCTCCCTCCAAAATATATTATCAACTAGTTTCGATCTAGTTTGTGCTCTATTGCATGTTGGGATATTACATGAGTGAGTCTATGATGGTTACAACTTGCTATGTTGTTTTTTACATTACTTTAATTCTTTAAGCTTGATCCATAATGGATAATACTGTGAGATATCTAGATCTTGATGATTTTCTATAGATGTTTTAGTCTGTGGGCACTTTGGTTCCCTTTGTAAGACATTATTGAATGTATC
>ML785183.1:186519-258200 GCA_009831015.1 Picea engelmannii
TTGTCGTATTTGATGCACCCCCACACACACACATGCAAAGAATATAACACACACCCAACATCTGCAACCATCGTGGTCTCTTTTTCAGCATATCCCCTCTCAGCAGTCCTGCAATATAAATTCATAATATTATTCACATTCATCGACCTTTTCCACAAGGTCCATTCACATCACATATTCACATTTATGAGTTTGCCGCAGTTCTTGGCCAGTCCAGTTATTTTTACAAACTAGGGGAAACAGGGTGTTACAATTATGGATTATAGATATAATCCAGGTTCCTTGATCCAACCCTAGTCCAACTTTTGAGAGTCCATCCGTTAACATGTTCCTGTCTGTGTATATACTAGACAAAGATATATGTGAGAATTCTACGAGAAGACGATGTACTTCATCACACAAAGGTTGTAAGGTGAAATTCTCAAGAGTAATTTCCTTGCGCATCCATTGGATAACCATCATTGAATCATTAGAAATTTGAA
Source organism: Picea engelmannii (assembly GCA_009831015.1). Lineage (NCBI taxonomy): Eukaryota > Viridiplantae > Streptophyta > Pinopsida > Pinales > Pinaceae > Picea > Picea engelmannii. The sequence goes on from ML785183.1 coordinate 187,002, forward strand.
GTTGAGATACACCAAACTCTAGTGCCAGCCTCAAAATGAGTTTACGAGCCATTAGTTCACAATAGTTATCGGTTTCCCAATCCTCCTTTAGGAGGGATTCCCTATGATGCATCATCAAAGTATGCCCATGGGATGTCTTTGTTAATTACCTCCTCTGTTTGAATATGAGTGTTTGATTTTTCCTAAATATGTGGGTAAACATCTAATATGTTTAGGGCCTAGACCACACATTTGAGAGGAAATGTCTCTTTATCTTCAAACAACTTCAAGTTCTTGGCAAGCCAGACTGCCCAAGCAACATTACGAGGAAGAGATTTGATCTTATTTATATCCTTTTTGGTACACGAGGAGCTAAAAGCCTCTTCTATACCTTCACTTGCCCAAAGGTTCTTTAGCCCTACCATCCTTTCCACCGATTTCCATACCTCCTTGGTGTAAGTACATTCCAAGATGATATGTGCAATGGTTTCTTCTTCTTGCTAACAATAGCTGCAACACCCTAAGCAAATAAAATTCCTTTTCTAAAAGACCTCCCAAGTGGGTGTCCTATTGTGTAAAATCAACCACACGAAGATCTTGTTTTTTTAAGGGCATTTTAATTTCCACATAGTTCTCCACTACAAGACACGACATCCTTCTCTTCCTTTATTAACTAGTGCTTTGTAACCTATTATGGGTACATATGTCCCTATAGGATTTAGTGACCAAATCAATCGATCTTCTACTTCTCTGAATCTAACATTGTTGTTTTTTAGTATGTCTATGCAACTTCTCCATGACTCAGTGTATTCTTTCCCCAAGCCTAACTCTTCCCAAGATAACCAATGTTGATGCTCAATTGTTGACCTTTCCCAATTCACAACTTGTCTCGGCGTATAATAATCATTGCTTCTTAGCTCCTATATCATTCAGGGGTAATCTGTGCAAACTTTTGCTTCTACTGAGGGATCAAGACCAATTTGAACTTTATCTACTTTTCCAATTTGACAAATCAACTAGTTGCCAACAAGATGGAATGCACAATTAACAAATTTCCAAATTATTGAAGCATTGTGTACTTGTTTAAAAGGATAACACTTATCTTGTGGTGTCCTAGAATAACTTCTATGACTTTAAAATCTCGTTTATTTTATTTTTAAACGACAACCTAACCAACCATAATAGTTATAACACTATCACAAGGCATTGTCTAATCTTGTACCAAAATTCCCTCTAGTTTTTGAAATTTGGCCCAAAAAAAATTAGAGTTCCTATTGATTGATAACTCTAATCAATTTTTTGATGACTTAGACCGATTCAGAATTAGGCAACATTGTTGACTTTGAATCATGATAAAACTTTACTCCTACCTAAAATTCTAATCAAATCCTTATTAAATTTATAGCAAAAAAATACATTTATTACAAAATTAACTTTCTACTTATTATAATACACATTTCTAATATAATTAAAGCAATTCACCGTTAATAATCATTCTCAAACTCACCAAAAAAATTACAATTTAAACACTAACAACTTCAGTCACTTTAAAAAAAATATTTCATAATATTAAAATGCAAAAACCCACATGTTTAATCCCTGTCACCTCTACCTCTACCTCTAAACCCAAAATTTAAGTGGTGATTATAGATTCACAGAATCTCCACACAAAACATTGCATCAAAGAGAACAAAAGTGTGACTACATTCTCAATTTGGCATTAGATCCTCTCCCACTTTAAAAAAATAATCAAATCCCCTACCAAAAAAAACCCAAGCCTCAAGAATTAATATTTCTCCCACCCATAAAATTTTCCTTCCTCGTGATTTTAGTAGTTCTCACCCCGTTCTCACCCTTTCAAAACAATTGCAAAAGTATATCAAATCCTCAATTTTTTATACGTATCCCCGAAACCGTACATACGCTCGGTTCCGCCGCGCAAAACCCCCGCTCCACATACGTATTCGTATCCCTCCATTCCTGTATAATACGCAACCGTAGAGCCTGAGCTCAATGGTGGCATCGAGGCCTGCATGAGCGACAGAATTTTGCCCTCGCGCAGCCCGCTCGCTGCCTTCAAACTCTCGATAATCGCCACTGTTGTCCGCTTTCTGCCTTGTTTTCTTTTCCGGAGCTCTGTATTTCACCGAAATATCGCCATAATCGCGCTCGGCTTCTTACGGGCCGTGCCCTGGGTTCTTAATTTTTGAATTTGGCGGAAAAATCGACCAGTTCTGAGGAAAACCCGCGTTCGACGGTACTATAGGGGTTTTCTTCACCTGGTGCTGAAATTAAAGCTCTCGGGATCTTCACGGGGTCTCCTGCGATTAATTTCTGTTTCAAAATAGGATTTAGAGTTTGCAGGTATTTTCTTTAGAATTTTAAAATTGCTCGTGTGTATGCTTTAAGGTTGAATTAATTGAGCTAGAATGCACCCAGGGCTCATACGATTGATATTTGAGCATTTGCAGTTGTGGAGTTTTGTCGAGCATTTTCGAGTTCGGGTACGTTTTTGAAACCCTAGAATGTTTATGTTACGTGCATGAAAATATTGAATTCTGTGTTAAAGGCTTGATGTATTCAGTGGCGTGGCTTGTTCGTGCGTTGTAAAGCTAGGGCCAGAGAATAAAATATAAATTTATAGCTAGGGTTTGCATTTTTATTTTTATTTTTTTGGAATAAATTTAAATAGAACCTCCGTTTGTATTTCTTTACTAAAGCTAAGTTTTGTGGATGGCTCTGAAAACGGGGGTTTCTTAACGATTTTCAAAGCTGGGATTTGTAAACGTTCCAATGCTGGAGTTTGCGGATTTTTTTTAAATTTAGGGTTTGTTTTGGACAGTATGCGAGAAGTACTTAAGTTGAATTTTCGTGCAATAATTTTACCGTGTTCTGAGCTCTCAAATGATTCTTGGGACCTGTCATCCATGCTTATGTTTTCTGCAAATGATAAGTTTACATTTTGCAGTGCTTCTACCGAGTTACATGCCATTACGCAGTCTGGCATTTCTGTATTTGTACGAGAAGCCCTTTGTTTTCCTTAGCTGTTTTTGAAAGCTCCGAGGGTCTCATTGTGTTGTGCTTCAACTGAGTTAACCGAGTTACATGCCATTACATAGGCTGGCTTTTCTGTATTTTTACCATAAGTCCCTTGTTTCAAAGGGCTTGCCATTGCTTAGCTGTTTTCGAAAGCTCCCAGGGTCACATTGTGTTGTCAGTGTATGTGAGAACTTTTGTGTTACATTTTCTGCAATGTTTGATCGTGCATGAAAGACAGTATTTTTACCATTTTTCTTTTGTAACTTTTGGACAGCGGAATGAGTGATTTTTGGCTTTATTGATCGTGGGCATATGTTGGAGAAGGGGACAAGGCAGTGCTGCTATTTCAGCCTAGACTGCTTGCTTGTTCCACCTTCACGTTTGAGATGTTTTCTATCACCATAGCACGATGATAAGGTAGATTGCTTGATCCTAATGCAGCTTTGGGTTTTGGATGCCTTCCATCAGGAAAAAATTGTACGGAAGATAGCTATGAAGGTCTTATTACTACATCAATATGTTGAATATCTAGGTCCTGGAGTTGAGAGCTTCAATTGATTATGCAGTTCTTAGTCCAGAATTCTCTCTAATGCTCGATTTCTCAACTTGCAGGTTCAACATTTCAGTGTCAACTCATGTTCTCCAGGTTTGGAGGGCATGTTTGGATGTATGACTGGAGGTTGTCTAATTGGCAACTGTAAAGTTTGATTACAGTTGTTTACATATAACGTGGATAACATTCAGGTAGGAATTGGAATGATCTGTGAGCGAGCATTAGTGCACTGGGAGATGAGCGGACATGAGTAGGTTGTCATTCAGACCACGTCCACTCGACATTCACAAGAAACTTCCTATTGTAAAATCAATCAAGGACCTTGAAGACGATGAGAGTGCTGGAACTCGATCTTCTCAACTTTTCCGCCTTACATTGGACAATGAAAATGAGGTGGTGAGTGGTATCTGAGGTTGACATTGTCACATTGTTGTCTAAAGTTCTTTTAATCAGTCATTAATGTCTGGATTTTCTTATGCAACGATATTATTTTCAACTAGGCTGCTCTCCTTATGGCTGATTCAGGACTTCTGTGAGGTTGGACTTGTTCCGTGAACCATTTTTTCTCAGTTTTACAAATGTGTTTAGAGCATGCTGGTTATCTGCAGGATATATCTTGGGGGTCTCTTTCCTCGAAGAAACCAAAATTTTATTTTATTTTTTTCTTGTTTTCTGATCAGTTAATACTTAAAAGACGTAATGTTTTCCATTACAATGGGTGAGTGCCCCGATTTTTTCACAACTTTCTGGTTTTTTCAATACATCCTCTAATCATTCCACTTATCTACAATGCTTGATATATCTGAACAGAATTTACATTTCGCCAATCCGATTCCTGACTCATTTACATTTTGCTTTTATCAAATTTGTCAGCCTTCCTATATCTGATCTATCTACTGTGCTACAGTTTTCAAACTTTAACAAAAGGATTTCAATGTTCAATATTAAACTAGAAAACTCAAGGCAAACTGTTGTTTCCAATTACTGAGTTAATTCATGAATGAACTGGGTGCTGTGTGGCCAAACTAGCCATTGGAAATGCTAGAATCTTCTCCAGATCTGTTCACAAGGTGAGTGATCTACTATAGGTGATAATTCATGATACCGAGATGCTATATAAGTGCCCAATGTCTCCAAACAAGCAAGGGCATTCTCACACCAAGGCTCCAACAATGCTAGACCATGTCAAATCACCCCAAAAGGAATGTGAAAATAAGTGAAAGCAAAGGGGAAATGTCAATCACTCTATGCCATTATGATGCGAACCAAATGAAGATATGGATTGCACTACCAAACTAGCCCAAAAGTGTTAGGTTGTTCCATCAAGGAAGTCAGATATCCTTATATCCAATCATCTAGCAAAAATCAAGGCTAGAACATTACATGACCAAGTGCAATGCTTTCTTTATGATAAGCAGTTATACCAAGAAAAACACCATCAAGACACCCATGACTACATTGTCTCATCAACTATCAACCAAATTGTCTCATCAACTATCAACCAAGGCATCAAAATCATTAAGTGAACTCACAACCCCCAGGCCATCCAAAGCTCCATCAACCTGTAAACCTACCTTTGTGATAAAAATCAGAAGTTGTTTTTGTTGACTTTTACCTATATCTCAGTCACTGAAATTACTGCCAATAAATTAACTTCACCAGAAATTATAAATGCTGATATAAAATCTGAATTTATGCGGTTAACCTACAGCTGAGATATAAAACAGAATTTAACAGCAGAAGCATTTACAACCAAGCACATAAATTTGCACAAGATACCGGATGTTACCATGGAAACCCCAGTGTGGGGAAAACCAGCAAAGAGGGGCTTTATTGGCTTCAGAGGAAAGATGAAATACAGCAGGAAAAATGCTCCGAAATTACAGCAGATAAAAACCAGCCTTTAATCAGCAGTACGACCCAACTAAGGAGAGGCTGTACGGCCCAGCAAGGTACAACCTGTACGGCCCTGTACCATACGGCCTGTACAACCCTCTATTGCTCAGAAAATCGTTCTGTTTTGGCCTCAGATTTCACCCTCTTGCTGCTGATGAAGTACGACCAGTTTTGGCCCTTTTTTTCTATGCTGTACGGCCTGTAGGATGGCCCTCTTCTTTTCTGAAATACGCTTGCTGTTCTGGCTCTGTTCTTCACTGCAGATTCTGCCCAGCCAAAGCGCCCCTCTTAGCTCTGCTCTTCACTGCAGATTCTGCCCAGCCAAAGCGTTCTTCTCAGCTCTACTTGTCCTCTTCCTCAACCAACAATGTCTCAGCTCCTCAACTCCCTCTTCTCCTCACTTGCTCAACCTCACAAATGAGAATGCATGTCTAACTCCACCCTCAACCCCTCTTTTATCTCACCTTCAGCCCCCATTTACCTTGAGATGTGTGCCCATCCTTGGGCCTCAATGGTTGATATTGGGGTGCCCCCTTTGGGCTGGACCCCACTCACCACTAAGTGGTGCGCCCCCCTTTGGACAGGGCCCCACAAACCACTCAGCCACCTTCATGAGGTGCGCCCTCTTTCCTTGGGCCCCACAAACCACTCAACCACCTTCATGAGGTGCGCCCTCTCTCCCTGGGCTCCACTTTCCACTCAAGAATCAATTTTTTGTTGATTTGCCCAAGTCTGATTTAGGCTGAGATAAAAGGATGATCTGGGTCAATCAAGGTGTCCATCAACTGGCCTAGGACACAATGGCACAACTGAAACACCAACCGAGCTAAAAAAACTAGCACTCCCTCTTAGCGAGGGAGGTGTCTCCACCATAATCAATCTATGATCCAGTCAAATCTGCTGCTGCTGCTGTAGCTGCTCCCTCTGAACCGGAAGATCCACCTGTTACTTTTGTTGCATTCTGATCTGATGTGCTGCTCTGCTTATCCATCAATTCAAGTCATACCAACTGACTTTCTTCGATACTGGTCTCTGATCGAGGATCTCCCTGGACCCACCTATAGGCTGTCCCAACATCCTGTACATCATACCTTGCATGATGCCAAGCCTCACTGCTACATCCAAGGCCGCTCCCTCTGCCCGTATGAGCACTTGTCCATCAGTGAACATCACTTCATACTCCATATCCTCCAGAGCTGATATAGAGAGCAAGTTAACCTTTAGCTCTGACACATACATTACCTCATCCACCTCAAGAGACACACTCTAATCTAGCTGGAATCTGACGCATCCAACCCCCTTTACTGCATGCCTGGTGGTAGCTCCACTCTTCACATGGCAATTTGAGCCCGTCTCTGAAACACTAAGGAACATCGACCTCATTCCTGTCATATGGTGAGATGATCCACTATCCATGAACTATGCCCCACTGTCCTCAAACTCAACCAATCTGCTGCTGTTAGAAAGAGTGGCAACCAGAGAAAATTCGTCATCGAATTTCTTTGCAAACGCATCCATTTCAGTAGATGTTGTAGCTGCTACCTTCGACTCCTTCTTCTTCTTCTTGTTGGGACATTTGTTGGCATAGTGGCCAGTTTTGTGACATGCAAAGCATCTCACTTTTCCCATTTCCCTGGAGCCTCCCGCTCCATTGCTCTTCTTTGCATGAAGAGCCACATTCTGATCCTATTGGCCTCTACTCTTGAGGGCCTACAGAGGCAGATTGATGCCCTAGCCAGTTTTTGTGACCTCCAACAGTTGATGGTCAATTTGGGAAAAACCAAGGTTATGATCTTCAATGCTTCAAAACACACTCTCACAGACTTACATTTCTACTTCAGAGGGTAAGAGATTGAGATCAACACAGCTGACACCTACTTGGTGGTCCAGTTTTACGGGGCCTCGTTTTTACGGGGCCTCGTTTTGGTATGCGACAAGCCCTCTAGCCCCGACTCAACAAAGGTTATGGGTCCCTAGCCCTCATCGAGAGACAATGTTTCCTAGGTCAATTTCAGGACATCTCGTTTAAACTCTACCTCATGGAGGCGATTATCAGACCCACAGTACTCGATGAATCAGAGATCTCGGGACCGATTTTGATACAGACAGATTGGGCTCGTTTAGAGAGAGTTCAGACTTTGCTTCTCCAATGCATCATCAGATGCAAACATACAGTCCCACAATACATTATATAAGAATAGTTCGATGTCCAACCATTCCGCCTCGAGGTTATCTTTTCCCTGATCTCTTTCATCCACAGCCAAATCTTTCAGGAACTCTGATTCCAGGAGGGAACGATACCCCTACGTTGCATTTTGTTCCTCAGAGGTCCTTGCCTCAGATCACTCCACAGGTCGCACACGAGGATGGTTTTCAGAAGTGTCCTGATTTCTCCAGTCGATGACCATCTCCCCAGAGCGCCTTCCCCCCTTYAGTKACTCCTTAGATGCGCTGGCCCATCTCTTGTCGACTAGACAGATAGTGAACCGAGATATCAGAGAGGATATATACAGATTATATATTCAGGTCACCTGGACCTTAGCCCCAATGAGCCGGGCCCAAAGATRTCATTCTACTTAGAGCATTTCATGGAGTTGCAGGATGGTATCATTGTCMGCCCCCAATACACATGTAGACATTGGATGCATTCGCTCAGGATCCCTTTGGGACAACTCCGGGTTGGTTCTCATAGACTCCGAGTAGAGACTGATCACCATATCCCACGCACCGATAGGATCTGCCAGATGTGTCACCTACAGGAGCCAGAGACAGAGAGACACCTCATTTTTGGGTGCCCCATTTACTATGAGATCCGAGGTCGTTACTACTGCCTCTACAGAGACTCAAGGGACTCCCTCTCTACTTTCTTCCTATATCAGGATCAGAGGTGCCTAACTCTTTTCATCAGGGAGATTCTCAGTCACAGATCCTAGCTCTTGCACACTGCCCCCCACCCGGGACAGACCAAGAGCATCACCTCATACTTCCAGGCCCTTCCACCAGATCGGAGCAACAAACGACAATTTGAGTTCCATAGTACTTCAGACCATAGAGTGGTGAGACCTCGAGCCCATTCTCCCCCCTTGGAGATCGACCGACATGTTTGAGATCGGTTCGGAGGTGTAGGACCATACACCTGACCATGCAGCCTCATTGCGACAGAGGGTTCAACTTCAGACGGGTTCAGAACACGACACCTCTTGCCCATTGGACTGCCCCTCAACCCCAGTAGAGCAGCCAAAGATCTATTCAAAGCTTCTTTCCTTCGACCTTGGATGGTAGGAGAACTGAGCTTCCTCGCTCCTAAATCCCCCCTAAGATCATACAGCTGGATCCCGCTATGGTACTTGAGGAATCCGATTGTGAGCCAACGCGACCCCCGTCGCCCCCCTCACCATCGGTCATCATATCCATGAGACATTTACTTCACTGGCTTCACCTTCATGTTTTCTCCTCTCGGCTAGTACTGAGTTGTCCAACTCCCACCATGGACACTCCCACATTGTATCACTGCACATATGATACTATTATATACAATTTTTCCTTGGTTGTAACTAGACCTAGGGTTTCTTTCTTTATGATATTCTCAGCATTATCTAGGAGATGTTTTTGCACTCCCACATTGTACCCACACTTGTTGTATTCGTCAGTCTTGTTTTGGCCTTAAATATTTGCCCTCTTGATGCTGATGAAGTACGACCTGTTTTGGCCCTTTTCTTCTAAATTGTACGGCCTGTAGGATGGTGCTCTTCTTTGCTGAAATATGCTTGCTGTTCTGGCTCTACTCTTCACTGCAGATTCTGCCTAGCCAAAGCGTCCCTCTCAGCTTTGCTTGTCCTCTTCCTCAACCAACAATGCCAACTCCCTCTTCTCCTCACTTGCTCAACCTCACAGATGAGAATGCATGTCCAACTCCACCCTCAACCCCTCTTTTATCTCACTTTCAGCCCCCATTTACCTTGAGATGTGTGCCCAGCCTTGGGCCTCAATGGTTGAGATTGGGGTGCCCCCTTTAGGATGGACCCCACTCTCCACTAAGTGGTGCGCCCTCCTTTGGACAGGGCCCCACAAACCACTCAACCACCTTCATGAGGTGTGCCCTCTCTCCCTGGAACCCACATTCCACTCAAGAATCAATTTTCTGCTGATTTACCCAAGTCTGATTTAGGTTGAGATAAAAGGTTGATCTGGGTAAATTAATGTGTCCATCAGCTAGCCTAGGACACATAGGCACAACTGAGACACCAACCGAGCTAAAAAAACTAACAATTTAACCAAGGAAACTTTATTTTGTTTACTGTTATCCCTCATTTTGCACGAGGCTTCTCATTATTTTGTTTATTGTTACTTTTAAATATTTTTTATTTACCTTTGATTTCCACTTTTTTACTTTTCACATTTAAAAAAAATTCACTTTGGTCTCCCCCTACCACCCAAACTCCTCTACCATCTCTCCTACCAAATAGCTTGTAAATATAAGTAGGACCAAATAGTATTGAGTCTTATAACTATTCCTACTCAAAAATAAATAAACAACTTTCTCACACACTATTACAACCTCGACACCTTTGTTACCACGATTTATAGTTTGAGAAGATGAGGGAGGGGGTTTACCAAGAGGTCGTCAAGTACGTCAAATGGGTCTAGTACTTGTTGTCACACCCATAATGAAGGGCCATTCACAGTTTCCCACATAGACCACTGTGTTTTAGAGGAGGGAGGCTACACACACACACATAGAGTTGAAAGTCGAAAAGCCCAAGGGGTTAGCTCAACCAGTGGTCGCCAATGTTGTTGGGCATTTGGCTAGTTTCGTGCCAAGAGGGGCTTGGTTTGAATCACCCTAGGTGAGGTGCACTAGTCTATGCCAATGGTTTATTAGTGATGCCATCCACTAATTTCGGGAAGCATCCCTTGGGTTTCCTCGCGAGGTTTTCCTTGGAAAGAAAAAGAGAAACTTTGTTACATATCTCATTTTTGGTTCTCTTTATATATATAAGATGCCATCCACTAATGTGGGGAAGCATCCCTTGGGTTTCATCGCGAGGTTTTCCTTGGAAAGAAGAGAAACTTTGTTACATAGAACCAAAAATGAGATATGTAACAAAGTTTCTCTTCTTCTTTCCAAGGAAAACCTCGCGATGAAACCCAAGGGATGCTTCCCCACATTAGTGGATGGCATCCCTAATAAACCATTGGCATAGACTAGTGCACCTCACTTAGGGTGATTCAAACCACAAGCCCCTCTTGGCACGAAACTAGCCAAATGCCCAACAACATTGGCGACCACCTAGGGTGATTCAAATCAAGCCCATCTTGGCATTTGGCTAGTTTCATGCCAGGAGGGGCTTGGTTTGAATCACCCTAGGTGAGGTGCACTAGTTTATGCCAATGGTTTATTAGGGATGCCATCCACTAATGTGGGGAAGCATCCCTTGGGTTTCCTTGGAAAGAAAAAGAGAAACTTTGTTGTTACATATCTCATTTTTGGTTCTTTATCTATATATATATATATATATAGATAAAGAACCAAAAATGAGATATGTAACAAAGAATTAGTGATCAACGTAATTGAAACTATAGATTGGGTGATTTTTAGAGTTATTTGCCCCTTGCCTATAATAATACATGCTAAATTCTATTTCAATGTTGTCATTGATCACATGATGACAAGTATTGCTCTCTTCTTTCCTCTAAGTAAAACTTCTTGTTCTGATTGAATTGGGTAATTTGAGTTGCAGAGGTTGCGTTTGCAGTGAATTTGCATTGTGTGAGGGCCACATGCAAACATGTAATGCGACAAGGAAGTTGAGCCAAAAAATAAGTCCACAAAGCATCAAGTTCTTCAACAAAGAAACAATTCCAACCTCATAGATGGAAGCCCATAGTTGAAATTCAACCCCCAAAAAGAACTTTGTTGTTATTAAATGAGAGGTTTGAATTAATCATGCCCACACTATTTGTATGAAATAAAAAAATGTAGAGGAAACATGCTTTAGCTAAATATATTGGAGCTTAACATGTCGTCATTCTTCCTAATTGAGACGTGTCATTAACATGATTATGAATGATTAGGGTTGGGGAGTATTAACTCCTTATCTTCGATACCACATTAGAAATTGCTAAGACACATTAGGATGAGATAATAATTAGCTCCACATAACACATATTGAACACACAAATATATATGATAATGCAAAATAATCGCTCAATGTTTGTGAGTTAGTAAAACTATGATACCAGATCTCCATATATAATATAAGAAGGCAAAGGTCTCACACTTACAATATAATAATAATATTCATACCATGAATATTATTATTGATAATTATGCTGATCAACATACTTAACTCTTTGCTTTGGTGTGATTTTTGAGATTTTTAATCATGTGAGATATATAAATGGATAACATTGCTTCCATCATGGTAAGGAGTGTTCAGATTTTGTGATGCTTGAGTTGGAGTGCTTAAAAAATTGCCCATTGCAAATTTATCTACGTTAATCACATATTAGTGCAATTAATTTGCGCCTTTCCTCGTGCATTTTTGTGCTCCAATTCATCTTCGACTTCTTGCACTTTCTCTCATGTGTTGTTGTCTTGCATTTCGTTTTCCACTTCTCGCACTTTCTCTTGATGGTTGATGATCAACTTGGGTGAAACCAATGCGATGATCTTCAATGGATCGAAGAAAGTCCTCATGAACTCAATCGTACGACCCACAATTCTTTATGGTTCTAAGGTGTGGGTGCCTAGCATGATTGAGTCATACTGGGCCAAGACGAAGAGTGTATTGGCCCTTGTGCCCCGTTGTATCATTAAAAACAAGTGGGCGTTCCCTACGCCATTGTTTAGGTAGAGTTTGTGGGCCACCCTATAGGCTCGAGACCATTTTCACGTTGGTCTTGCTTTTGCATCATATCTAATATTTTGCTGAGTTGGCAGTCGATAGGGAGTGCTATCCAAACAAACCCATAGCCTTGAACAAACCCGTTGATTGGATTCATGGTTACTAGTTTTCAGAGGTTTTGGGTCTTCTTCGAACAATGGGCATCTTGGTGGATTGCATCCCTCCTTTCAGGAATTCTTTGTGTGCCCTTGGACATATGCCGCCGAAGAAGTAGGGGATGAACAAGATTATTAGAGACGACATCCAGTTTGTACAAGTCACTTCGCTTGACCTACCAGGATGGTTGAAGGCCAAGATGGCCTTCTATGCAAATCACTTTTTGGCGTTGAGAGGCGGCCTCATCGTCCGACCAACTTACACGCTCAGATACTAGGTGCACATGCTCAAGGTTTCTCTGGGCCAATTTTGCGTGGGTTCTCATAGGCTATGGGTAGAGGCTTAGCATTAGATTCCATGGGAGGACATGATTCACCAGTTATGTCATATGTAGGAGATCGATATGAAAGAGCACTTTATTTTTAGGTGTCCTATATATTATTAGATCTGGGTTCGGTTCTACTGCCTCTTCAGGGAGTCCTAGAATTCCCTCTCCATCTTTTTTTGGTACATGGATCAACAATGCTTAGCCTTGTTTCGAGGGAGATATTGGGTTTGATCTTTCACGCTGAGGGCCCTTGGGCTGGACACTACTTGGTCGATTACATCCTTTTTTTTGGTGATCCTAGCAGATAGGGGCACTAATGGGTGGGTTGACATTACTGCCATTCTAGGAGGGTCTAGATCTAGGAGATGCTAGGGGGCCTCTTGTCTCCGATCAATGAGAGATTTGTATGAGGATGCCGACTCAAATCTCGAGACAAAGCTTGACCTTCCAGCAGAAGACCTCTGCTTCGGAATAGCAGCAATATACTGCCCCCTTGAGGCTAATAGACACACATCAGATCAATTCCTCTTCCAGCTCTTTTGGACAGCCTTCTATCTCGAGCTTTTTCTCTTTGACCTCGGATTGTTAGGAGTGATACTTAGAGAAGGATGACCTCTAGTGCAGCATTTCCTCGTCCTGTGGTGATAGGTTTAGGGGACTTTGAGGCTCACCCTATACCCCCCTTTGAGGCATCCCTCCAGGGAGTTTTTGTATTTTAGCTTTTGGTTCTTAGTAGTCCATACATCACTTCAGATTTCCCAGCAGCATGTTCTTCTCTAGCTATTAGATTTTAGTGCAGCATTTCCTCCTCCAGTGGTAGGTCCAGGGGGCTTTGAGGCTTGCCCTATACCCCCCTTTGAGGCATCCCTCCAGGGAATTTTTTATGTTAGCTTTTGGTCCTTAACAGTCCAATGTCCATACATCACTTCGGATTTCCCAGCAGCATGTTCTTCTCTAGCTATTAGATTTTAGATCTTAGATAGATCTGCTTTTGGTTTTTGTGGGATTTACTTTTTGCACTCGCACAGTGTGTTGATACTATTGTACTTAGCTGCCCCATTGACCTTCTTTTGGTCATTTGTTGGACATTAATAATATTATCTTATCTTATGTTATCTCATGCATTTTTGCTTATATGCCCTATCGGCGTATGTCAAACACATTTGTGTTTGTGCTAGTATATAAATGACTTGACACTAAATCAAGATTAAATATTTAAGACTAACAATTGGCATTACTGATTTTTTACTTTTCCATGTACAATATAGGAAGATATTGAGATTGTTTGCTTTCTTTTATTTGTTACATGTACTATATCAATAAATTTGATGTTTACATTATCAAAAGACCAGACAAATGCTTGTTCCTTATAGTAGACTTACTTTTTACGGTGTTTGGAGTTCATTTGTCTTTCTTAAAAGTATTTAGTGTAATATAGCTGTTTGAATTGAACTGTGCAGGTACACTCAACTACTGTTAGGAAAGTTTCCACTGAAATACCCACACCGCAGTTTGTTGTCGTGGAATCATATGAAAGAGATTACTCAGCGACATTTGTGCAGCCTCCATCATACTTACGTGGAAGGGGTAGGTTCAATATCTTCTTGTACAATTATTTAAATTCTAAGCATATATATATTTCATTAGTATTGGGCTTATTGTGAATGTTTTCTTGCTTTGTACTGATTTTCAGTTAGGGCAGAAAATTCAGACTTTGTTGAGTATGATTTAGACGATGAAGATGATGATTGGCTCCAAGCATTGAACAATGAAAAGAAGATTCTTTTACCTGAAAGGTATGCATTCATTGCATTTTGATTGTCTATTATTTTGCAGTCATTATATGTCTTTTCATATATCGTGTAGGAGATTCATTGTTATGTGATTGTCACCTTGTTTTTTAAAGATTGCATTGAGAATTTTATATCTGTGCTATCTTGCCTATTAGTATTCTGCATTACATAGTTGTGCCATTTTAATTGTATTTCTTCATTCCAAGTGATTCACTATGTCAGTTGTTCCCTCTCTTTTCGGTTGAGCATTTCACAGCATCATTGCTTCATATTTGAAGTTTCAAGACTCTCTGCATTTCATAACTAAGCTGTATCTATGCTCATAACTGCCTTGCTTTGTTGACTTAGATTTTAGTGTGTAATATTTTTGTCTTTTGAGAAGAAGACAATTCCTGTTTTTTATTATGATGGTTAGGATTAAAATTTTGTAATTTGTATATGTTGAAATGTGAATGATCAGGGACATTTTATATAAATCATGCCATTATTCATATAATAACATTCCTAACTTCAGTGGCAAATTGTGAACTTTGTAGAATGCATGAGTGATGAATGATTCTGCAATGGTGAATCTAACATTTAGATTTGTGCTCTAAATGTTGTATGTACTATGCAGGATTGACTGATGATTAATGAGGGATTGTTTATAATCAGAAAAGATGTAGTTTTTATGGATTGTGGGATGCAATACATTAGTTTGTTGGTATAAAATAAATGGTTTTAATTGAAAGGGTGAAACCTATATTTTATTGACATGTGAGATCTTTGACATCCAAGCCTGAATGAAACTCTTAAATCATGTTTCACATTTATGGTTGGCAAATCGCCTGTTCACAATTGTAAAGCTCGCCGAGGATTATAAAATATCTAGGAATCATTTAAGGCTCAGAGGTGGTTGCTAGTGAGGAGCTAGCTCAAAAATTCTAGATGGTTGCCTACACAATGCTCTTTTTGGAAAATGTAGAACATTAGCTTGGCATCTGGTCACAAAGAAGTTTCTGACTATGCATTGAATGCTATACAAGTTTGTAGGTTGTTTCTACCGAGAGGTTGAGTTCAAGGGATTAAGGAACCTACCTTTCGTAGTGCATGGTCATCGTCTTTGGAGGTAGATTGCTGAAAAGCATCTGTAGAAAGAAACAACTTCTGAGAAATTGAGTGATGCACTTTCAATCCGTATATGAGTTTAATATGGAAAGGGGCCTGAGAAGCCTTGGACATGATAGGTTTTAAAGTCAAACTGATCTATTTTATTGATTTAAGAGGAATATAGGGGAGGGATGCTGATCTCTATTATGTATTTCTCAACCTCTGTTAGAAGTTGATGTAGTACTTTGAGTTGTCTACAGGAAATAGATCATTTATTATGTGGAGGCCTATATATTCAAGAGGACCAATTGTGCCTATGATATTTCCAAGAGAGTTAAGATATTTGGCAAGAGAACATGAACACGATCATTGAGTAGGAGAAGCCTATGTAGTATGAACTTCTAACAACTAGAAAGGGAAACAAGTGAGTTCTTTTAGGAGAGTTGTGACTGATAATATTTAAAATGCTCATTACAAAGAACACATTGAAGGTAGTCTCAAAGAATAGGCCGATTAATTTTGATTAGTACTATTTGTAGATCTGTTTGTGATCTGAAGACTAGAAAATTATGTTTATTGTTTCATCTTTACAGAATTGTTTTGACATCACCGACAGTTCAGCAGCTCTAGTGAATTTTTGGTTACCTACTTAGCTATAGCATTTCAAATTTCAGCATACAGATTTGTATATGTCAACAATCATGGTTTCCTTTTGAATTATCTTAAGGATTTTCATCTACAGCAAAATACTGTTTCTTTAACTCTAAATTGAAGATGGAGCTGTGCTATTACTTTTTATCACAGGGGGAGGTCACCTGAGACATGGCAGATTTCAATACATTTTGCACCAAAAGTGGTTCTGTCATGAATTGAATCTTCTCTTCCAATGCAGTAAACCACTGTAAAAAGCGTAGATCAGACTTGACAGTTCCTTAAACAAGTCAAAGTCTTTAGACTTTTACAGTTTGTGGTGGTACTATACCATATTCTTTTTGCTAATCCGTATTGTTCTTGGCACTTTACCAAACACAATTTTGTTTACCATGTAGGTTTGAGAGCATTCTATACAAGCTGGAAATTTTGGATCACAAAGCTCGAGAGAGAGCAGTTGGTTTAGGAGCAACTATTGGACCGACAATGCCTGTGCTACTCCAGTTTGATGCAGCGGTTGAGGTGAATGCATGGTTCTCAGTTAGGGATCGCACTTGCACATTTTATGATTCTTGTCAAAATTTAGAAACTAAACACTTTTTTTCTTATAACATTTTTGGAAATCAATGCTTAAAAGTGGTTACTTGCATGTATCTTAACTGCCAACTGTGATATCTTAAAGTTGTTTATATCAACAGAATTTCAAGACATATACTCACATGTAGTTTTCGTAGTAGTTGTTTCATGTGTTGTTGAATCTTAGAAGGTTAAATATACTCTTTTAATTTCAAGTATGTTTTGTTCTATATTTTTGCAAACTTATGTCTTATTAGCTCAAGTTACGTGCAGCACCAGAAAAACCAAGCCGTCTTCACATGGCTAAGTTGAGAGTACAAGTATTTGAAGTAAATCATTGCAGTCAAACTATGTTACTGTATCCTTCTAAATCCAGTGCCAAATGCACGCTGAATCTTTTTTCAATCTACTGAGCATTTGAGATGAGCATACAGTGGAAGCATGAGAAAGAGCGAGAGAATATGTGCTTCAAAACTGCGTCTGTCTTTGTATTATCCATATATACATAATTATAATAAATGTTTGTTACAAATTTGTAGACTGAAGATCAATATAGATCTTAAATTGATTATAGAACTGGCCTAGATTAGATTACTTGACAAAATAAACTTTCCTCACATGAGTATAATTAATGTTAATGTCCAAAGATAACCCAAAGCCCATCTACGTCTCACCATCTTTTCCCTGCTTCATGGAAATTGTTCCCATTTTTTATTGATCAAAGGGGCACTCCCCTTCCAATGTAATAGTCTTTTGGCTTTGAATAGTTGGGATTTGGGCATGTATCCATGTGTCTCTTGTAGTCAGGGTTTGTAGTGCCTGGTTCGTGGATAGTGGGGATTCTCGTCACATGACAGGGACACATGAGTTGTTCACCAATTGGTTAGAGATGGAATCAGATTTGCTTGTGGAGCTTGGCACCCATGCCAAGTGTGGTGTAGAGGGAGTTGGGATGGGTTCCAACTGGAGTCAAGAGGTTCTCTGAAGATGGAAGATGTGTTGTATGTTTTGGAGCTTAAAATGAATCTGCTCTCAGTTTCGGCAATGGAGGACAGTGGATATGCCATCTCTTTACAGGATGGTCGGGTTCTTATTCAGCTGAAGGGATCTGACATAGACTCAACTCAAGTCCTTAGTGTCAGAGAGGGAAAGGTATACAGTTTGTAGGGCAAGCCTGTAAGTGGGTCCAAGAGGATCTTGGATCATGGATCGATGTTAGTGGCAGAGGACGAGGAATAAGAGGTTTCTAAATGTGAGCAGAGTTCACAGACTTCCAGTGTGATGATTCAACCTTTAGATGGGAAGAGGGAGTTAGCCCCTTCCAGTTTTGTCAGGAGACCTAGTTGATATGAGCTAACATTGATGGATGCTCAGGAGCAGGAGGAGGCTCCTAGGAGTACAGAGAGGGAGAGCAGGCCTCTGAAGAAGTGTACATACTTCAGGGCATTAATGTGTAGTGTCATCGATTTCGAGACTTCTAGTGTTTAGGGATTAGCTGATTGGTAGGGTTGGAGGGATGCCAGTGTGAAGGATGATGTGTGTGACATTGTGTCAAGGTCGGAGGGAGAACCAGTTCCATGTGGCTTTTCTAGAAGTACCTTCCTCGCTAAGAGGGAGTGTTGATGATTGTAGCATTAGATAGGTACTTCCACATCGGTTTTGTGTCTAACATGTGGAAGTCGTCCTTAATGCCTCTCAAGACTTATGAGATTCACTATAATAAAGTGATTATTAAACTGAATGCCTTTTTATAATTAATTGAGTTTAATTTAATTAAATGCCTAAGTATTTGGCATTAGTGAATTAAATTAAATCCTAGCCATTAGATCATAAAGTGAATGTAAGATCTAATCTCAACCATTGATCACTTTGGAGATCTGGGGTTTTGGATTTAGGGTAAACTCAAGATTATAAAAGACAGCTTGGAGGAGACACACACAGAGTGAGATAGTGAGATCTCATTGATTGGGTGGAGAAGGACTTTCATCCAGGTGTGCAGAGGTAGGGTCTGAGGAAAGGAGTAAGGGGCAGCAAAGGAGTAGCAACCAACAAGATTGAAGGACAGATCTTGAGGTGTGATAGGCTAGACTATTTTGCTGTTTTGTATTACTCCTCAGGTGGGTCATTATCCCAGGACAGGAGCCCAGATTTTATATTAATAAAATCAACAAGGTACTGGTTTTACCCTTTGGGGTTTTTCCAGGGGTATTTTACCCAGAAAATTACGTGTGCAAATGTGTTTGATTTCCTGTTGTGCTTCCGCTGATTTATTTATTTAGATCGTTAAAACTCAGCTGTGCTTTTATTCAGTAAAATCTGCTTAATAAGTTTATTACAGCATGGGTTTGCTAGGAAGTAAATTGCTGGGTGCTGGGCGTGAAATTTACAAAGGGCATGTAAGACTCCTCCCTGCAACACTCTGGAAGCCAAGGGGAGCAAAAAATGTGAGCCAAGTGTTTGTCATATGTAAGGATGTCCAGGCTGTTCAAAAAAAAAAACAAACTCTTGGCAAGATGCATCAAGAATCTTAATTGTTGAGCATCCATCACCTATCAAGGGGTAGGACACTTTTTGAGGAATCAAACCCGGATGGGAGCTGTAACCAATGTTGCTAAAGTCGGCATTGGCAAAATATTGGTGGGAGTCGTCAACTCAGGAAATCAACAAAATTGGGAGTAAATCAGCAAAAAATCATCAAAACTTTGCAGGCATAAACCTGGACTTGAAAAACTCAAAAAACTTGGCAATCTGGATTCTGACAAACTCAAAAGAGCTTAACATGCTTGCTGTAACAGTGCCTCACTCTCACAGACCCATCTCGCTATTGGTAGCCTAGAAAGTTGTTGATGGAGTAGAGGATTGTGACACCAACCCCAAATGGATGAAAGAACCGAGAAATATATCTATTGTAGGTGAAAGAACTTGTGAAAGTGGTGTGGAGATAGCTTCAAACGAGCTGTGATGATTAGGTGCCAACATTGAAGAAATACCATGAATTGGGGTGGAGTACATTGTGTGTTTCAATTCTCTGAGCACTATTATATTGCCGATGATAAGTGACTGTAGATTTTTGGCACAAGAATGGGCTGCTGTTGAAGTTGGATGAGGAATTATTGCTGTTCCTGTTACTTTTTGGTACATAGCCATCATATCATATATTACCTTGCTTGTTGATGCTGGTTTGCATAGCCATCATATTGTGCATTACCTTGGATTTGATCTCCTGTGCTTTTTGACGCTGGTTTGCCATATCATGCATTACATAGCTTAGTATTCCTGTACTTGTTGTAGCTGGATCATCATATCATGCACTAGTTCTACCTATAAATCTTGTGCTTGTTGAGATTGTTCACACAATTCTTCGTCAAGTTTCTTGATGGCAGCAAAATTTGTGTGCATATCCCTCTGAGGCCAAAATAAATGTAGTGGATGCAGTGAAAATTGAAAATTTTGTTGAAGACCCGGATGCAGAGGGATCGCTGGAGAAATTCGGGGTTAAAACCGATCTGGGAAGGGCAAGCATAGGTGCAAAAAGTAAACTACGAAAAAATTCAAATTTCAGATTGAGATCTGTATATCTGAAGTGAAGTCAGTCACAAAGGTGGATGTTGAGAAGAATCGGGGCGATTATGAACTTGGGTGTTGAAGTAGGCTCTGATAAAACCAGGTTGATGACCTAAAGCAGTTGGATGTAGATCCACATGCAGAGGTAGACTATGAATAAGACCGGAATAAGGGCCAAAATGAGTTTCTGGTGCAACCTCAAATGAGCACACAGCAGAAGCATGATAAAGGGAGAGAATATGTTCTTCAAAACTGTACTTTGTACATATTTATAACATATGTTTGTTACAAAATCAGTGACTGAAGATAAATATAGATCTTCAATTGCCCTGATATAACTAGCCTAGAATAGACTATTTGATAAAAATAATTTGTTTTGGAAATTGCTTTGAGAAACATGCCCCAAGATTGAGGTCTGCACTTCAAATTATTGTCTTCCTTTGTCTCATGCACCATGTCTGAGGGGTATCTGTTTTGCCATATTTACCTAGGACTTGCACCTGGCCTCATCCCTTTTGACATGTCGTTTGTTTGGGGTGGTAGACCACAGTGAGAATTGAACCTTGGTGAACAGATTCATAATCCATCAACCTCACCAGTGAACCAAGGCTCCGTTGGCAACAAAAGCAATTTTCCTCACATGAGGATACGGAGTTTAATAAAAAAATAGCTAACCTCTGCAATAGATTATTAGTTATAAATTTAACCCTGAAAAATATGCTTCTAGAAGGCTGGTATTTAATCTATTGACTCATGGTTGCAAGTTTTTATCTTACAACTAATTAAACAATAAACTTGGCAATCTTTTATACTCAAAGCTAGGAGTCATGCCGTATCATAATGTGCCAGACATAAAGGTTGGAATGTGTGATATTTAAAATGAAAACATGGATTGCAATAACATTATAACATGATGATTGTCAAGAAGTTTGAAATACTGTTATTGTAATGATGTTATTTTTGAAATTACAATACACAGTATATGTTGATGTGTAAAGTAGTCCTTGATTATGTATTTTACCAGATGATACTTGTGTTCTAATACTGTTTTGAATCTTGATTTGAGGCCATAGCATCAATGCAAATTGGATGAGGCACCAACAAATCGTAACCTTTTTAGCACATTTATGAGTTTAAGAATGTGAATATTTGAGAATTCATCTACTGTCTTGAGAGCATATTAGGAATTTGGTTAGGTTGAATAAAATGCAACCTTTGTTATAGGGGAGACAGTGCTAAATGTCTACTTTTTCAGAACTGGTATATGCAGGTTGTTGGTGTGTGGTCTGGTCTCGATAGATACCATTATAGACATCCTTTCTAACAGTGTTTACTTCTGTATCCTAGGGCCTACGCATAAATTGGGCATGGCTATTGAAATGTAGATTTTCACGATTTTAAGAAACAAGAAAATGACTTTTGTGTTCAAGAAGTGTTAACAATTTGAAAGTAAATCTTTCAACATGAGCAAACAAATGTCAAAAACTGAATAACCCAAAAAATAATTAACTAGAATCGAAGATATCACCTTCTCTTTGGGAGGGGTGTTTGGTGGTAGATTTTGTTAAGAATTTTTGCCCATTTTTCTTGATCTTTTCAGTATCTCATAACCATCCCAAGAAAAAGGGAGGAGAGACAGGAGACAGACCTTTAGATAGCTTCATGACTGCAATTTTTTCAGGAAACAGGTAAGGTATGGAAATGGTTTCTGGCCACCTCTGAGGAATTTACTAAGCACTTCTGTTAAAAACTTATCCAGGTCAGAAACTCCATGCAGGGGGGCTGTGGGAAGTGTTTAAGCAACAAAGCGTAGACACTAGGCCAAACCAATTTTTTCGAGGAGAAATTGTTATAGGCATCTATAGGCCAAACCCAAATTTTTAGGGAGAGAAATTTTTGAGCATTTGTTCTGTCATCTAATGCAATTCTGGTCAAGGGTTGTGTATTTTTATTTCTCATAGTTGTCTTTTCAAGTTTTCCTTCAGCATATTATTCTTATATACAAATTGAGCATTTGTGAAAATTTGCAGACCAGAAGTATATTATAGAATCAAGTGCATAGAACCGAAAGGGGCACTAAATTTTAATTTTAATGACAAAATCAGCAAGCTAACAATTCTGTTATACACTTAGCAACCTAGAGATAACTGTTTGCATGAACTCTGAAATGTCTCATACCCACATTCAGAAATTTCCATAAGCAGAAATATACATTGCTAAGCAAATATGCAGCGGAAATAAACACAATGGACAGCATTCAATAACCCATGAAAAACTCAGAAATTTAGGCAAATGCCAGGGAAAACCCCAATGTGGGCAAACCTAACGAGAGAGAGAGAGAGAGATTTTATTATTCAGCTTCAGGAAAGTACATATCAGCAGCAAACTCACAATTTTCAGCCAAGAAAAATACCTCACAGCACCAAATCTGTCCCCCACAATTTCTGCCTTGAAATTCGTGCCAAATACGTACAGCTGTATGGTCCTCTAAAAAGCAGTGCCTAGAAAACTGTGCCAACAGTTTGCTGTACGGCCTGAACAGTACGGCCCAGAAGCAGCAAGAAAACCCTTGAAACAGCCTCGATTTCTGTGCCAACAAGCTGTCTCGAAAATCACGCTCTCCTTGCTGTACGACTGTATGGATCCGTACAGTACGGCATCCAGCAGCAGCAAATGATAACATCACTCACACAGAAAATTGCCCTTGGGATTTGTGCCCACTTTATCTTGGGAAATGTGCCCACCAAGCGGCTCACTTTCCTCTCTCAAGCTCTCTCGGAAAATCTCTCTCAATCTCCTTCACTTGTCTTGCACACTACCCAATGTATTATTTTATAAATCTGAAAATGACCTTTTCCCTCCAAAGTGTCTTGACTCTTTTCACCTTCCCCAACCCTAAATCCAAAGGCCAAGATCTAATCTTGCCTTTTTCAAGATCAAGGATCATAATTCATTCCCTCTAAAATGAATCAGTTAAAATATTAAAGTAATTTCACTTTATTACATAAGTGCACTTTATGAAATAAAGTCACTTTAAAATTATAAGATACACTTTATTAAAAAGTCACTTTAATAAAAGAACCACTTTGCAACTTTATAAAAACCCATTACAAAGTTAAGTGCCTAGTGGTGTAAACACAAGGTTACATCCGTATACAAGACAAAACATGCGGAGTACCTCCCGAGCTAAAAAGCTAACACTAGATGCCAAATGCACTGCACTGATTGCTATCTTAAGCACAGCATCCGTGTTTGATATAATTGGGACACAACTGAAAATTGTGGTCTTTAATTATTTTCACAATTGTATATAGTTTAGCACCTTGGGATTTATCATTGTATATTTGGTGGCCCTGGCACTGACAGTGAGATTCTGGCATTGATTATTCTACAATCTGCCCCTATTAATAGTTCTTAATTGATTTTTTTGTTTTTAATTGTTTGTATCGAGTTTTCTTTTCCCAGAGTCCAGTTCTGCACTATTTAAAAATTAAAATTACAGTCTTCTTAGTCTATTTGTTTTAAAAGTATTCATTTCAGATTTGCATTTTTATTCAGGTTTCTTTTCTTTTAACTCTGAATTTGCTGCAATATGAAATATTAGTTCTAACTTCTTCCTTTTGTTTCTCAGGTTTTGCAGTCACAAATTACCAGACATGTAGTACTTCAGGCTGTATATAGCTACTGGAAATCTAAGGTCGGTATGGCACTGCCACATTTATAGTTAGTTTAATGTTTTGCTATACTTAATGTTAATCGATATATGTCTAGGGCATTGCAGAGTGTTGGCTGAAGTTTCTCATTATTGGTCATTCTCTAGAATTGTGAATGCTCAAAATTCAGAGCTCACCATAAGATTGGTCCAAAGTAATTTAGCAGTGATATCTTTTCCATAGTGCTTTTGCAAATGGTGAATACATGTTAGAAAGTTAGAAAGCTTTATCTTTTGACAAAGTAAGACCAAAACCTATCACGTGTGTGTTGCTAATCTGAAAGATGTGGACCATTGTTATTTTGATACTAAATCTTGGGATTCATTTACTTTCTTGTTTTCTCAGCGAGACAGGTGGCAAAAGCCTATTCTGCGCCGATTGCAGGTGAGCTCAGAATTTAGCAAGGAACCTTTAAGTCATTTGCTTCCTTCTCCTGCAACCTTTAAAAGTCCTTTTATTTATTAAGTTAAAGGCAATTTGTGAGTTATAACCCAAATTTTCTTGTGAAATGTTTGTGAACGCTTTTACCATTAGTATTAGTTTATCTCCGTTTGAAATATATATGTATTTAATACAAATTCAAAAAGACTCGCAGATTTCTTTTTTATTTGTTCTTTCTTTCCTCTGCTTTTTCGCGACAGTCACATAGGTATTAATTATTTAGTCCTAACTACGTAAAAATGTACATAGTTTTTTACATGCATGATTTGTTTATATATAGTTTGCTGTTGGGTTGCGTTGTTTTCACTACCTCTATTGTTTAATTGTGATATGTATATTCTTGTCGAGTTTTCAGTGCAAGCTAATCCTGAGAAGTGAGTAATGAGAAATGATTAATTCTGCATGCTTTTTTATGTCTTTTCTACTTTTGTCTCTAAGGGTGGACAAACTGATTAAGATAAATTTCTGTCTCGGATAAAGCCTCAGGTTCAATTCTGGAGTCGACAAAATTGCCTATAGGTTGTGCATATAGATCAGTTGATGGATCTGCAGCAGCATGGTTGAACCTTGATGTATCTGCAGAGGCATAACACTATATATATTATGGGAGAACTTTCTTAAAAATTCACAAAGGCTACATCAAATTAATAATTAACTCATTGGACATCTTCATGACGTCTACCTGATTTTATTTTCTTGTTCCTATTTTAGGCCCGCCTTTTAGATACTCCTTGGATTCATCTCGGTTAGTTCAGGGTTTGTTCTCACCAACTCTGGACTCAGACATATCATCACATTCTGTGGTTGGAGAGAGGACTTGCTGGTTGCATCACCTATAGGAGATTGACCTGGAGAAGCACCTCATTTTTAGATGTCCCATTTATTACGAGATCAGAGGGAGGTTCCATTGCTTCTATTGTGAACTGAGGGGCTCTCTCACTACCTTTTTCTTCTATCCAGATTAGAGATGCTTACCTCTCTTTATGAGGGAGGTGTTAGGACACAAAACATATCTTATGGGGACCTCCTTGGACGGACCCCATTAGGTGGATCGCTTTCCTTTTTTCCTTCTATCTTGTTTGTTGGTGGCACCTAAGGGCAAATAGAGACCCATGACACTTTCGGCACCAGATTAGTGAGACTGAAACTTCTCATTTTTTGATTGGTAGACCCATCCCCATGAGGCTTTTGAGGAGTTCTCATTCCTGATCTTAGCATGGGTCTCATCTCAACTTTCACCACAGGTTTGTTGCTCCCCCCGTTTGAGAGACCAGTTTATCATCACCAGGTTCTTTCTGTGGCCTTGAGTGTTAGGACAGTCTTGACGTATTGTTCTTGACTCCCTCCTAGGGTTTCACAGTGAGGTCCTCTCAGCCCTAGACTCTCCCACAAGGACATAGTTAGACATTGAATTGGCTCCTATGTGGTTGCATTTTCTCTATGGTTGATGGTACAATAGGGAAGTCTTCATCTTCTTCCTCCTTTATTGCCACCTCTTTTTTTCAATGTGGTTGTTGGGGCTTCCTCTTCCCCCCTCATTCAACACTTACTTATGATGATGTGTAGCTCTTTATCATGTTGTATCTAGGATTATGCTTTTGGCTACTTTTCTGATTCAGTGGTTTAGCTTTTTCTATTTTGCCTTTTAGCTTCTAGGAATTGCTTTGGCACTGCCAGAGTTTGTGATAACTGGCTTGTACTTGTGAGTTCCATTGGCCTACTTTTTTTGGTCATTCATGGACGTCAATAATATTGTCTGATCTTATCTTATCTACTTTCGCTTCAACACGGTCTATTCTTTCTCTCGGCGCAAGTGGTTTAAAATATTCATTTTATCACCAAAAAAATCTTCCTTCCCTGCATTGCTTTATTGTCTCTTTTCACCTTAGGCTTCCTTGCTCTTGTTTGCCTGTAATGGAGTTGGTATTTATTTTATTCTCCTTTTCTCTTGAGAAACCAATACTTTTTTTTATGCAATGGACCTTAAGCATTTATCTCACTACTTCCTTTCCAAAATTCCGTTGGCTAGCCCTTTTTTCAAATCCATCCCTGCACATATTCTTAAGGTCATTATTATATTTTTGACTATTACAAATTTTCAAAGTTTTTACGGACTACTTTTATACAGAAAACAGGCCGTGCGTGCACCTCCACAAGCACTGACAAAACTCAAAATTGGTTGGTGAACTACCAAAACACTCATAAGTCTATATAGCCGCCATAAAGTCTATATATAAAAACATATCAAAACAATTTATGCGACAGCATAATGATAATGGCCGTAGGCCCAAGCATAAGCTTAGTGTCATTACACTACTGTTGGGAATAGCCCAACATCAGGGGGAGAATCATCCTAACCTTTGGGTGTTGTGCCCCAACCGGTATCAGTTGGCTCAACTTCCATCATGATCAGATCACATCTATAGTTGTCCGACTTAGGGGGTTTCTCGGTCTTTGAGATTGTGAATGATAATGTCAAAAATTTATCATTGTTTTGCAAAGGAGTCCAGCTGTGCCTCCTTTCCCTCCTCTCCTTGACTGCATGGCTAGCTCAGTGATGAGGGCGGCCCTTGAGTATCTGTGACTGGTGGGAACGAGTAGATCTGGCTGGGGAAGTGCTAGGTGGCTCCCTATTCATATTGTAGGGGATGCCTCCCCAAAATTCCAATAGATGGTGTAGATGGCCCATATCCATTTCAATCTTTGCATTTGCACAATGATCTGTAGGACACGTTTTCACATATTAGGGAGTTGTCAAACTAAATAAAGCTTCTAGTAGGTTCCTTCCTTCTTATCAAACAATACACCATTCCACTTCTTCCACAAGAAAAATAAGATTTCCGCACATAAGATGCAATAATGTCTGAAATTCTATGACCCAGGGTAGAGTGTCTCCTTGGAGAGCAACACTCCAGGATATGGAAGCGGGGCAGAATTTGACCACAAAAGGATTTGGCCCAACCCCAAGCAGACTGGGCAAGAGGCTAAAACTAGAAAATATGCCAAAGTGTTTCAGGCAGATAACCTTGTGGGCAGCTAGGTTTCTGCACTCCTAGTTGAGTAAGTCTCCTGTCAATGAGCAAGCCTCCCATGCTTAATGACCACACAAAGAAAGCTTTCTTAGGTTCCAAAGCAAGCTTCCAAAGGCTGCACAGCCTGCAGAGCCATGTTTTCAGTTTGGATGTAAGTCACCAGCGTTTGTACAATCGGCCATTCAAGGCTGTCCTTGGGTATATCCATTTATAGCTTTTTGCAGGCCACGTATTTGGTAAAGATCTTAGTCTTGTTCCGTTTCCAATCCCTCTACCAGCCTTGAGGTGCTTGCAGGGCCAAGGCTTAGCTTTATGAGGAGTGTATTAGGGACCAGACTTTGGACTCTGTCCAGAATGAACTTATTAGGATTACTAAGCCCTGAATCATCCTTAGTTCTGGCCATGGTATGGATTCTCTTGAGTGACAGTCATATAAATCCCCGGCTGTTACAAACATTTTCTGTAAACCGTAAGGTCTAAGAAAGATGAACTCTTGGCCAAAGTTTTTCCTTCCTGAGCCAGCAGAGGCATTCACTAGACACATTGGTCATTGAAGGAGATACCGGCTCTCAATGATTGGTCTCTCCCATACTTTCTTAAGATTATTGAGTGGGGCATTGGCTTCATCCATTGATATGTATCTATCAGTCAACTTTCCAGCCTCCTTATCTCTAAAAATGGAGGGAAGACAATGCAAAGCTTGCTGCCTAAATTTCTAAAAACCAGGATTTCATAAACAAGCCTGCAACCACGACATCCCGGTAAGTACTCTCTTCCTCCCATAGCATAAAAATAAAATACAAAATGTCCTTTTGAACACAGAAAGATACCATAGGATCTTCTCACCCGTTCTCTCCAGAGCTTAGCCATCCTTGTCCAGTAACCATTACACTTGAAGAGCACAGTATGTTTCTGAAGCTCCTCTAGTCTATCCTCAACCTGCAAGGAATCTAACACACCAGCAGTGGGCCCGCTGCTCTTTCAACCAAAAAAGAGTCTCCTTTACTTCTTTAAAAGATCTGCTTCCCACCATCCTCAAATCTTTCTTTTGGTAATGTCGATCGACTTCTGAAACTTGAAGACAAGCCACTGCCTGCCGTTCCTTCTTAATCTAGACCATAGTGCCCTGCTGAAGAAACCTCCTCTCATTTGTTTCTTGCACATTTGAACTATTAGGTTGTGTCATGTCTATTCATCTTTACTTAATCTGCAACTAATTTGATGACTTCTCCTCCAGCAGAGTGTGAGAACCATATGAATAGATCAATATCTGATGCATAAAGAGATCCCCCTTCCTCTCATCATGAATACTGAAACCAAGCATTTTGTGTGCATTAAACCAATTGAAACTACTGGATTTCCTCTCCGCTAGAGCTATTACTGACCTTCTGGCATTCTTGCCCTCCCCTTTCTGCATAGCAATTTACTTTGCTCCTTCAGAACTCTGCCTGCAAAGTAGACATGCAGCCTTGACCTCATGAGCATGGTTGCAGGAGATAGATGCCAGAGGTGCAGTCTCCTCATTGTAGATTTAATCTTCAGAGGCATAACCCATTGTTTATGCTATATGGTTAAAATTAGTATCTTTTACACAGCTTCATACATCCCTCGGAATTAATTTTCTGTTTCAACTGGCTTCAAAGCATAAATCATATGGAAGGAGGTATACTTGTTTTAACTTTTGACCCATGTCCCATTTGCCTTCATGCATGATTGTCATTTCCTCTGCTACTTCCCCCCAACCTCGTCGCACTTTGCACTTCATAGGGAATTCGAGCGGGATCCTTTCGTTGACCTTTATGCTGATATCTCCCAATATTCCACACTTGGGGAGGTCATTCTTCTAGGTGACTTTAATGCCCGCACCAAAAACCTACAGATATCTCATCATGACAGCACCGTGTTAACTCCTGGATTTTCACCCCTGAAAATCTTGAGGGTTAAGAGCCAGCATACACTATTTGGTTGGCATTCAAAGATTTTCCCAGAGTTTAGCACTTGTGTGAGCTAGAGGTTGGTTCCCATCAAAGACAGGTACAAGACTGGCATATGGTTGCTTTTGATTTAGAGATAGAGTTAACATTATTTCACATGGATTTGAGAGAGATGTCTATTTATAGCAGGTGATCCTACTTTTTAGGAGACAATGACCGAAGACTCATTTGACAGTTTTAAGCATACAGTGTTGGTCCTTGAATGAAACTGAGCTCGATAACATTTTTTCGGGGATCATGCAAGTACTTTCTATTTTTAGCAGGTTGAGTTCTAGGGCTTAGAATAGGATTATGAGCGTATGGTATTGATCCTTAGACATTTTGAGTCTATTTGACTTTTTTCGTGATGACTTGCAAGTACTCTCTATTTTTAGCAGGTGGAGATCGCGGGGTCAGATGATGATTCCGAGCATATATCCGAGCTCCTTGCAGAAAATCGAATCCGATGAGCCTATTTCTGGCGTCATGCAATGACTTACTTTTTTTAGCAGGTAGAGCACCGGGGCTCGCATGACAATTTTGAGCACATATTTGGAATGCTCACGAAAAATTGAATCTGATGAGTATGATATCATTGACATGCGTCAAGATTCTATTTTTAGCAATGTCTATTTTTAGACATTTGACACATGGCAGTGGTCTCTTAGTCATCCTAGACATATTTGGCAGTTCCTGTTTTTTAGGGCCAAACCACTGTTTTTAGTAGTTTCTATTTATAGCAGGGGTGGTTGCGTCCAAAGGTGACAAGTGGCAGGGTCAGATTCCTACAAATGGTAGTGATGCAGTGTGACATGTGGCAGATGGGTGGCTTAATTAATTAAGTGGCACACTTTCCAAGGAGTTAGGTAAATAATTAATGAAGTGGATGTATAGGTGAGGTGGCACATGACTCATGGGCATGTTTGGGCTAATTAAAGCCTAATTTACCTTTCTCTCACTTCAATTACCATATATCTCACTTTTCATGCATTAAATACATTTAATTTCACACATGCACCTTATTTCTCATTTTTCCTTCACATGTGCACCTTATTATTCCCTCAATTCCCCTTTTCCCTAGTTTCTAGCATTAATGCACCTCCCTTTTCCCTATTTTTTAGCGTAAATCCTCTCTCTTCCTATTTTCTAGCTCATTGGCTTAAATGAGCCTCCATTTTTTCTATTTTCTAGCCTCCACCTTTCTCTCTCCCTAATTTCTAGCACATTGTCTTAATGTGCCTCCATTTTCCCTATTATTTAACATCCCTTCTCCCTATTTCTTAGCCTAACTCCTCTCTCTCCCTATTTTTTTAGCATTAATGCACCTCCCTTTTTCCCAATTTTCTAGCGCATTAATTATTTTTCATACTTTTTCCTAATTCCTAGCGCACAGAGAAGAAAAATATAACTGATATACTTCATTAACTATCAAACTTCAAGCTACAACCATATCATGACATTAGGGACAACCATAGAAAGAAAAAATGCACATTCTGTAAATGGCATCAAAAGAGAGAAATTTTATTCATACTATCCCCATGCATTCAAAGATTTTGCCCAGATTGGGTTTACATGGACCGTACTGCCTATACAGATCCTTATTCTGACTGGTAATACTCAGGGCGTCCATACATCAAAACTATGGCTGCAAAACAACCCGATTTTCTCTATACTTCTACAAAAACACTGATAAACTCAGTTTATATGCTATTTTCTGACCTTGGTATAGTTTCTTTTCTCTACTGAGTGAAGGTACAGTCCATACGATATCCGTACTATAAGGATTCTACTTGCTCGCTGTCCGTCTATTGCTTGTTTGAAGGCTCAGTTGAGTAATGGCCCTATCTCGACCTCTTTATCTCAGTCTAGACCCTGCTCAGCCTCCTTGACTGTGTTTAGACTCGACTTAGTCTCTCTCTTTGCCCTGCTTGGCTTCCTATTTGACTGGGTTTGTTGATTACCCTAACTGTCTCCTCATCCAGTTAAGTAAGACCCATCCCGGTCTTTTATCTCAGCCCTACTCGACCTTTACTCCTTGACTAGATTGGATGCTGGCCTGCTCGACCTCCTTTTGCAGACTTCTTCTGTCTTGACCCTCGACCTCCCTTGGAAGTGCCTCCTTACCTAGTCGACCAAATTCTCTTCTTGAGGGTCTGAGATAATGAGGCTTGCTAGGTTATTTGTAACCCTATCCTTTTCTCTCATGTAATCCTGGTCCTAGAATCATCTCATCAAGATCTTAATCTAACAGTGGGGACTTAATCACTCATTGAGGAAACTTAAGTCACATCCAATGGCTGTGATTTAATCTTAAGTTGACTTGAGTGGTCCCAACCAACTAAAGTGCTGTCTAGACATAAGTTGGGCCTCTTCCACACTACTAGACACCCCTAGTGTGGAAGAACCTGCTCGAGCTACAAATTTTAACACTCCCTCTTAGCGAGGGAGGTTCTGCCATTGGAGCTACCTCTTCCATGATCAACATCTTGAGCTGCTGCTGCTCCCCCTGCATCTGGAAATCTTGCGCCGTCTAGATTTGGATGTCCTACATTGAAACTGCCAGTTGCTCCCTCTGGATTGGAGCCACTTGCTCCTTCTGTACTTGAGTGGCCAGCTCCCTCTACAACATAGCGCCCTGCTCTTGTGCTGGAACTACTTGCTACTCGTACTTCAACAACTTGCTCCCTTTGCACTAGAGCACCTTGCTCCCTGCTCCTCTGTTGTGCTAGAACTTTCTGCAGCCTTCTGCTGCTTTGCTTTGAGATCCCTCCTGGATCCCATGGCTTTTGATAACTCTTGCCCGGAACTGAGAACCCCCATGTCAACAGAACACTCCGGGCTATGGTTACTGTGATACTCCACAATTTCCTATTATCAACGGATCTCATCTTCCACTGCACGTAGTTGGAGGCGCCATCCAGTCTGTCCTCATATTTGAGATTTGTAGGCATCTTGCTACATAACTCTAGTTCCTTCTAGAGACCCTTCTTAGTTTAGTATCCTGAGAAGCAACTTTGGGCCTGCTCCCTCTTAAACTGAACATGATTTAGGCTCCTATACCAGGGAAAATGCCCCAGTTTTCTTACATAGAAAATGTCCCAAAATACAAAGGTAAATTTACACAGTAAACCTTTGTCCAAGTGCAGAAACCTTCTAGAACATGCACGGGCTATCCACAAATCAGGCCTCTGGCCTTCTTCTAGGCTACGACCCACTCTTTGCATCCACAATCCCTGCGGTCTGCCACTGTCAATGTTTCCACAACCTTACTGGCTGTAGGGAGAGGGTCTGAGCCCTCTTGGTTACTCTCAACCCTCCATGTTGTTTTGTTGTTCAACAAAATAGGCCTACATGCCTTCCAATATGCCCTTACGTAGGACTCCACACAGGATGCAACAAAACTCCATGCAAACTCTTGCTATACTGCCCTGCAACTTCTTTCAAACCAATGACTAAAGTTCGTCAGAAAAAAGAACGCAGGTCTGTTCCCTGCCTAACTCGGCCATGCTATAGTCCTGTATTTCTGCCACAGGTTGCAGGGTTGGCCTGCCTCAGGCCGTGGGTCTACCCCTGCAACAACCACTTACACACAACCTTAAAAACGCAAGCCCTCTCGACCTTAATCTGCTCCTTTTCATAGGTCTGTTCATCTCCAAAGAAGCTCCACAGTTTTCTCTTCAAGCTGGCTACTCCAATATGCCGAGGCCCTACTCGACCCTCTCCATCACTAACAAATCGCTGGACTGAGGCCACCACAACCTATCACCAAGCTCTCCCTAAACAAATTGACCCTGCACGGTCCTTTTCTTCCTCCTTTAGCTTAGAGGGTGCGACCTTCCTATGGATCTTCTTCTTTCCTTGTCTCTGCAAACACAAGGCTTCGACACTTCTTTTGGGGCTGTTAGACCCTAGCTCTGATACCATGAAGAAGAAAAATATAATTGATATACTTCATTAACTATCAAACTTCAAGCTACAACCATATCATCACATTAGGGACAACCACACAAAGAAAAAATACACATTCTGTAAATGGCATCAAAACAAAGAAATTTTATTAATACTATCCCTATGCATTCAAAGATTTCGCCCAGATTGGGTTTACATGGACCGTATTGCGTGTACGGATCTGACTGGTAATACTTAGGGCGTCTGTACAACAAAACTATGGCTGCAAAACAACCCGATTTAATGCTATTCTTAGTTTATATGCTACAAAAACTCTAATAAACTCAGTTTATATGCTATTCTCTAACTGGGGTATAGTTTCTTTGCTCTGCTGAGTGAAG
The DNA here is from genome assembly GCA_009831015.1 of Picea engelmannii. Taxonomy (NCBI): domain Eukaryota; kingdom Viridiplantae; phylum Streptophyta; class Pinopsida; order Pinales; family Pinaceae; genus Picea; species Picea engelmannii. The sequence continues at coordinate 220,922 of ML785183.1, forward strand.
GTACAATCTATACGATATCCGTACTATACGGATTCTACTTACTCGTTGTTTGTCTATTGCTTGTTTGCAGGCTTAGTTGAGTAATGGCCCTATCTCGACCTCTTTATCTTAGTCTAGACCTTGCTCGGCCTCCTTGACTGTGTTTAGACTCGACTTAGTGTCTCTCTTTGCCCTGCTTGGCTTCCTATTTGACTGGGTTTGCTGATTACCCTAGTTGTCTCCTCATCCAGCTAAGTAAGACCTGTCCTGGTCTTTTATCTCAACTCTACTCGGCCTTTACTCCTTGACTGGATTGGATGCTGGCCCTAGCTCAACCCCCTTTTGCAGACTTCTTCTGTCTTGACCCTCGACCTCCCTTGGAAGCGCCTCCTTACCCAGTCGACCAACTTCTCTTCTTGAGATTATGAGATAATGAGGCTTGCTAGGTTATTTGTAACCCTAGCCTTTTCTCTCATGCAATCCTGGCCCTAGAATCATCTCATCAAGATCTTAATCTATTGGTGGGGACTTAATCACTCATTGAGGCAACTTAAGTCACATCCAATGGCTGTGGTTTAATCTTAAGTTGACTTGAGTGGTCCTCACCAACTAAAGTGTTGTCTAGACATAAGTTGGGCCTCTTCCACACTACTAGACACGCCTAGTGTGGAAGAACCTGCCCGAGCTACAAATTCTAACATCGCATTATTCTCATTTACTTATATTAATTCCCTATTTTTTGTGTTTCGAGAAGGCAGATTCACAATCATTTGATGGCAGACTTGTAGAATGTCTTGTGACAGATTGGTTGATTACTTCAAGGTGCAGTTTAGAACACGTCTCCATGCAGGTATGAAGGAGTTAGTTGGTAGACACAAGGAATATCATTGGCTCATGACTAGAGGATTCCAAGTATATATATTCAAGCAAAGATATATTCATTGACTTGAATACATTCGAAAATGTGTTGGATGACCTAGTGTTCTTGTTGCAGACTTGTAGAGTTTGATTTGAAGATAGAGCAGACTAGTCGACATATTTGATTCAGCTTGAGAAGCAGGAATATGTGGTGATCAGTTGCAACAGATTTGAAGAAGCTCTCAGAACAATGAAGTGGCAGATTAGTCAGCATTGTGTACCGTAGAGTAGCAGAGTCATGGATAGTTTTGTGACATATGGACATAAATGAATTCATGAGATATTTGGCAGGTCTAGAAGACAATACTTGACATGAATCAGAGAAGATGCTTGACACTAGATGAGCTCGGGAGGAATTGCAGAAAGGTAAAAGGACTCGTTGTCATTGTCGTCAAGAGGAATGTTCAGTAAAGCATATGACTCAGAAGATAAGCATATTGACAGGTGGAACCAGCACAGTCACAGGAAGGCACGCTGTAAGAGGCACAAGAAGATGGGGGGAGAGAAACTGTCAGGGGAGTTATACTACCAGTGGGAGTTACCCTTTGCCATTGATGTCAAAGGGGGAGAGAAAGATCAAGAGCATGATCACAGGGGGAGTATGAGTGTTGCCATCAATGACAAAGGGGGAGATTGTTGAATGGTGTTGTCATTGATGTCAAAGACAGTCGTTGGTAATTAGCATGAAGAACACATTCTCCTTGAAGCCTCTATTAGGAATGAAGATGTGGCTACTTGAAGAGCCTTGAAGGTGCTTTGACATGAATGCTTTTAATATACGTCAGTGGATTACAATAGGAGACACCAATGGACAAGAAGCCCTGGAAGAGAGGAAAGGAAGCTCGAATGAATGGTGAAGAAGCCCTGAAGTTGATTAAAGAAAAAGAGTATGAAAGACATTGCAAATGCATGCAAAACCTCCATGGATTGATATCCCTCGTCAAGCCGTTTCCAATTGTAGGTGGCACGCCATGTGGTTCCTCACGGTTGAGGAGTTATGCCCTCTTAAAGGATAATCATGTGAATTTGCCCCTAAAATTAATGCAAACAAGAAGCTATAGGTTGACCCTAAAGTTAAGTAAAGGAAGCTCTTGGAAGGGTATAAATACACATTAAGAACCTTTCATTTTCATCATTCTATCTTGTGATCTCCTAGCACAAGTTGGGTAGCGAATTTCAGAGGGAAGATGAAGTGAACAAGGGTCCAAGGGAAGATGAAGTCTTGTGATGATTTGTTCTAAGGTATGTTCTTTTAAGGTCATCTTGGCATTTTCGCTATAATTTTTTTTCTAGAATGATTCAGATAGCGAAACTTGGAGGTTGTTGAGAAGACAAATCAAGGTCCCGTTATCACATGCTAATTTGTATTAAATTTTCCGAAGCCTCTTGTCCTTGTGCTATTTTTCCACTCAGATTTTAAAACTTTTTCATCAGCGCTGTCAAGTTCCCATCACCTAAAGCCTTCACTTGACTAATCATCCAAAATAGTCATGTCCTCCATAAGTCAAAATTGACAAATATCCCAAACCTACATCTAGCCTTAAATGCTTATCTAAATTCTTTGGACCCATCACTTCATTCACTTTTACCCTTATTATCATATTCCCATTGAAAATTTAATATATTCCTTTCTTTTTATTAAGCTTAAGCTCCCTTATCTTATCCACAAAGTCATGGGATGAGCCTCATATGCCCAAAGTCCTTAGAAAAATCTAAAAGATTTATAATTATTAATATAAATATTTTTATATTAAAATATTTATACTAATATTTAATCCAAAAATAATTCATAATCTGAAGTCAAGTCATGGGCACGAATCTCAATCAATATTAAATTAAAGTGGAAAAGTCAAAAGGGTGAATGGACAACGACCAATATTCATTGCAGAGGTTGAAAATGATCGGGGGTTAATCTCGTAAAGTGGTTCCGCAATCCAAACCATTGTTTTGGTGTTGGGGTACATGTTATTATATGGTTCATTGCCGATGTCAGAGTGGTGTGGATTAAAACCACTCTTCGCAAGCTTTGCAATACCATTGCAACCATTTACTATATTGTTTTGGTTTCATAAATGCGTGGTGTATGAGGATAAATTTTCCAGAAGTGCGTTTCAATATAAACCATGGAGTTTACAATGCTATAAAGAAACTTTTCTCATGGTGGAAAATTTTTACTGAGGTAAAAGTAAAATTCTACAGAGCAGAGAAATAAATGTCTTATGCTATGGATATGAGAAGGAAAGGAATTATAAATAAGAAAATGCACGTGAATGGAAGATTTGGATCATTGTTTATCCAAAGTTTTTACAGAAGTAAAAGGGGAAGATCAAGGGATATTTTCATAGTTTACTGAAGAGTTTTTCCAAGACATGGTTTTCAAAACCACGGGAAGCAAACTAGTAAATATTTTTCACAGTAAAATGGTAAATATTTATTGGGCAAAACAAGACATGGTTTTTAAAAACAATGGATGGTTTTGAGAAAAGGGTTATGAATTTCATTTATGAAATTCATAAAATTAAATTGCAAAATAATGGAGAAGTTTTACAGGAGATGGTAACCAAGGCATGGTTTTTCAAAACCACGAGCTTGAATGGAAATGTGGAAATGGAATGTTACAGGTTAGAGAAATATTTGGGAAATATTTTTATCAAAATATTTTATTCCCAAATATTTGAAAATTGATTTTTCTCAGGTAGATATGGATAAATAAAATCAGATTTGGAAGAATATGAGTGGCATTTCAAAAAGCATGTGGCACTCAATGATTTATTTCAGGCACAAAATCAGCCAATCCCAGGCTTTATGCAGAATATCAGTAAGTAAAAGATCACACACTAGATGTCAAGCACAAAATCAGCTTTTGAAGAGATTTCCAGGCATAAGATCAGTGGTAAATAGATGAGGTGGCAGCCAAGAATATCAAATCAAAACTTTTGACTCCAGCTCCAACATTCGAGATCTTTTTGCAACCAATTTTAGATTTAGTTTTATTTCATTATTTGATTTTGTTTTCCAAACAATTAGCAACAACTTGATGGTTATTATTTTTTATTATTTAAACATGTATTTTGTAATGAGAATGGTGGGACTTTCAGCCAGAGAGGCTATTGGATTGTGTATCAATTTCTCAGAACATCCTTATGAATTAATACTGAAGCACTGTGCTTTTGGAGGCAAAGATTCATCATGGTGTTGTTCTCAGTGTGTTTTTCCTGTTAATGCTTATCTCCATTATTGTTTGTTCTTTCTAGTATTTAGCTGAGAGTAAATGTTTGGAATTCATCTACATTTGATGCTCCATTTATATAGTAAATACTTGTTCAAGTGTTAAGGATTTCATGTTCAGAATTCATCTATATTCGGTGCTTTGTCCATGGCGATCTATCTTCTTTCTGTTTTTCTTCTAAAGTTACATTAAGAACTCACCCTTTGTTAGGTGCTCTTAGTGTAATGGGTTGTCCTTTCCTCTTTTCTGCTGCCATCCAAATATTGATCATTTGTTGAAGAACAATACTTACCTTGCCTTTGCTTTCTGAGAGTACACCACCAACTATCGACTCAATATTTTTAAGTTCAAGCTTTGACCCCATTGCCCAATGGTTCCCTTCTCTTGTTTGTCCTACCAACCCTTTTAAAACAAAAACAAAACCTGTCCTATTGCAGAATCTGACCTCTCTGTGCTCATTGCTAAATCTTTTTGAGTATTTTCAGTGTTTACCTATTTGAGAGAGCCCTCTCTAGTTGTATAGGTCAGAATACAACCTAAAGTCGGTTTGAGGTTACCTTGGGGTTTCTTTGATACAACCCAAAGAAAATACCAAGTGCTAATAGTACTTGTGGTATAGATTTAAGCTTCTGCGTCGTTTTACTTTTGGAGATACACTCTGTGGAAGATAGGGTTTTTAACTAGTCCTGTAACTAGTCTCAAACAAGTGTTCCAGGTAAAGTAGTCATAACTTCTTCATAGAGGATCCAAATTCCATGAGACCAATTGCATTGGAAAGAGTACAGTTCGTAGTATTTTATGTGAGTTTCAATATCATATATGAAATATTGAATGTGTGGCATGTTGTACAAGTTCGCTCTCCAGAATAGGCCCAAATTCAGCAAGATCTGCCATTTTCGCTATAACTCTTTTTCAAGGACGAATAAAGGAACGAAACTTGGAGGAATTTCAGAGAAGATATCGAAGAAGATTGGGTACAAGTTTTAGATCTTGATTCATTACAGGTATGAAGTTATACTTGTTGAAAGCTAGGTTTGTGACTAATCTGGAAACTAGTCCCAAACAAGTGTTCGAGATAAAACAATTATTGTTGGGTTTTATATGTGGACCCATGCGAACCTAGGATCTCTATGTGGACCTAGTTTGATGATGATGATGTATTAATGATAGTGATAGAGATAGTGACAGTGACCGTAACATGTTGATTCTTTTATATACATATTTGAGGGTGGAAGGAAGGGGCAAGGAAAGGGGGTTGGAGCCTCCTTTCAGTTGAAGTTGGAGAATTTAGGGAGTTGTAGCTTCCTTTAGGTTGGAGCCTGTAAATCATGGGGTTGGTGCCTCCTTCCAGTTGGTGCTGGAGAATCTTAGAAGTTGGTGCTTCCTGTTGTTGTAAACTTGAGATAAACATTAAAAGTGTTCCGTGGTTTTCTCCAGTCTGGGTTTCCACGTAAAAATTTCATGTACTGTGTTTGATGTTATGCATTGTTGATAAGTTAATGTTTACACGTTGTGATTAAAATGGTAAAAAGTGCTTAGTCATGTTGGATTTGTAGTGCTTATGCATTGTTGATAAGTTAATGAGTTGTAGCTTCCTTCAGGTTGGAGCCTGTAAATCATGGGGTTGGTGACTCCTTCCAGTTGGTGTTGGAGAATCTTGGAAGTTAGTGCTTCCTGTTGTTGTAAACTTGAGATAGATATTAAAAGCGTTCCGTGGTTTTCTCCTGTCTGGATTTCCACGTAAAAATCTCATGTACTGTGTTTGATGTTATGCATTGTTGATAAGTTAATGTTTACATGTTGTGATTAAAATGGTAAAAAGTGCTTAATACTGATTCACCCCCCCTCTCGTTATTGGTGATTATTCCAACAAATGCACATTATCCCTATTGTTCTATTTYCCACGTGTGCATTATTTTAATGATCTCTCCTTTTTTTTCCATTAATTCACTWTCCATCTCTCCCTCTTAGCCTCAGACGTGCGCCCTTTCTTGCATTTAATCTCTCCCTCATGCATCCATTTATCGCTTTCCTTTACCACATGTACTTTCCACCATTAAATGTGCCCTGATTCCAAAATTTAGGGAGCATCTCCTTTATTTTCCCATGCACTCTCTTTATTTATTCTACTCCACTTCCTAATTCCCTAATTCATGCGCCTTAGTTCCTAAAATTTAGGGTGTACCTCCTTTTTATCTCACATATACTCCCTATTTTTATCCTTTATCTCCCCTTTTCCATGCGCTCACCCTCATTATTTCTCCTTTCATGTGTTAGACCTCTTTTCTCCCTCACATGTGGGGTTTGATTTAGTCTCCTCACTGCACTTCTATCATGCGCATGTGGCTTCCACTCCTACTCATCCTTCATGCGTTTTACTTCCATTATTAGCTTCCTATACGCCCACATTGATGGTCTTGGCAAGGTGCGCCCTTAGAGCCTATATATTGGAGGCTTGGAGTCATTATTACGGTCGAATTTTTGCAGCAACAACATGCACTATCTCTCTCTCTCTCTCTCTTTTCTAGTTGTCTCCTAGTCTAGTTACTCTCTCTTTGAGCAATGATAATCATTGTACTGGTTTTGGACTTGTCTATTGTGGCACAATCGACCCTTTGGCAAGCCTTTAATAAAGAAGTGTTGTGTTTTTGATGAACTTTTCTTCTTGTCGGTATTATGTTCTTACTCTTGCAATTTGATTAGTAGCTCATTACCATTTTATGTGATATTTGTCCATCTTTTAAGTGGTTTCTTTCCTTGTTGCTTTCAACTCTCTCACGTTAACACTGTAGGATTACTCCAAGCAAATTCACTCTATTTTTCCTAACGCTTTGGTGGTGTGTTTACACGCTGTCCAAAGCATTTTTGCTGCTGTTTTTTGTGTGCTTTTTGCAGAAAATCAGGTTCAAATCAGTAGCTCGATACCTAGAGACTCCCCGTTGAGGTTGGCACACACCAACTCGAACAGAGAGGAGGCTTGCCCGTGACAATTTGGGGCGTTCTCTCCTTGAATTAGCCCTTTTCCATCGCTGATTTTACCTATATATCAGATTTGATTGGAGGGTGAAAAATGTGCTAACACACCGAGGATACACTCTGTCTCTAGGAGTTAGTGCCAGAGTTCGTGGGCCTTCATAGTAGTTCGCAGGACAGATATGGGCCCTCACAGGTTACGTGAGACACCTTTTGTAGCTAGGGGAATCCCATGACTTACTGATCATGAATGGGCTCCCTTGTTTTTCGGGCTCAAGTAACTTCTCCTCCCGCATATCTAACGCTTCTCTATATCCCACATCCCTCTGGTAGACCATGCCCTCCTCATCTTCTCCCTCTCTACATCCCCCCACTCCCCAACCCACCCCACCACCCTCCTGGATCACCTTCCTCTTAGATAGAGATTATGCCGACTCCTACACTACTCGCCTTAAGGAATTGCTCCCCCCCATCTGCCACTTTATATCACTAGACACCACCATAGCCAAATACGAGATTCTTTCCACGCTCTCGTAGCCCTTGATTCCTACCCCTACTCTACTTGTCAACATACCCATAAGCCTACCTCTGGCTCCTGCCTATTGGTTCGATGATGAATGCAAATCCCTCCACAAACAACTTCGTCTCTCCCTCAATCATGACCCATATTCCTCCCCTCACCTCTGCAAAACGTACCATCAATTCCTTCACCGTAAAAAGCGAACATTTTTCTCTCAGAGGAGATGGGAACTTTGTGAGCCTCTTCGCCATTCCCTAAAAGCCTTTTTGCGTGTCCTTTTCCCTAGACACCACTCCACCTCACCCTACCTTGACCCCCAGGCCATGCTCTCCCATACAACCTCCCTTTATGACATTCCTGGACAACCTCCACCCGCATCTCCTCCCCTTCCTTGTGCCACCTCTTCTTTGAGTGGGACATTAGGAGAGCAGTCAGAGCTATGAGTACCAACAGAGCATCAGATGAGAGCATCAGATGAGGAAGGGCTTCAGGTCGAGTTCCTTAAGCATGGCGTCCGATCTCTTGAGTCTTATTGCTGATTTATTTAACCGGCTGGTATGTTCATGTTTACCCCCCTCCTGGACATGACACATTATTCATCCCACTAACAAATTGGGGAGTAGTTTCGATCCAAGTAATTACTAGACTATCATGGTGGGTCATGCATTCTCCAAGCTTTACGCCACTGTCTTACGCTAGTGGTTGTCCAAGGTGTTGGAGAGGCATCATCCCAGGGCTAGAAGGTAAGTTGGCTTTCGCCTCATACCCATAAGCCTACTCCCACTCTACTCGTCAACATACCCATAAGCCTACCCTTGGCTCTTTCCTCACGAATCGTTGGTTCGATGATATGCAAATCCCTCCACAAACAACTTCGCCTCTCCCTCAATCATGACCCATCTTCCTCCCCTCACCTCTGCAAAACGTACCATCAATTCCTTCACCGTAAAAAGCGAATGTTTTTCTCTCAGAGGAGGTGGGAACTTTGTGAGCCTCTTCGCCATTCCCTAAAAGCCTTTTGGCGTGCCCTTTTCCCTAGACACCACTCCACCTCACCCTACCTTAACCCCCAGGCCATGCTCTCCCATACAACCTCCCTTTATGACATTCCTGGACAACCTCCACCCGCATCTCCTCCCCCTCCTTGTGCCACCTCTTCTCTGAGTGGGACATTAGGAGAGCAGTTAGAGCTATGAGTACCAACAGAGCATCGGGGAAGGGCTTCAGGTCGAGTTCCTTAAGCATGGCGTCCGGTCTCTTGAGTCTTATTGCTGATTTATTTAACTGGGTGGTATGTTCAGGTTTACCCCCCCTCATGGACATGACACATTATTCATCCCACTAACAAATTGGGGAGTAGTTTCGATCCAAGTAATTACTGGACTATCATGGTGGGTCATGCATTCTCCAAGCTTTACGCCATTGTCTTACGCCAGTGGTTGTACAAGGTGTTGGAGAGGCATCATCCCAGGGCTAGAAGGCAAGTTGGCTTTCGCCCTGACTACCGGACGATTGATCACGTCTTGACACTCTGAGCCATTATTGAAGAGGCTCGTCATCGCTCTTCAAAGGTTTACACTTGCTTTGTAGACTTCTGAAAGCGTTCGACACGGTTCCGAGGGATGCATTATTCTAGAGGCCTCGTGACATTGGAATTTCTAAGATCCTCCTAGTAGCCATCATGAGGCTGTATGAGCCAGTTTTGGGCCACCTCAGGATGGCACATGGCCTTTCCGATTTTATTCAGAGTACCATCAGAGTAGAACAGGGGTGCCCCCTCTTGCTGACACTCTTCGGGATATATATTGATGAGTTGGAGTCTTTCCTCCATGAGCATATCTAGGAGGGGTATGGCTATCTCCTACATTAGGCATCGATCTCTCTGCTCTTATTTGCTAACAACTTGGTCTTGTTAGCCTCCACTCCTGAGGGCCTGTAGAGACATATAGATGCACTAGCCAACTTTGTGACATTCGACAGTTGACGATCAACCTGGGTAAAACCAAGGTGTTGATATTCAACGTATTGAAGAGCTTTCTTACAGATTTACATTTCTATTCCCAGGGGGCAGAGATTGAGATCACCATAGCCTACACTTATTTGGGAGTACAATTCACGGGGCCTCATTTCGATATGCGGCAGGCCCTTTAGCCTCGACTTAGGTACGGTTCCCTGGCCCTCATCAAGAGACAAGGCTTCCTAGGTCAGTTTCTGGACATCTCATCCAAACTCTATCTCATGGAGACGATTATCAGATGCACAATTTTCTATGGCTCCAAGATTTTGGGGTTGGGCTTGTACAAACAGATAGGGCCAAGTTGGAGAGCGTCCAGACCCTACTTCTTAGACGTATCATCTGCTGTAAGCAGACGGTTCCACAACCCATTATTCAGTTAGAGTTTAGTGTCCACCCTTTTCGTCTCGAGTTCATATTCCGCTTGGTCTCTTTCCTTCATAGAGTTAGATCTTTCAGAGACTACCATTGGGAGAGAGCGATACCCCTACCTCCCTCTTTTCTACTCGAAGGCTCTTGCTTCGGATCCCCCCTCAGGTCGTCCACGTGGTTGGTTCTCAGAGGCATATCGACTTCTCTAGTCGATCACTATCTCCCTAGAGCGCCTCCCCTCGTTCAGTTTCTCCCTTGATGCACTGTGCCATCTCTTGTCGACTAGACAGGTACTGAATCAGGCTATCAGAGAGGACATCTACAGGTTTTGATGTTTTTGTAGCTTCGTGGAGTTATTCTCACATTGGCCTTGGTGTCGGGCATGTGGGAATCTTTATTGACACTTATTGCATTTTATTTTGTGAAAACCCCTTTTATGTAGAGCAATGGCTTGGAATTGTTATTGTTGGGGCTTGGCAACCACTTGGAGGAATAACCAATTCTAATTTAATGTTAAGTTTAGAAGGGGCTCCTAAACTCACTCATTAGACCCCTATAAAAGGAGAGACACTGTGAGGAGACACCATACATCTTATTTTGTCATCACGGTGTTGGCATGAGTGAGTGAACACTCTTGCCAAGGAGATTGGGAGGCAAATTTCAGCAAAGGAAATTCTTCACTTTGGCAAATCTGATCTAGGGTTTCTGGACTTTCTTTCTCCATTTTTTCAGCTAATAAGGAGAGGAGGCCACATGTGTGAGCTCACATGTGTGAGAAGAAGAGAAGAACATGTCGCATGTGCGTTCTGTACGGTCCGTACCACACGTGCGGATTGTACAACAACATGAAAAACCAGACGTGCAGACTGTGTGGTGCATTTATTGCAGGCCATATTGCACGTATGAGTTCATACAATAACTAGACTGTACAACCGCATGTGTGAGACGGTACGATGCATTTATTGCAGGTCTGTACAACACACGTGTGAGGAGAATTGTTGTCGCAGGGCCCCGTACAGGTGACGTGAACTAGGGTTTTTGTTAGCTAGGTTTTTTGCAGATTTGTAAGTTGGAAGATTTTCCAGAATTTTGCTGAAGTTGTAATTTGTTGAGGACTGGTTTTGTCCTCTAAATTTCTCAATCTGAAATTTTTTTTGAACAAAAATTTGTCTCCTGTGCATGGATGATTTCTCTCTGATCTTTGTGCTTCCACTAAAACTTTCTGTCATAATTTCATTGTAAAATTATTCTGTGATAATAGCCTGAGTTTTACTGTTTGAGGTCACTTGGAAGTAATTTTCAGATCTGAAATTGAATGCATTAAATGCTTAAAAATTGACAACATGCTGTACATTTAGGTCACTTGGACTTCACCTCTGACAAGACTGGGCCTGAAGAGATTTTTTAAGCATTTAGAGCAGGATGGCATCTAGAGATTTTTAAGCATTTAGGACAGGTCCTTCTATCTAGAGATTTTTTTGGAGTTGTAGGATGGCATCATAGTCTGCCTCTCTTATTACATGCAGGCATTGGATGCACTCACTCAAGATCCCTTTGGGACAACTCTAGGTTGGATCTGATCGACTATGGATTGAGACAGATCACCATATACCACAGTCGAATAGGATCTGCTAGATGTGCTACATACAAGAGTCAGAGACATAGATGCACCTCATCTTTAGGTGCCCCATATACTATGAGATCAGATGCTACCATTGCCTCTATAGGGACTCGAGGGGATCACTCATTACTTTCTTCCTGTACCAGGACCAAAGATGCCTACTCCTCTTCATCAGGGAGATTTTCAGCCACATCTCAGTTCCTGCCTGCTATGCCCCGCTTTGGAATGGCCAGGACAATCACCTCATACTTTCATCCATTAGATTGGAGCAAAAAGCGACAAGCAAACCCTGAGTACACCAGACAACAAATTGGCGAGACATCGTGTCTCTCCTTAGCTTCCCCCTCGAGGAGTCAGATCGTTATCATCGAGACTAGTTCGGAGGTGCCGAATCGTACAATAGTCCACACATCCTGAGAGAGCTAGAGGGATTAGCTCCAGATGGATCTAGAGCAGGGCGCCTCCCGCTTGTCAGACCACCTCCCAGATTCAAATGAGTTGCCAAAGATCTATCCAAAGTTTCTTTCTTTCGGCCTTGGATGCTAGGAGTATACCCCTCTCCTAAATCCCCCCAAGATCGTAAGACCAAACCCTAGATAGTTCCAGAGGACTTTGAGAGCGAGCCAGTGCCTAGTTCGCCCCCCTCGCCCTCGACTAGCAGGCTTGGGAGACCTTGACAACCTCATCGTTAGACCTTTCTCTTGCTCTTTCTCTCTCTCTAGACAAACTTTTTTGTCGAACTTACTCACTTTCATTTTGGATTATTTTGGATCACCATACTTTTGTCACTGTTTTATACATTTTTGAGGCTATAGTGCTTTAGGTTTCTTTATTTATGTTATTCTCAACATTATCTAGGAGTTGCGTTTGCACTCCCACATTGTACTCAGACTTGTTGTAATCTTCAGTCCCATTGACCTACTTTTGTGGTCATTTGTTGGACATTAATAAAATTATCTTATGTTATCTTATCTGCATTCAAGGGCTGGCATTAAACAAGCTTTAAGTATTGGTACTAATGGTTATTTCTATGAAGCTCAGGAAGCAACACTGAAAAAAAGCAATACCAAGTAGCTATATCAGCAATATATTCTTACAGAAACAAACATTTATTGTCAAAATTTGAATATCTTTTGACACAATATCAAGGTGTATACAACACAACCATATTAGAGCATCTTCTTTTTTTATTTTTTTTTATTTTTTTTATTTTTTTTTATTTTTTATTTTTTTTTATTTTTCTGGAAACAACAATCTAATAATTCCTTCCAAACATGACCTACCCTTATTTGAGGATAAAGCATACTATAAGGAGCAAATGGAATCATTCGATGATGGGTATATCATTCTAGCAATATCTTAATATTATGGATGGTATCTATTACATCTATATATTCTAGTGTTATTAGAATGCCTTGATGAATATTAGGTATTGTACTTGCCTATAACATAACTTTACGGTTATGTCTCTTCATTTATACTTTATTTAAGTGTGCCTTGACACAGATGGTTACTTTTAGAAATTATTCTCCTGCTAGAAAAGAGTAGTGTTTGAAATTAATATATTTTACAAAATGAATAAATGTGGAAAATTTACAGTCAGTTCAAAATCTGTGCGACATGTTCTAGACAATATATTTGGTGGGGGGATTTCACATCAAGCATTTTAATAGTGAGTTCAAATAATGCTATCTATTTCAAGGCAACGAATCTTTTATTGGAAATGATGCGAGGAATTTCTGGCTATAAGTTATTTCATATCTTATAAATCTAGTGTCAGGGCTTTTCAATATTCTCTGTGATGCATTGATTCAAAATATTTCACTTGAAGCATTAGTCTGATGGTTGTGCAACGTTTACTAAACGTAGCAAGACCTATTACCAGATTGATGTTGTAACATAAAATAGCGAGTTCTATATTTGCATCAAGCCTTTGTTTTAGCATATCTCTTTCAATGTAACAATTCAGTATTTGATAAAACTCCCCATAATTTTTCATTGTATTATTGGGTATAGTTCAAGCTACTTAAACTTGTTGATCTTATGCTTATACTGAGGAGGGGGGGGGTGAGTCAGTGTAAGATACTTTTTACTTTAAATGAGCATTAATCAATCATTCATTAACTTTAAAACAGTAAAAGCATGTCAACTCAAATAACAATACACAAAGTTTAATTTGGAAACCCTTGTGGGAGAAAACCACAAAAACTTGTCTTTATAAATGTCTGTAGGCACCAACCTGTTGTTACAAATCTTGTAGGCACTAACTTACTAGAGACACCAATCTCATTAGCAGAGCACCAACTCAGCAAGATAATGTGTAGGCGCCAACCTATTGTTGACAACGATATCTTGATCTGAGCACAAACTCAGTAAGACCTGTATAGGCACCAATCTAAGATCTTCATACACAAAGTACTTCTAACTTCACCTGCATGCTTCATACTACATGCATTTCACAACATCATCATACCCTTAACTTTCATGCTCCAACGCCTCTCCTTGCTTCATACCGCAAACATAACTTCAAACCCTAGTTAGATATATCCTTCATGCCCTAGCGAACCTCATACCATCATTCCCAGAATATAATTCTAGACTGTAGCATCACAACCTCAAAACAACGCACTTTGCAACATCATAGACCTTAGTCCTTCATAATGCATCCTTAAAACTCCAAGAAAACTCCTCTTGCGCACCTTTAGAGCCCAAGAATACTCCCCAACTCCTCTTGCACACCCCAGATCTTTTCTGCGCACTTGTACTTGCTCTTCTTGCTTGGATGCTCTTCAAATGCGCACATATATTTTGTATTTATAGTGTTTCTGCGTTCACTTATGGGGCTGACTTGTAAAACTGGCTGGTCCGACCTATACTTTCTCGCTTGTTTGACTTGACATAATCTTTCATACTTCATCATTCCTATGAAGTTAGAGGGAGTGACATATATCGTTGGAAAGGTCTCGGATTAAGCTTTTCAACCATATATCCTATGCTTCCATTTGAGCTAGGTCTTTAGAGTAAAAAGGCCTTCAAAGATCGGGTATCGAAATTGAACATCAAAAATCCAAAAACAATATTTCCAACAATCTCCATCTTACAATCTTTATCTTGGACATCTGTAGTCTCCCCCTGTTTTTGACATCAATGACAGCAATATTTCCAACAAAACTTTCTTTTGTTTGGAACCTTGAAATAATTTAAGAAACAATTAGATGTAAGCTTATTCGGATTATAAAGTGTATAGCTTCAAATATCTATAAATATTTTATCTGGCGATGCATTGGATGTTGGAAATTTGAAACCAAGGTTACTCAGTTGAAGCCATGAATAAGTTTGTTAGAATAATGTCAACACATGATCAAATATGTGTACTCGTGTGTTGGCCATTATGTAGACTGAACTTTTTATGTTAAATTTAGTAACATGTGACCAACATGTAAATAATGTTAGTGTTAAGTGGTTTAATCCAGTGAAGTTTGACTTGGCCAAGACTCGCGAGTCTTCCTGGGTCTTAGCTGGGCCGATTACTCACTTCATACTCGGCCTTGAACTCGCCACTTGCCAAGACTCGGCCAAGACTAACCCTTATTATATTTTGAGTTTTTTTTGCATTTGTTGAGTCTTTTCCGAGTCATCGAGTCTTGCCTAGTCTTAGGCCAGTTGAGCCCAAGTGTGACAACTTTGGTTTAACCTCCATATGGCATATCCTAAGTTGTACAATATGGGGAAATGGGTATGTGCTGGAAACACTACTCTCCAATATTTGGACAACGGGGAAACACAGTAATAAAAAAAAAAAAAAAATTTCAAAAATAGATTTTTTAATAAATAGCAAGAGTACCTTGAAAGAAAGAATAAAACGAGCAAGGAAATTTAGGTGACAAACATAAATGACAATTCAGTAGAAAAACCATGTCTATTATTTCCCATAGATGATTACATTACGCAAAATCCAAAAGCACCCTTTAGAAATGAGGCTATATCCAAAATCAGTCTTTATACATGAGGTTATATGTATTGAAAAACAACATGAGCTAAAGCTTAATTCTCATCCATTTCATCTTCATGCAAAATGTGTCATTTCACTCTAGGGTAAGAGCCCTTGTAGGACTTGTGACATAGATTGTACTCCCGTTCCATGAATCCTTGGTAAGAATTTGTGCAAGTTTTGTAACATGACTCCAAAGAGGATAGTAGTTGCTTGTTTGGGTTAGGAGTTCAAGGATGAAGAGAAGCAGCACATTGGGAAACCATTGAAGCTGCAAAAACAAGAAAGAATTCTGCAAATGAAGAATATTCCACCTCAAACCCTACGTCCACAACAATACTCTTGCTCACCTATAGATAAATGAAGAAATTTGAAAGAAAGCAAGCTTTTCAGCTAAAATGATGAAGCCCACAACAATCCTCTTGGTGCTTACAACTGTCTTCTTGCTGTAACTACACCAAAACTTGTTCACATTGCTCCAAGAAAAATGAAGTCCTTGCTATAGCTGTAAGAAACACTTCCTCAAATGTTGTTGAAGAAAGTGTGATGAGTGAGAGGAGACTCTTTCTTATAGAAAATAGGAGGCTGTTAGGGTTTCTCAATTTCTAGAAGTTTGCTTCCTTTTTTTTATTGTCATTAAAGTCAAACTTGTGTCTAAGCAAAATTATAAAATATTTAATAGCAAGTTTAGTTGTTTGGCATTTCACTTTGTGTTTTCAAATCATGAAACACCAGCTGTGATTTTCACCATGTTTCCAACACGTATGGTATGTGTTTTTGCATTTCAAGGTGTTTCAGGGGGTTGAAATGCAAGGGGATCAGTTGTGTTCTGCAATAGTGTAGAGAACTATATTTGGGTGTTATAGATGATGTAACAGAGGTATAGTTGAGAGAGCATGGCACATACGTTTTACATGGGCAGAAGTCTATTTTTTGCTCCCTGAGATTATTTGCTGCAGAATTTATATAATGTTTCATATTCTCTCCACTCTAGTTTATGAATGTGTATATGCACTCTCAAAAAACTAAGAGTTCTGTGGCATTCACATAGAATCATAAACATAAACAACCAATTGAAGTCCTTGAAATTTGTATGATTTTGTATTTCTATTGAAAAGCACAAACTGACTAATCAACATTTAGATGATCCCTTATGTCATCAATGCCAGAAACTTGACAGCTAATACAACATGCAGAATTATTAGCAATCCATGATCCTTTTTTGGAATTTGTTTTGAGAAACACACCTTGAGTTCGAGGGTTGCTGCATAACACAAATTTCCTTCGGTTTAGGAGCCAGGTTTGAGGGGGTATCCATTTTACCAAAATTCCCTGAGATTTGCATCTGGCCTCATCCCTTTTTGATTATCCTTTTGGGTGGGATAGACCATAGTGAGAATAGACCTACAGTGGATGGCTGAGTACTCTGTTGATGAGACCTGAAAATCAAATTCAAAGTGTGCATCATTCCAAAATTGTAAATTGGTTGTAAATGTGTTTTACATAGCTATCCTTATCCTCATCCTATTTTCTTTATTTGGGTGAGTTATATTTAAAAGCCAAGTGTGCAAGCTATGCATGGAACTTGTGCTAATCTTGCAAACTATTCTTTTCTCCTTTTGTACATACTAAATATGTGCCCATTATACATCCATATACTACTAGAGTAGAGATTGTACAGTTGACAAGCATTGGTGTCTCTTATGCTTGAGCGATCTTGTTTTCTTATTTTGTGTTCATTGCTTGTCTATGTTCATGTTGTGAAAACACATCAATTGGTATTAGAGCCTGATATAAAGGTTGTGTTGAGATCCACAAGAGATAGAGAGAATTGAATGTAACCAACACAAACCCTAATTCTGCAATAAAGAGAAAATAAACCAGCAGTAGGGCACCCCAAATATTGAAGAGAAAACACCCTAGAGGGCCGCAACCCTAGAGAGAGAAATAACCCAAGTACAAGTGCACTAGAGAGAGAAAGAAATCCATGAACAAAAGAGAGTGCAACACTTGAGGGTGCCCTTAGGCAAATCACATTGATAAAAGCTGAATAAGAATGACTTGAGCAATGAATTAAAAATGAGAGTTGTGTATATATACACAACTCAAGCGGTAGAGTTCTCTTCCGAAGAGGGGTTATGACTCATGAGTCTATGTGTACAAGGTTGACGTTAGCCAAAACTAGAAGTAAATAATGATTACAATATAAGATTGACCATGGTCGAAAGTGGAGCTTACACCATTTTCATCATCCCCCTTTAAGTTCAATAGGGACCATAGAGAAAAATGATGAATACAAATGAGAGTGGGTGTATAAATACCCAACTCAGTAGAAGGTCGGCCGTGTATAAATTAGAGTGGGTGTATAGAAACCCAATTGAATATAAGGTCGGCTGTGGCCGAAGTACACTTGGGAGTGGATGTATAAATTCTGATCTCAATATAAGGTCGACTGTGGCCAAAGTACACATGAGAGTGTGTATATAGATACCCAGCTCAATATAAGTTCAACTGTGGCCTAAACTTAAGATTACACCCTTATTTTCAACATCTTCCCCCCAATCTCATTAGGGGCCCACAAAGAATAGACATTCAAACTTTCCACCTGCTAGTTTCAAAGCTTCCTCCCATACCGATTTTGTAAAAGGGCAAGTTATCATCAGGTGAGGTAAAGTCTCATCATTACTTTTGCATAGGGTGCATCTTCTTGGTCCATGCCATGCAATCTTTACAATTCTAAAAATGGTGGATTAATTATTTTGTTTTCCAATGTAGCCTATTGTGGGTATAGGTGACTCTTTATTTTACTTTCCAATGTAGTTTATTGTCTATCTTATTTATTTATTTAATTTTATCCAAGGAAAACCTTGCGTGGAAACCCAAGGGTGCTTCTCCACGTTCGTGAGTGGAATTCCTAATAAACCTGTTGGCATACACTAGTGCACCTCACCCAAGGGGATTCGAACTGGGTACCTGCTGGCACGGAACTAGCCAAATGCCCAACAACATTGGCAATGATCGGTTGAGCTAACCCCTTGGCTAGTTTATTGTCTATCGATGACTGTCTTGTTTTAATCAAGAGACTACATGAAATGTTAAACATGAAAGGACATTACTGAAGGATAAAAAACACGACGGTGGAGGTTGACACAATAAACACTAAGTTTGAATACTTGATTGATGTTAATATGGAGTGTAGAGGTTATTTTTGTCTTTTTATTTAACATTTAAAAAATAAATATATAATGTAGCTTTTATCCTCGAAGTGGAAGCGAATGCGAGTGTTAGAATGGCAACTCTTATTCTTTAGAGAGTTTTATTTCTTTCATTGACCAAACTATTCACTCAACAATGATTTACTTGTTACTTCAAACTATGCCTGTTCTTTTTTAAAGTACCTTCTGTTTTTATTTGTTATGGCTGCTCTCTGGTATTTTAAGGAAAAATGAAACTGTGTTCTTGATTCTTCACCCTTTTTTTTTTCTTTCTGTTTTTGGTCACAGCCTTGAATAGAAAAAATTGTATCTCATCAAGATGTTAGTGAATTATGTATTTGTTGTCCAATGTCTAAGTTAGAGAGAAGGATATATTGTTTTCAGAAAGTCAGGTTATGATTCATGAAGAGGAGGGTGACGATTGCTTACTATGACACCAGTTCTGCAATCGAATAATTTGGTGGGTGAGCTAATTCCATCGATGATTGTGTTGTGGGAAGTGGTGGTTGCAGAGAGCAACAATTGTGCTAAGGAGCAGCGTTTGTGGAGAAAATGAAACGAATGAAATTTATATTAATGTACACAAAAGACCAAAATAGGTCAAAGGGACTATAAAGTACAAGTTACAACACACATTTATAGGCATAAAAAGGGGCGTGCATGAAACATCCTTTAAATGGAGACAAAATTTAGTACAAAATAGCAACATGAAATGACAAGTGTACAAATTGCTTAAACCAAGAAGGTGAACTTGAGAAGGTGGAGAAGAACCAACAAAGAGACAGTCCTGAGAAGGTGAAGCGACCTTCAGGGAAGGGGCGCTGCTGGCCCCCTTCATCATATGAAGCAGTAGTGTAGTTTTCTACATTGACTAACTATTGAATAATGTCCTTTGGTGAGTAGCTTGCATTGATAGCGCCCCGGGGAGAAATACTAGGCTGCATCAAACTGTTCTTGTTTGTGGTCAAGATAGGGATTGATGCTGAAGCGGAAGCACTCCTAACAACCCAGGCCGATGAACCACTAGTAGTAGATTATACTCTACTAATACATCTCTGAGCAAGTGTTCTATAGTGGTGATGTTACCAAGTCCGCTGGATCCTCCTATTAGTCTTCAACGTGACATTATTTAGTACCTTGGTGGTGCGGGCCAAGGAGAGTGAGGACTACACTGCAGGAGTGTTGGTTGCAGAAAATTGTAGCTCCGTTGTTCCCTAAATTGAAGCTACATTTTTGTTCTCCATTTTCTTCCCTCCAATAGCTTATGAGATTCCATTAAAAATGAAATTCTTAACGCAATAGTCTTCTATCTAATATGTATTCTCTTTTTTGTTTGTTGATTATTGTTGATGTTTGTAGCATCGGACAAGTACTTCCGCAAACGTGTGGAAGTCGTCCAAGGCCTTCAACCTTGGTAATTTACTTGAATTAAAAGAATTATTAAAGTAAAGTGATTTTATAATTAAAGTGAGTTTAATTTAATGAAATGCTAAGGTTATTAGCATTAGTGAATACTAGCCATTGATCTCAAGTGAGGTGAGATTTAATCTCAATTGTCAATCACTTTGGAGATTAGGGTTATGTTTGATTTGGTCAAAACTCAAGATTATAAAAGCAAGGCTAGGTGAAAGGAGAAGACACATAGCAACAATACATATATTGGAGTCACTGACTCATAGAGAGAGCAAAGGACTTTTGCTCATTGAGTGCTTGAGACACGAATGACTGTGACTCAAAGGGATCTCAACAAGGATGAAGAAGGACTTTCATCTAGAGATCAACTCAGTCCAAAGGAGAAGGAAGCAAGTAGGCAACAACAAACAACGTAGTACAAGTTGTGCAGGGCACAGGTACGCACCACACAGGTGGTTTAGGGTGCAGGTACGCGCCAGACATGTAGTGCAGGGTGCGGGTGCACGTCAAACAGAAGGCTCAGGCGTGTATACACTCTGTGCAGGCAAGACAAGGCCTGTACATATCCGTATAGTCAACGATAGAGGTGCTTGGCAGCAGATCGAGATGTCAGGTTTTGCTATAATTTATGTTTCTTTTCTCAGTGGGTGGATTTTCCCAGTTTGGAAGCCCTTGGATGCTTGGAGTCATTATTAATGAAAAGCTGATTTGAAGGACAAAAAATTTGCTGTGTATGTGTGAAATTTGGTTTCTAGTTGCTTCCGCTGATTTGTTTATTTCAGTTAATTATTCAGTAAATGTATCTTATTCTGTGAGATGTAAATCTAATTTTCAGCAAGGAAATCACAAGGAAATAATCTATCTAGTCACTAGATTAGAAAATTAACATGGTATCAGAGATTTCACTCTAAGAGGGAGGCCAATTTCAGGTTATGCAACAATTTATGATAGCAGATCTATTAGATCTGATTTGCATTAGTGGGTGTTTAAAGGACCAAACACAGATCCTCAATAGTTTGCAGTAGATTTGTCAGATTTATAAGGAGATCTTTGTAGATCTATAAACCAATAGTAAAATTCTTGTGGGTGCTTGAAGGAATAAGCACATGATAGTGTTTTTTGTTCAGATCTAGAAATGGCAGCAACCAATCTTAGGTTTGAAGACAGGTTGGATGGAGTATCTAACTTTTTGTCCTGGAAGGCGAGGGTAACCTTGCTTTTGAAGGAACATGACCTTTGGGAGATTGTAGAAAAGGTTGTTCCTGCACTAACAAATGCAACTCTATTAGTGACTCATGAGAAGAAGGACATCAAAGCCCAGAGAGTGATGATGGATACCGTGAAGGATCATTTGATCCCTCACATGGTAGAGAAGCAATTGGCTAGAGAGATGTCAATCTTCAGGTGGGGAGGAGGAGTTAGCCCTTTCACCTCTCTCAGGAGACCCAGGTGGTTTACACAAACATTGAAGGATGCTCAAGAGCATGTTGAGGCTCCTAGGAGCATAGTCAAGGAGAGCAGGCTTTCGAAGAAGTTTCCAAACTTTATGGCACTAATGAGTAACGTCATTGAAAAGACAACAAACCATCAGGTTTATCAGGATGCTATGGTGTAGGATGCTGTGTGGGACATTGTGCCAAGACCAGAGGGAAAGCCAGTTCCAGATGGCTCTTCTAGAAATACCTTCCTCGCTAAGAGGGAGTGTTGATGTTTGTAGTATCGGATAGGTACTTTCGCACATGTCTAAGTGTCTAGACGTGTGGAAGTCATCCAAAGCCTTCAACCTTAGTAATTAACTTTAATTAGAGGAATTATTAAAGTAAAGTGCTTTTATAATTAAAGTGAGTTTATTTTAATGAAATGCTAAGGTTATTAGCATTAGTGAGTTAAACGAATCCTAGCCATTGATCTCAAGTGAGGTGAGATTTAATCTCAACCGTCAATCACTTTGGAGATTAGGGTTATATTTGATTCGATCAAAACTCAAGATTATAATAGCAAGGCTAGGTGAAAGGAGAAGACACATAGCAACAATACATCTATTGGAGTCAGTGACTCATATAGAGAGAGCAAAGAAGGAATTTTTCTCATTGAGTGCTTGAGACACGAAAGACTATGACTCAAGGGGATCTCAGCAAAGGTGAAGGACTTTCATCTAGAGATCAACTCAGTCCAAAGGAGAAGGAAGCAAGTGGGCAACAACAACAACAGGTATAGCCACATGTACGGGCTATACAGAGCTACAGGCAACACCGTACAAGTTGTGCAGGGCCTATGTACATGCCACACAAGCGGTTCAAGGCTCGGGTACGTGCTAGACATGTAATGCGAGGCGCGAGTACTGAGTGTCCAAGGCATGGGTATGTTGGATAGAAGGTTCGTGCGCGTATTCACTCTATACAAGAAAGACAAGGCGCGTAAAGATCTGTATAGTTAGCGACAGAGGTGCTGGGCAGCTAATCAAGCTTTCAGGTTTTGCTGTAATTCTTGTTTCTTTTCTATGTGGGCAGATTTTCCCAGTTTGGGAGTCCTTGTAAGCTTGGAGTCATTATTAATGAAAAATTGATTTGAAGGGGAAAACATTTGCCGTGTATGTGTGCTTGTGTGAAATTTGGTTTCAAGTTGCTTTTGCTGATTTGTTTATTTCAGTTAATTATTCAGTCAATATATCTTATTCTGTGAGCTGCAATTCTAATTTTCAGCAAGGAAATCACAAGGAAATATTTTATCTAGGCACTTGATTAGAAAATTAACAATTATGATGATGAGGTTAGCGTCTAATGGGACCATCAAGCCAAAGAGAATGACTATATGACACATGGTTTGTTCCAACTATAGGTCAGATGTGAGATAGCCACAGGGAAAAGGAGCCACAAACTTTGGTACAGCTTGTGTTGTACCTTACGATTTTAACAACATGCCATAGGCACTCATAGATAAAGGCTGAAGGCCATATAATCCTAAGGACATAAATAACTATAATAAATGAAAAAGTTACATATAGCAGTCGAGAAGACTGTCGTATATATAAGACATAGAGATGTGACTACCCTAATGGACACAAGTCTACATAATAATTATAAGTGTAAATAATATTGTCTAGGTATATTACATTCTAGATGAAAGTTGGATATAGGGATATTTCACAGGCTAGAAATTGAAATTGTATTAATGTCCTCAAGTGACCAAAAAACAGTTGATGGGACCAATGTATAGGATGGATAATATGAGTGGATCAAGATTACGGGAAGTCAAAACAAACAACTTCATTAAATTAAATGTATACATGATGGTTGAGAAAGAGATTTCATCACTATGCTTTTGTTATGAACACATTATAAAATATAAATAATTATAATTAATCAATAGTTAATGACTAATAATGAAGAGACACCTTCCCGATGAAAGGTCACGTCTATTCATAAAAGGGCACCCCTACGTGGGTATATAAGGCCCTCAATCTCATTGTGCTCATCATCAATCTCATATTCTTAAACATTATTATTTAATATATATTATTGTCCTATATGGATATCTTTATATTCCAAGTATTTTGGATTATATTCCATTCGACTTTCATATTTCGTTGAAAAAGAAGAAGGGGTGATTCCGCTGCCACTTTTGAAGTCTAGTGAAGACCATTCTACTGCTACTTATAAAGACGAAGAAAATAAAAAGAAGAAAATCTGTTTAGAATATATATATATATAATTTCACTGCAAATAAAGAAGAGCATAGAGCATAAAAAAATATATCAGTTTACTTCAGAAAATAAAATAAAATATAAATAAAAAGAATTAAGCCGATCTACCAGCCCCCAAATCCGTACAACTACCATCGACATCACAACAGTCGTCGTCGGTTGTACTTTGTCCACCGTGCCAACTGTACTCCATTTGCTGCATCAGAGGCCGTACCACAGCCACTGTATGTTGATATACCCTTATCACCTGTACAATTAACAGTTGCCAACACTTCGTATCGGCTGTTGTCAATTGGTGAGGCCGTACAACGACCGATTTTATTGCAAAATAAATCGGTACATACAAGGCAAAGTCATACAACAACTGATTTGCTTCAAAATAAATCAATCTGTACTTACTAGTAGGAAAATTTTCGTACAATTATCGATTAAGAAATTGATTTTTGAACTGTTCGTACAACCGCTACCCATTCTCTACGATGAATGGTTAAAAATTAAACATCATCCATTAATTTCTTTTTTGTAAATAAAAAGGTGGATCCTTGTATTATATCATCAGTTTACAGCTGTAAGTCGTTTGGCAACCACCTGTCCTTCCACAGAAGGGAAACCAGGACAGGTGGCTCCAAGCGATGATAATTCTATCATGGCTGTTGAATTGTTTGCAAAATTGTACAAAAAACCAACTTGCTAACCTAGGGCGTGCTTCATCCAGAGTCGCCATTACTATGCTAACTATACAACTGTAAAAAAGATTTGAAACTATAATTGACAGAAAATAGAGTCTAGGGTGGGCCGCTTCAAGCCAAAGGGGAACCTGGGTGTCCATTGGAAGTGAAGGCCGGGACAAACTTCTGCTTGCAAGTGGGGCAGCTTGCAGACTTTGGGGCATCTGAGAAGGCCTCATATAGCAAATCCAAGCGCTGGTTGATGATCCTTTGTCCTTGCGCCTGCTCGTCTTGTTGTTGCCTGATATCAAAAAGGAGTTCAAGGTGCTCCTCGGCCAGATAATGGATGTTCTCTCCGCCTTCAGAAACTTGCCAGCTGGGAGGAATCTCCTCCTCTATAATGCAGCTACCTTCCCACCGGCGAGGCTGAAAGTCGGGGACGGAGGGAGAATCTTCCTTAAGCTCAAGGCTTGGGCCTGGTTGAGAAGAAAAGGGTGGCCCTGTATGCTGAAGAGGAGGTGGAGCCTCCTCTTTTTCCAAGTTGAGGCTCGGAGGAATCTCTGCCCTTGAAGCGATGGTCGGTGAGAGAAAAGGCAGCAGTTGAGAATGCATGGTGGGGGACGGGGTCTCCTCTTTTGGAGTGCACAGGGAAGTCTGGGTCTTGGGAGACGGAATTTCCAATTTTGGGGTGCGCATTGTGGTCTGAGGGCTGCTAGTGTGAGTGAAGGGACGACTGAAGTGAGAAATCAGAGCTCGTTGGGAAGCTGTGAGTCGATTGTCACGGGTGTAGGCATTTGTGTTTTTGCTTGCTCGCTTGGGCTTGCCTCTGTCCCGTGGCATGGTGGAAAAAAGCACTGGCGCAGAAAGCACGCAGAGAGCGAGTGGATGAGTCGGGAGGGCCGAGAGACACAGTGCTGGAATAGTTGCTAGCGACGAGCAGGAGAATGAGCGCACCATGGACAAATTTAATGCTGCTGAGGCCATTGAAACCTCTCCCATCGCCATTGAAGGCTGACAGGACTAGTTCAAGCTCTTAGTACCTGTGGTATGGCTAGAGTGCTCATCCGGGCGCACTGAGTTAAATGCCATCAGAGTTCGATGCATGGGGAGTTATATCCTTGGGGTGGCGGCCTGGGACATTAAATCTCTTCGCCATCTGTCCCGTCCAGGTGTCCTCCCGCTTTGGCCTCGTGTCACCCCATCCGGGTGAACATCATCCATTAATTAGTGGGCAACTGTTTGGTAAAATATTTGAAAAGGAAGCTACTAATTTACGAGGGTTGTTCAATTAAAAGCCAAGATATAAAGATAACAGGTTATAAAAGTAAATCCTAAAAATCTAAATTCAAAAGTTACGGAGATATAAAGAAATCAATTCATATTATTTGATGAAAAAGTAAATTACTTTTAAAACAAGTGAACAAAAAGTACTTTTATACCTTATATTAAGAAGGGAAAAGTAACAATGTCTTCGATCAAATATAAGGTATAAGGTATATTAAAAGTACTTAATATAAGGTATAAAAGTACTTTTTGTTCACTTGTTTTAAAAGTAATTTACTTTTTCATCAAATAATATGAATTGATTTCTTTATATCTCGGTAACTTTTGAATTTAGATTTTTAGGATTTACTTTTATAACCTGTTATCTTTATATCTTGGATTTTAATATATATGATATATTTGATCGAAGACATTGTTACTTTTCCCTTCTTAATATAAGGTATAAAAGTACTTTTTGTTCACTTGTTTTAAAAGTAATTTACTTTTTCATCAAATAATATGAATTGATTTCTTTATATCTCCGTAACTTTTGAATTTAGATTTTTAGGATTTACTTTTATAACCTGTTATCTTTATATCTTGGCTTTTAATATATATTAAAAAAGGTCAAATTCGAAGAAAGGAGGAATTATAAGGGATTATTAAAAAATGGACAATTCTAAAATGACGAAAGGAAGATTTTCATATGAAGATCTTGATATTCCATGTTACAGATTAAATACACTAAAAGGGAATATTCAAGGAAAAAGATTAACGTCGTCATTAGCATGGACCATAAGGAAAATTACATTAATATCGAATTGGCAAATCAATTATTAATTCAGGAGCCAAATATAATTGAAAAGGAAGATATTTTCCGCAAAAAAAATATGAAATTAAGTACTTGCAAGTAACAATTGATGATTATGAATATATATCCCAATTCAAAGTTGCAACTATTACGTATAAAAAAGAGTTTGACATAATCCTCCGTTTACCTTGGTTTGGAAAACTAGGTACCTTCATCTTAAACACAAAGAAAAGATTTTGGACGTTTTCTTATAAAAAGAAAATGATGACATTCCAGGACATTACAATGAGGTCAAAATCGATAATACCTTAATCAAAAGACTTTAAAGATATCTCGAAGGTGATCCTTCAAGAAAATCCAAAGTCAATAACCAGGATGCAAAAAGAATTTGACGAAGTCATCAAGGATAAAAACGAAGAAATTTCTCGTTTAAAAGAACACAATCAAAAACTACTTACACAGATCAAGAAGTCAAAGGATAAAAACGATGTGTTTAGAAGTTGGAACAAGAGAATCAAGATCTTGAGAAGAACCTATCGGAAAAAAAATGAAGAAAACTCTCGTTTGAAGAACCTCAATCACCGGCTACTAGAACAAATCAGAAAGTTGAAAGAAGAGAAACTTGAAAATCCAGACATTAAAGCTCAAGAAGATGCCAATCCAGTTGAATAAAAAACATATTGGGATGTTGGAATACAAACGATGGAAACTCCAAGTGTATGTACTAATAGAAGTTCATCAATTAACAAAGCAACATCAGTGAGTAAGGAAAATAAAAAACCACTATGACTACGATAAGAGAAAATCAGGCTACACGAACTCCTTATCGATATCCAAATCATAAGAACAAATATCTTAACCGGACAGAGTATCAATATATCATTTAGGACGGAAACAATGGACTTATCTTCCAAAACATACTGATACCAATGCAAGTAAATCTCATGATATCAGTTCATCATGGAAGTGCAACATTCCGCAAAAGATTGAATTAGGATGGTCAGATCCTTTTTCGATGCGACAATTTTGCTCAGCACTAAGAGGTTCATATCATCTGGTATCGTCAACTACGACAGCTCCCAGAACAGTGAATAATGAGAAGACATTAGAAGCCAAAGAAAAAGTCATCAAGCCTTTTCATTATGCTTTGAGGACAAAGCATTTTCAAGGGCAAGGCAAGGCAATGTTATGAACACAATATATAATAATAAATGTTATAAAATATAAATAATAATAATTAATCAATAGTTAATGATCAATAATGAAGAGACACCTTCCCGATGAAAGGCCACGTGTCTTCATAATATATAAGGCCCTTATTCTCATTGTACTCATCATCAATCTCATATTCTTATACATTTTTATTTAATATATATTACTGTCCTATATGGATATTTTTATATTCCAAGTATTTTGGATTATTAACTTGTGAGCCAGGTTGGTTCACCACAGCTTTTGGGTGAAAAACTCAGATTGTAGGCCTTCCAAATCCCTTTATGCATCTGGATTTTATAGGCTGCTGCTAAGACTTTCAAGGGGTGAAAATATTACATGGGATAGGTCGAGGTTGGCATTAAGTAAGTGGTTGGTATAAGATGATATGTACATTCATCTGGAGTTTAGAGTGTATTGCTCGACAGTGATACATGTTATGGATAGATTGCTGACTAATATCAGGTGTAGAATGCTGTGGGAGATTGTAGAAGCTTAAATGTTTGGATCAAGGAAGTCTTATTTATGCAGAAGAACATTGACTTATTAGGACAGAGCACATGAAGGGCTGGTGTTGTTTTTCAAATGCTTTTCTAAAGAGTCTGATATTAAACTCCAAAATTTAATGAGATATGCTATATCTTTAGGTCCTGCATGGTGGGAAATCCTTCAAAGGGATTAAAGTACACACTACACCTGTACACCTGTCTGCTCATGCAGTTGTTCTGCATGCCACCAATGTTTTGTTGAAAGTGTAACTCGGAAGGTCTTCTCCATGCATGGCGTCCTAGCATGGAAGAGGACAATTAATTAAACTCCTTCCTAAGTTTTGACTTAGGAAAATTACAGTTTATGTGTTATATTTTTCTGTTAAGATTAATGAGTGGCTTTTCTAAAGTTAAAGTGAGAAATAATTTAAGTGAATGGCTTTTAATCTTAGCCATTGATCTCATTGGAGGGTGGAGAGAAGATCTCAACCCTTGATCTCTTTGAGATAGGGTTTCTCACATTCATTGGAGGATATATGAAGATTGATTTGGTGGCTGGGTGCACTATTGAGAGAGTGAGGAGGACTAATTGCTTCAGTATAGTGATTTGTCCTTGAGGGTTTGTTGGAGAGATTTGTAGCAGGGACAGAGGAAGGTTTTTATTGGCAGATCGACCTGTCTTCTCAGTTATTTGCAGAGGCGAACTTCACCACAGAAAAACAGCCGTATGAGTGACGCAGGCTGATGCAGCTGGGCCATACCATTGTGCAGACGTCAAATCTGCTGGGTTGATTTGTGTTGTTCTAAGGTTGCTGGGATTGGAGAGTAGCCGTACATCTGCTGAGAAGAGAATCATGGGGTTTCCTCAGCAAATTAGTATATATCGATTTGCTCTGTAAGAAACTTCTATATCTACTGCTGCAATAATAATAAATCCACAAATCTGGTTCACTGGTTTTCCCTCTGGGTTTTTCCAGGGACTATTGGCCAAAAATTATTGTGTCTCTCATGTGATTTGTTTGCTGTCATATTCTTCATCGATTCCTATATTTATTTCTTCTGTGTTATTTAATTATTGTGAAGAAAACCTAGCTGTAACTATAAATTACAAATACAGAATCTTTTTATGAAAATAATTTTCTGGGTATCAAAGTGTGGAATTTCTAGTTCGTGTGAGCTGGGTTTTATAGTTTTCACATGTTTCAGAAGGAATGCTGATTTGGTCTTGTGTTCTACAATGAATGGTGTCTTAGCAATATAGTAAAGGCAAATGTACCATTACGGAACATAGATTGTCCTTCAAGTTCATCTATAACCTGCACAAAACCCCACTTTCCAATAGTTTCAGACATGGCATTTTTGCTATGCAAGGAAAATGGAAGCATTTTATGATAAATCGCTGAATATAATAAAAACAACTTATTAAATTTTTTTTTTTAGCTAGGTGTACCCATGTGATCAAGGAGTAAACAATGATGGAGAGAGATTAACGAAAAGAAAATAGTCACAGCGTCTTGCAGAATGCTATATTCATGATAATAAATGCAACTCACCTGCTTAGTCTTTTCTTATATTGGTTAGTGCCCTTTTCACCAGTTTTTTATTTTTATTTTTTGTTAATCTGTGAATACTATCAGTATCGATTGCTTAGAAAAGGTTTTGGTATTCAGCCTGGATTCAGCCTTTGTTGTTTTTTTTATGCATCCTTTGTGCGTTTTTTGACCATTTTGCCTTGATTTACTCTTTCTGACATTTTTACCTCTTGTTATAAAATTCAGTACTGAGGATCAGAACTCTTATATTATCTTTGGAATAGTAAAATGATATTTGTGTTTAATATTCGCAACAGGAATATTGTTTTTTTTGCAAGAAAAAAAATCATAATTTCTTTTTCAGTGAAAATGGAAATTACATCTTTCAGGTGCTGTAGCACATTCTGACCATGTCAAAATAGCCCATAATAAAAAAATAAAAGCAGTATGAAGAAACACTGCTTCCCCACTGTTTCAGATATAGACCACATATCATTTAGGTTATCATTTCAAGTACTGGATCAAATCAACATGTACTATATAGTATATACCTTCCAAAAAGTATGATAAACAGAAAATTGATACATTAACTGCTAGAGTCTGTCAAAAACAGTGTCTCAAAAGTCCAGTTTACATTACATAAAATATAAAGTGGGATAAATAAAAATTTAGTAAACGCCAGAAAAACTATGATATGTCTCAAACTGTAGATGTACGTGTCACATTATCTTCCTAGAATTTAACCATCTCGAGCACACCTTCAGCCAAATGTTTACCTTTTTTGGAAAGATAATCAGCTTCTTGATTTAGTTCCCCGTAAACATGTGTGAAGGAAATAAAGTCAAAGGATGTGCAGATTTCGTTTATCAGTTCCCCTACAGGCCTAAGCTGAACATTGTGAAGACTGTTAACACCCTTCATCCAATTAATGACAATATAAGAGTTTCCATAAACCTGTAGGTGTTTAATATTTCCGTCCAAGGCAACCTTTCATAAACTCTTTGATGCAAGAAATTCAACTTGGTTGTTTGAGCCTGGGCCCAAACATGCCTTGAATTTTAGATATTGTGGTTCAGAATAAAACAAATCCCCCCAGCACTGGAGAAACCTGGATATCCTTGCATGGCGCCATCGAAAAAACCCCAAGGGAGAGATTTATCTATAGTAATATCCCCTATTTGTCTCAGATCGTGGGTTGACCAGTTGATCTAAAATTTGAAATCATGCCCCCCTGCTTGTGAAATAATCTGAAAAGGTGGAATAATCTTATCCTCAAAGAGTGGAGAGTTCCTGGCAAGCCATATTCCCCAACATATTATACATGGAAGGCCTCTAAGATCCTTTAAACCTGGATTATTATACCACTTTCTCAGACATCTTTCAACAGACTCTGCATTCCAACAATTTGGGATGCCTGTTAGCTTTTCTGCCTCCTTCCAGACCTGTTGAGAAAATGGGCAATAAATAAGTAAATGTGAAATGGTTTCAGACTCAGATGCACAGGTAATAAATTCCAGGTACTAGACTACATCTTTTCTGAAGCACTTCCCAAGTCAACACCTTATTCTTCAATGCTAACCACATATATATCCTTGACTTCTTTAGGGCCTTTAATTTCCAGACCTTCTTCCACCACCAGCTGTTCACTCATGGGTCTGATAAATTCATCGATTCATAGCCCAATTATGCAGTGGAATAACCACCAGTTTTATTGTAAGCCCAAGCTAGTGTGTCCCTCATCATCCTGAAGTCTTACATGTCCCCTTTTCAGTTTTCCTACATAAGAATCCCACAGCTTCACAATCACTCCAGCCAATTCTAATTACTGAGGTTGCTTCCAGCCTTCAGTCCATAAATCAGTGTCATTTGCAGCTCCCACCTGATTCAGTGTTGTGAAGCCCCTTTCCTGTAAAAAATCAGTAATATCAGCAGGAAAAATCAATCCTTCTCCACATCCAAGGATTACAACATCCCCTTTTGTTATCGGACTAATTGGTAAGTGCGGACACTAAACAGTCATAGGGATGATGAAAATAATGTGTAACACCTATCCTCACCTGTACACTGTTGCCAACCTTCCATGCCAGATGTTGCCCTATCACCAGGAGGGATTGCACCAATACCTTTCACTGATTTGACACATTTGCTTCTTATTATAATTGCAGTTTTTAGAGTACTTTGTTCTTTTTGGTCTAGCTATTTACATAGCTATTCTATCGAGATGGAAAACATGATGGTTGTGTGACTTGTCTATCATGAAAGTGTTCTACCGAGCTCTTCTAATTGTTCAATTTTTGTTGTATGCAGCCACCCCCACCTGTGAATGACACCAACCCATACAATGTTTTCAGGCCAAGAGAGAAGGCTCATCGGCTCCACACAAGGCGGGTAGGTTTAGCTACTGCTTGATTTAAAGAGCATTCTAGTGAGTTGTGCAGAAAAGATATTTCATGCCAGTTGATTTGTCGAGGTGTACATGTCTTGCTTTAGAATAAATAAGTGTAACTGGTCCTAACTGTTTTGTGAGTAAAAGAAATGTATCTATATTTTCTGTACAACCTTTAATTGAAATTGGAGTGTTCATACATGTTTTTCTTGCTACATTTTTTGATTTCTCAAATGGAGGATTACAAGAAAGCGCTGGAAGTAAGTTTTCAGAGGTCCCCTTTATGCTATATATCAGCAATTTCATGATAAGAAATTGTCTTTGGTTGCAGATGCAGAGGCGTGAGAACAGTGTTCAGTCCTTCGAGAAACTTCGACGGGTAAACTTTGTGTAATCTATTTGAGATTTAAATGCCTTTTCAAAATTTTCATGTATTCTGTTCCTGTTTATTTTGTACCAGTGTTATGAGAACCGGACCTGTCACTAAACAAGTAGACCTCTAAAACTGGAAACTGGTCGGAACTGGACCAAAACAGGGAAAAAAATGGATGACCAATTTTTTAATAAAATATTCAAATTTTGATAGAATAATATATATATTCATTTACATCCATGTGAATCCAAACCATTAGACACAAATGTGCAAAGTTTTCTCCTGTATATAGCAAGTAAGAGTGCCTATAAACAAAATAGCACCAAGAGCAATCCATATCTGAACCAAAATACATAAACAAAGAGGTTCTAAATGGCCTCTAGAGTCCTAAAAACATCATGCTACAACAAATGACTACATATCATTGAAATCATTGCCTATATTGGGATCCTCATCATTAGTATCACCCTCTGCCCACTCGTATAGGCTTAAGCCTTTGTCTCTACCTTGAATCTCGATCCTCTAGGGCATCAGTAAACACCCTCGAATTTTGAGGAAACTCCCTAATCCAAGCCTTAAAAATAAGGTTGTTACAAACATAAAAAGATAATAACAAATATAATAAATTGTAATATTAATTAATATCATTTAATTAATCAAGAGGCATGTACCTCCTCACCTCGTGACCAGTCAATGCTATATAGCAACCGTCACAAGGGTAGTGTAATCATCATCTTTCATTATATTCAATCAAATATTAATACTCAAAAATATTCATTTCTCAGTGAATAAGAGTTTTTATGTTACAGTGGTATCAGAGCTTTCGTTTTGATCCAGCTTCTGCCATCAAATTTTCCCCCACCTGTGCATTTTCCCCATTAATTTTCCCCCACCCGTACCCGATTCTTAAACCCACCCTGTTCCTAAACCCCCCACCCATACCCAGTTCCCAAAACCCCCCACTTGTAACATGTCCGCAGACCCGTATCTATTCCTAACCGTAGACCTCCCTTAATTCCCTTACCGGCCGCACACAACCCTCATAACTATCCCCCGCTCCGTAACTATTCCCGCTCTCGTAACCATCCCCATAATTTCTGTTTCCCCGCGCCCTCACACAACCCTTGCGCCTTCACACAACACCGACCCCACAACCTACACCCGCCTCCGTTCCACCCGGCACCCACTTCCCCGACACTCCTGCACAATCGCCACCATTCGCCAGCCGACAACCCCTGCACATACATACCCCGCGGACCCTCCCCGACACACACCCCGCATACCCCTGTACATACCCCGACACACTACCTTGACTGACACACCCTCCCATCCACCCACTCCCCCGTAGACCCTGCCCCGACACATCCCGCAGACCCGTCCCATCCCTGTCCCCTACCTCTCGGCCTTTGACTACCAATCGCGACTTCTTGTAAAAGTTGTGGCCCATTCTTCCCTCAGTAAATTATATTAACTATAATATATATATCTTATATTAATTAATTATATATGATATATATAATATCTATATATACATATATAAATATAAAATAAAATTAATATAAATATATATTAAAAATTAATATTTAAATTTAAAAAAAAAATAAAAAATCGCAAGGATGGTCAACAACGAAGAACTTAAGTCCGAGGTGAACAAATGCATAGATGACATCAATGGTGTAAGGTACCGAATTAACGATGTGCAAAAAACGCAAAAAGACATGAATGAAAAAATCGATAAATTACTAGAGACTGAGAGCAAAGTTGATCGGTTAATACAACAAGGTGAAAGATTATTGGCGCTCTTCGAAAATGATAAAATTGAAACAAAAAGAAGACTTGATGAACATAGTGGAAAAATTGAACAATTAACAGAACGTGTCGAAGCCTTATTCGTAGAGCCCTTAGCTTATCGAAGACCACCACTAAGTCCGGAAATACCAGAAATAAATTCAGAAAATCAAGGAAACCAGGAAATTCCCGAGGAAGTTTTTTCGAGAAATATGCACACCTTGATTCCACGATAGAGATTACCAGAAATTTAAAAAGGAGTTACCAAAGTATGACGACAAGGACCATACCGGAGCTATTGTTTGGATAAACAAAATGGATGGAATTTTTGAATCAAACCCCCCGCTAGGTGAACGAGAGAAGGTAATGACAACCTCTAACAGTCTAGAAGGTGAAGCTTATGATTGGTACCTTTGGTGGTCCAGGAAATGTGATGCCCGTTCCTTCCACTGGAAGAATTTTACAACAACCATACTTAAAAGATTTCATGACGAAGAGGATGACGACCTGTATAACAAGTTCGTGCATCTCAAACAGAAGGATAAATTTTTTGTGGTGGTTGACAGATTAACCAAATGTGCACATTTCATGGCAGTAAGAAAAATCGACTCAACAAAACAAATTGCAGATGTTTTTTGCAAAAACATTTATAAGTTACATGGGTTTCCGAAGGTAATTGTCAGCGATAGGGATGCAAAATTTAAAGGAAATTTCTAGAAAGAATTTTGCAAAAATACAGGAATATCTCTTAATATGAGCTCCGCCTATCATCTACAAACAGATGGACAAACATAAATCGTAAATAAATGCTTAGAAACGTACCTACGTTGCTTTGTGACATAAGCAAAATAAATGGTCTCAATGGTTACACTTAGCCGAATGGTGGTATAACTCTACATATCACAGCTCCGCTAAAATGACTCCTTTCCAAGCCTTATATGGTTATGAACCACCTAAATGGAAGGAGTTTGCACTAATAAATACTAAGGTCCAAGCAGTAAGAAATAAGCTAGAGGAAGAACAAAAAATCATACAAATATTAAAAGAGAACCTAGCAACAACTCGTAATCAAATGAAACAACTAGCAGACCAACATAGGTCAGAAAGATAATTCGAAGAAGGTGATTGGGTGTTTGTACGACTCCAACCCTACAAACAATTATCCCTTAAGCAACAAGGGATGGACCCTTTCAAATTAACAAAAAAATTAGCCAAGTAGCTTATAGATTGGAGTTGCCAGACAATTGTTGCATCCACAATGTCTTCCACGTTTCATGTCTAAAAAAATGCTTGGGCAAGCTCAACCAGTGCAAACAGAAATCCCTGAATTTGACGACGAAGGAAAAATTATTTTAGAACTAGAAGGTATTCTTGCCACGAAGGAAAAGGTGTTATGTTCCAGAACCATAAAGGAATATCTTATCATATGGAAAAACCTTCCAGAAGAAGATTCATCGGGGGAGTCCGAACAATTCCTTCGACAATACCCATCCCTACCCTTGCTTTGAGGACAAAGCAAAATATTAAGAGGGTGGCAATGTTACAAACATAAAAATGATTATAATAATTAATATCATTTAATTAATCAAGAGGCACGTACCTCCTCACCTCGTGACCAATCAATGCTATATAGCAATCGTCACGAGGGTAGTGTAATCATCATCTTTCATTATATTCAATCAAATATTAATACTTAGAAATATTCATTTCTCAGTGAATAAGAGTTTTTATGTTACAAAGGTATAAAAAACTTAACATGCCTAATAAGTGATATTGCTTGAGTGAAGGGTACATTTTTACTAGGGTCATGACAAAGGAGTTCAACAATCAACACCACCAACATTGAGGTACATATAGGGCTTGGTGCTCTTGATTAAATGATGCCAGTTCCATACCTTCATACATGATAGAATCCAATGGAAACATTGCCATCTTGCCAATCATGAAATCCTGAAAACTGTAAAGTCTGCTGAATTCTGAATGGGATCTAAAATTCTACTTTCTCCATGTGAAGTCTGATGAGGTTGGAACCACTCTCAAACATCTTGAAACAATTAATAGTAATCCTAAAAATTTAAGTAAAAGTTGACAGATTAGTATGGAGCTGGTTGGTTCTGTATGAAATTGGCGGTTCTGTAAAAAACCAGCCGGTTCAGTATGGAACTGGCCATTTCTGGTTTAGACCTGGATTTGAACAAGCAATCCCTGTAAACTGGTCAAACCGACCGGTTTTGGCAAAACTGGTTCTGTTCTGATAACACTGATTTGTACAGAGTAGTCTTTATGGCATTTTCCTTTTGTAGGAAGACTTTTGTGACCAACCCTTTCTATTAGATAGAAAATCATAAACTGACATTGCTTAATCAAAGCCTATTGTCTCCTATAAAAATTCCAGTTGGGTAATTTTTCCCGCCTGAGAGGACCCTTCTGAAGCAGTGCCCTCATCCAGATCTTTTCTCTTCCTCTGGTCGGCTAGGAAAACCTGGAATTTAGCCCAAGCCTCTTAATCTAGGAATCCATCCCAGGTTTTTCCTTCCTCTTTCTAAGTGCACACCAATTAATTGAAGTTAGGTGGGCTAAGATAGATGAAGTAGGACATGTTTCAAGAATGGTTATTTTTTTTCTGTACAGAACATCATTGACAAAGGTGGCCTCAAGATTAGGCCAACAAAATCTGCCACAAAACTTGACCACTGAAACAACAACAATGCTTTTACTGTTTAGATGTTAAAAATTAAACAACACAAGTAATGTCTATATAAACTGACAATTCTCTACATGTTGGTACTATGGTAAGATAAATATAACTG
>ML785183.1:267261-298817 GCA_009831015.1 Picea engelmannii
GGAAAAACATGGGAAATACTTGACAAGTGCAAGAAAATAAAGATATACACATTTTGAATTAGAAAAAACATTTTTCATTGATATTCAATAAAGCCATGTCTATGACTCTATACAATGCACAATATCAATAGATGTCCAAAATTCATATATGATATGTGTTTATAAAGGATCCAAACCAAGAGCTGGAGGCATTTGCTTATAAAAGTTAACAAATACTGTTGTTTTTCCTTAACTCAGCATATGAAATTACAACCAGTAATTTATTAAAACACAAAAATTTATCCTTGCTGATATAAACCTGAAAATTACGTTAGTAACCTACAGCTGAGTTAAATAACAGAAAAATGACAGCGGAAACATACAGAACCAAGCACATAAATTACACAAGACACCAGATGTTACCCTGGAAACCCCCGTGTGTGGAAAACCAGCAAAGAGGGTCTTTATTGGCTTCAGAGGAAAGAGAAAAATACAGAAGAAAATACTGGGAAATTACAGCAGATAAAAACCAGTCTTTAATTAGCAGTACGACACAGCTAAGGAGAGACTGTATGGCCCAACAAGGTATAGCCTGTACGGCCCTGTACGACCCTCTCTTGCTCAGAAAATCGGCCTGTTTTGGCCTCAGATTTTCGCCCTCTTGTTGTTGATGAAGTACGGCCTGTTTTGGCCCTTTTTCCTCTGCTGTATGGCCTGTGGGATGGCCCTCTTCCTTGCTGAAATATGCTTGCTGTTCTGGCTCTGCTCTTCACTGCAGATTCTGGCCAGCCAAAGTGCCCCTCTCAGCTCTGCTTGTCCTCTTCCTCAGCCAACAATGCCTCAGCTCCTCAACTCCCTCATCTCCTCACTTGCCCAACCTCACAAACGAGAATGTTGTGTGTCCTGAGTCCTGACTCCTCACACCCTCAACCCCTTCTTCTATCCTTCAACCAACCACCTAATAGCCTTGAGATGTGTGCCCAACCATGCTCTAAATGGCTCAGATTTGAGGCTGCCTCATTGGGGCTGGACCCCACATTCCACTAAGTGGTGTGCCCCCCTTGGCAGGGTCCCACACAGCACTAAGCAGGGCGCCTCCTTTCCTAGGCCCCACAATCCACTCAAGACTGCATTTTTTGCTGATTAGCCTAAGTCTAATTTAGGATGAGATAATAACGCTGATCTGGGCCTTGGTGTGTCCATCAGTTGGCCTAGGACACTTAGGCACCACTGAGACACCTCACGAGCTAAAAACTAACACTCCCTCTTAGCAAGGGAGGTGTCTCCACTAGGATCAATCTTTGATCTAATCAAATCTGCTACTGCTGATGTAGCTGCTCCCTCTGAACTGGAAGAGCACCTGCTACTTCTGCTGCACTCTAATCTGATGTGCTTCTCTGCTCATCCATCAATGCCAAGTCATACCAACTGGCTTTTTTCGAAACTGATCTCTTATCCAAGATCCCCCTGGACTCACCTACAGGCTGTCCCAACACCCTGTACATCATACCTTGCCTGATGCCAAGCCTCATTGCTGCATCCATACTGATATAGCTTTACCAGGGCCTCCTACATGTCCTTTGCTGTCTTCTTGCCAGACAAATGTGGAATGATGTGGTCTTTGATACCATCCACAAGTATCCTTCTGGCCTTGACATCCTTCTTAGTATGGGCTGCTAGCTGTACTGGATCAGCTGGGGCTGCCACTTTTCCTTCTGCAATTTCCAGCAGCCTAGTCTCCTCTAGTACCAAGCTAGTACGCTCCCTCCAAGGACAGAAATTTGAGGCTCCATCCAACCTGTCCTCAACCCTTAAGCCTGCACTGGCGATTTGAGTCTACTGCCCTGTTTTACCCACACTATCTGGTCTTCTGTCCCATTTGCTGATTAACCTTTCTGGTCTGCACAACAAGTACTTTGGCTGTCCTGTACTCAGAGGTTGAGCTCTAATACCATGTTGATTTTCCTTAACTCAACATATGAAATTACAACCAATAATTTATTAAAACACAAAAAATTATCCTTGCTGATATAAATCTGAAAATTACGCTAGTAACCTACCGCTGAGTTAAATAACAAAAAAATGACAGCAGAAACATACAAAACCAAGCACATAAATTACACAAGACACCAGATGTTACCTTGGAAACCCCAGTGTGGGGAAAACCAACAAAGAGGGGCTTTATTGGCTTCAAAGGAAAGAGGAAAATACAACAGAAAATACTCAGAAATTACAGCAGATAAAAACCAGCCTTTAATCAGTAGTACGACCCAGCTAAGGAGAGGCTGTACGGCCCAACAAGGTATAGCATGTACGACCCTGTACCTTATGGCCTGTACGACCCTCTCTTGCTCAGAAAATCGGCCTGTTTTGGCCTCAGATATTCGCCGTCTTGTTGCTGATGAAGTACGACCTATTTTGGCCCTTTTTCCTCTGCTGTACGGCCTGTAGGATGGCCCTCTTCCTTGCTGAAATATGCTTGTTGTTCTGGCTCTGCTCTTCACTACAGATTCTTCCCAGCCAAAGCGCCCCTCTCAGCTCTGCTTGTCCTCTTCCTCAGCCAACAATGCCTCAGCTCCTCAGCTCCCTCTTCTCCTCATTTGCTCAACCTCACAAATGAGAATGTTGTGTGTCCTCATACCCTCAACCCCTTCTTTTATCCTTCAAACAACCACCTAACAACCTTGAGATGTGTGCCCAACCATGCTCTCAATGGCTCAGATTTGAGGCTGCCTCCTTTGGGATGGACCCCACATTCCACTAAGTGGTGTGCCCCCCCTTGGCAGGGTCCCACACAACACTAAGCAGGGCGCCTCATTTTTTGGGCCCCACAATCCATTCAATACTGCATTTTTTGCTGATTAGCCTAAGTCTAATTTAGGCTTGAGATAATAAGGATGATCTAGGACTTGGTGTGTCCATCAGCCGGCCCAGGACACTTAGGCACAACTGAGGCACCTCAAGAGCTAAAACTAACAAATACTAAAATACCAAATAGTAAAAAAACCGAGAGGCAATTTCTCCCATGTCTTGGGTTGCTTGACCCTCAAGGTTCACCAAGTCCTCAAGGCAAAAAGAGGAATCTCCTTCGATTGAAGCCAATCTGATGTATAGGATCTAGCCCTTCCATAATTGTGGAATGAACCAAACTTGTCATCATCATGAAATATGTAAATGTGAATTGAACTTTAAAGTTTAAATCAAACCTTCAAATTTGACTGTATAAGCCTTAGAGAAACCGAGCCAAGTCTCATGTTTCTTGGTGCTTCACCTTGTATTTTTCCTATTGCGAAGTCGAAGATTGTAATGGACAAATACAAGTTCATTTAAGTGCATTTGTGTTAATCTATTATTCTTCTCAGAATGTGTTTTTTCAAACATTCTCCAATTGCACTCGGAACTTGAACAATAGTAGGTATAATTTGAGATTCAAATGGAAAATCTCTAAAGATCTACCATATTATGCGACGAGAATAAGATAGATTAGTAAATATCGAAACCCTAGATAGGGTTGAGATAGAGATACACATAATAATACAATATTATATTATGTAAATACTTCATGCTATTACAATGAGATTCACCTCTCTTATAAAGAGTTTGAAAGGTTTTATTTGTCCAAAACCCTTAAAGTTAATAATAACTGAAACCCTAAGTTTTATATCCTAAGCCACTGAGCTGAATTTATTATAGATGTAAGCCTTATATTCTAACACCCTCTTTTAAGGCTTATAGTAATGAAAGCAAAAACTCACCGAAAGAAAACACATATACTGAAATCTAAAAGCAACAAAATCAAACATTCTTCAGATGCTTCTTCTTTGAAAATAGTGCTGGACTCAGTAAGACTCCTTCAAGCTACTCCTTCTTCCTCTGAAAGGTATAGTCTCTCGACTATAATCCAAGTTCCCAACATCATTAAACACCATTTGCACATGAAATGCCTCGTAACCCTTGTCAAATTATGATATAGAACTTCCAGATCTTGGATCTCCCTTGAACTATAGAACATAAATCTTGACATGCATGTCTCATAACCCCAATGAGATATAGTTTCTTTGATCTACAAGCATCCCACTCTATTGAACAACTATCTCTCCTCTACTGCATCACTCCTTGTCTTCAAAGTGTGGGTCTCATAAAATGCAAAAAAGGCCAATGCTTTAGTGGGGTCATCATCTTGACATACATGTCTCATAACCCCAATGAGATATAGTTTCTTTGATCTACAAGCATCCCACTCTATTGAACAACTATCTCTCCTCTACTGCATCATTCCTTGTCTTCAAAGTGTGGGTCTTCTAAAATGCAAAAATGGCCAATGCTTTAGTGGGGTCATCACCGCTGTTAATATTTGGTGGATCTCTAGCAATGTCTACATTTGCTAATTCTTTAAGCTTTCCTTTTAGAAGGTCATTGGCATAGGTTTTGCAATTAATCATTGTATGACTTGTGTTTCCATTGTAGTAACACTCAATCCCACTCTTACCTATCATTCTCTTTCCTATCCTTTTCTGTGAGTATAATGCTATCATTAGCCAAGAATCTCCTTCCGAGTCCCCCACAATCGCCCTCTTTACTTTCTCTCTTTAATTTGCAGCTCTTCAGATTCATATGGCGGCTAAGCTTTATTCCTTTGGAAGCTATGTAAAACATATTCGACAACTTTGTTGCTTTAGTCTTTGGTGGATGTTCTCAGATTTCAAGGGAACGACGACTCCTTCATTGAATGTTGACTTGATTTGCCTCTGTCTCGCAACCTCTTCATTTGACCCTCTAACTCGGTAGCAGGACGAACCTCTTCATCTTGAAATTGATTGCACAAACTTGGCCATGAGGATCTTTCCGCTTTAATACCATGTGACGAGAATAAGATAGATCATTAAATCTTGAAACCCTCGATAGGGTTGAGAGGGAGATACACACAATAACACAATATTATATTATGAAAATACTTGATGCTATTACAATGAGATTCACCTCTTTTATAAAGAGTTCGAGAGGTCTTATTTGTCCAAAACCCTAAAAACTAATAATAACTGAAACCCTAACTTTTATAGCCTAAGTCATTAAGGTGACTTTATTACACATGTAAGAATTATATTCTAACATATTACTGCCCAACGTTTGCCACCAAAGATCTAACAAGCGGCAAGGATTCAAGAGTCAAGATTGAAGATGATGAAAAGATAATAAAATTTAATAAAACAAATAACACAAATAAAACAAAGAAAATTTAATGAATTGATCTAGCCTTCAAGGGTACCTGTCAACATTTAGTCCTTTCGCATATAGCATTGGTATAGGCAAACAATTTTGTAGGCGCCCTATAATCTTGTATCTAGGCAATGTCGTTGCTTTGCGTTTCTTGATCAGTGTAGCACCTTTTAATGCATGTCATAAGCCCTCTACCAATCTCCCCATCCTCATTAAATCTAGTCTTGTCGTAAAAATATGATGGGCTTCAAAACGTATCAAGCAACATGTAAGGGGGAATGCAACTATCTATCCTAAAGCTCATCAATAATATCCCAAAGCTCTTAACTTTGTTCGATGCATCCACTGATTCAAGAACATTGTGCTTTTTGGACAAGATACAAGGAAATTTATTAAGGTTTTGTTCTGTTGGACACAACGAATCAGTGTGAGGGCTATTTTTACACTTCTTACAAAACTTTAGTTAGCAATCACCATTCACAACATCATTACTCATTACTTCCATTCACACTAAGTTGCTTGCATGTAAACATATCTCAATGACATACATTAACAATAAAGAACTATGCACCATCACAATAAACAACACAGGGAACACCAGATATATGTAAAAGTTTCTTTTGTATTATGAACTACAATCCTTGGTGTTTATCAACACTAACTGAATGAGCACTAACTCTCATTGCAAGACCCAACCTGTAGATCTCAGCACCAATTGAGAAGAGGAATCCAACCCTCAAGTACAAGACCCAACCTGTAGACATAAAGCAATCTATCAAACTGTATCAACAGTCTATACCAACACAAGTGCATCACCTATGCACCACAGAACCTGTCACAACAATTTTATCATCCAAATTAGATCTACTCACCGAGATCAATCACCCAGACGACTCTCAACAATATCACCAAGATATCCAACAAGATACCTCTAGAAATACACCATACTCTTCATAAACCAAATAGCACAAGTTGTCGCGATTATGTTGCCACGATTCTACTGTTGCTGTTCTGCTGTAGCGGTTTTGTTGCCGCGATTTTGCTGTTGCGGTTCTTCTGCCTCACTTATTTTACCACAAATCTGCTCTATCAATAATACTTGTCCAAATAACCTTTCACAAATGGATATTCAATATGATCAAAGATCATACACATAAGAGACCCTTGCTCTCTTATTTATACTTCTCCAAGTAGCATCGTCTAGGGGTTATCTTCTAACCAACTTACCCAACTTCCTTCTTTTGGGGCTAACCCACTTCTAACCACTTTATCCACTTACAACCACTTTATCCACAAATAGTAAACTTCTTCACTTCTAGTTACAACTAATTTATTTTTAATTGTTTTCTTGTTGCAACCACTTAACGCATGACTAACCACTTTGACTATTCAATCTTCTCATCATAACTACTTTACCATAATTACCATACTCACAACTTCTTGTTGCAACTAATTTATTTTTAATTCTTTTCTTAATGCAACAACTATACCCATGATTAACTCCTAGTTACCATCAATTTGACTAATACATTTCTTTGATCTTCTAGGGGCTTCTAGATAACTCATGAGGGTTCTCCAACTTCACATGGCCATAAATCTCTAACTGTGAGGAGTTATGTGACTTTCCACATATCATTGGAAACGACATGACATATACTATCCATCTGGAATAGTTTCTCCTGCAAATTCACTGATAAGTTATGATGAATCTCTCTCCCTTTGACAAGGTATATCACTCTGATGTAATGCTGATGATATGGGTGTCAATTATCTCTCTTCCTAGAATCATGCCTCTACAATCGATCATGGGAATAAGAATAACTCCCCCTATGGGTATTTCTCCCCCTATCTTCTCTTCAAGATGAACAATATGCTACCACTGCAATCTGCTTCTGCTGCAAATGCTACTATTCAACCGGAACACAGATCAATAGCTCAATAATGATCTTCTCTTCCTATGACGATCCTTGGACCTGTCCATACATCAAACTCGTACCATACCATACATCATGAAGTAAAAGATATGTCAATAATGAATACAGAATCATGAACAAAACTTCAACCATGTACATCCCGTGCCATACTGTGTGCCAACCATGCACAACACCCATGTACATCAATACCATACAATATACCATAAGATATCATCAATGGAG
Organism: Picea engelmannii; assembly: GCA_009831015.1. Classification (NCBI taxonomy): domain Eukaryota; kingdom Viridiplantae; phylum Streptophyta; class Pinopsida; order Pinales; family Pinaceae; genus Picea; species Picea engelmannii. Next base: position 274,614 of record ML785183.1, read on the forward strand.
TGTATCAACCATATGTCAACTGTGTACCAACCATATGCCTATACCAACACGCCAACCATGTGCCTCAAACAAGTGTCATATCACTCATGATATGCCTCTACCATGAACCAAGTGCCACAACCATGTATCTCAACCATCAATATGTCAACCAAGCATCTCAACTATATCATCCCATACATCATGTACCAAAGCAAGTGCATCGACCATGCACCAAACCTCAACAAGATGAACTACAATCAAGATGTGTTCCAATACATGTATACCATATCAACCATAAATCATGTGCCAATCATACTGCTAGCAAGTGCCTCAACCAATGTACCAAGTATGTACCAATCATTCATCAACTATAGATCAAGCTATGACTCATCAATGATGTACAACATAACCACCTCTTCAACTCATCAACCACATGTCCCAATATGTAGCTCAACCACATGCCAAATGCATGCACCAAGACATCCAACAAATATGCCTCTAACAATACATCATAAGATATATCAATGGAGCTCACATATGTACCATCCATGTACCATGACAGATCTACCTCAAAAACCATTCACTACAACAAGTACTAAGCAACCAATAATACCTCTAAACATGTACTAAGAGTGTCCCTCAATAGATCAATGATATATCTCTAGCTAGCACCACATCATCATGATATATCCCATAGACAAGGTGCCATAACATCAATGAGAACATAACCAACAATACACCTTATTAGAAATGCATCACTCCACACACTAAAGTTTGTACCATGCATCCAAGATAGATAAGCTTCAACACTCAACCATATGTCATCATCATACATACATCAAACACACATGCAAGCATATAATCATGAAAACCTGCAACGAACCATGTCAGACCCTGCAAAACAGAGTTATACCATCAAACCATGCTGCAACTCATCTGTACACTCCTCTTCTTGAGGTTTTTACCACATATACGCGGCCTATTCCACAGACAACTCGCGTATGTACGCGACCTTTCTATAGGTCACCTCACTTATGTACGCGACTTCTCCCACAGGAGCTCGCGTATGCTTCAGAAAATGTCAAGCTTGAGCTTGCCTCATGACTGCCATTCTGTTATGGTTGTTCAATCTTCTTCATCCACTTCTGAGAGTATCCTGTTCTATGAGTACTGGTTCTTTTAGCTTCCATCCTTTCAACCTTATCTTCCTTCCTAGCTTCGGGTGTTTTTCTTTTCATGCTATATGAAGCACTCTTCATGGACTGTCTTCTTGTGTTCCAACAATCTTGGGATTTGTGGCCAAACCCACTGCAGCTGTAGCATCTCATGGTGTGACAATGAGCAACAATGTGTCCCACAAGATTACATCTCCAACATCTTAACATGTTATTTAATCTTCCAACCTCTTTCCTTGAATGATGTCTGCAATCCAAAGCTTTGTGACCATATTCATTACATGAGAAACAATGACCATTGAAAACATTTTCATACCTTTGCTTTTGTGTCCACCTTGAAGGTGTTTCTTTTCTGAACTTGTTTTGAGGTGTAAAGGTGGCTTCTTGGTGTCTTCCTTGCTCTGTTCTTCTGAAAGTTTCCTTGCCTTGTGTAGGTGTTTGACTTGCAGCTTTGCTTTCACCTTTTGACAATGAAAGCAAAGGTGAAATTCTTCTTCTTAGAAGTGCTAGCTTCATAGTGTGTTGCTTTCTTGTTTTATCCAAGACAAGATACCTTTGACAATCCAAGATTTCATCCAAGATTGTTGAGTTGTTCATGAACCTTTTTGACTTCTCTTCTTTTCTTCTGAGATCAACAACTTCTGCTTCCAACTTATGGCATGATTCTTCTTTTTCATTTACTTTAGTCTTTAGTCTCTTGATCTCTTCTTCTTGTTTCACAAGTATTTGTTTTAGTGCCATGGTATGCGTTTGGTACTTTTCTACATCATTCTTCTTAGAGGTGCTAGCTTCATAGTGTGTTGCTTCCTTGTTGTATTCAAGACAAGATTTATCATTAGGTGACCTTTGCAATCCAAAATTTCATCCAAGATTGTTGAGTTGTTAATGAACCTTTTTGACTTCTTTTCTTTCCTTCTGAGATCAACAACTTCTGCTTCCAACTTATGGCATGATTCTTCTTTTTCATTTACTTGAGTCTTCAGTCTCTTGATCTCTTCTTCTTGTTTCACGAGTATTTGTTTTAGTGCCATGGTATTTTTCTAGTGCTTCCCTAATGTATTCATCAAGATCAAAATCATGATCAAAAACATATTCTTCTTCAAAGAAATCTAAAATTTTATTTTTGAACTTCAACAAATCTTCGTCTTCATCTATAAGATAATTGTTAGCTGATTCTACACAATCTTCTTCTATTTGTGTGTCCATGTATCTCCTTCAAGTTTGTAAAGCTTATAGTGAAGGCCTCCTCTGATACCAATTGTTGGACACACCGACCACACTGAGAGGGGGGGTTGAATCAACATGAGGGCTATTTTTACACTTCTTACAAAACTTTAGTTAACAATCACCATTCACAACATCATTACTCATTAATTCCATTAACACTAAGTTGCTTGCATGTAAACATATCTCAATGAGATACATTAACAATAAAAACCATGCACCATCACAATAAACAACACAAGGAACACCAGATAAATGTAAAAGTTTCTTTTGTATTACGAACTACAATCCTTCGGGTTTATCAACACCAACTGAATGAGCACCAACTCAAAGAGAGCACCAACTCTCATTGCAAGACCCAACCTGCAAATTTCAACACCAACTGAGAAGAGGAATCCAACCCTCAAGTACAAGACTCAAATTGTAGACAAAAAACAATTTATCAAACTGTACCAACAGTCTAGACTCTATACCAACACAAGTGCATCACCTATGCACCACACAACCTGTCACATCAATCTCATCATCCAAATCAGATCTACTCACCAAGATCAATCACTAAGACAACTCTCAACAATATCACCAAGATAACCAACAAGATACCTCCAGAAATACACCATACTCTCCATAAACCAAATACCATAAGTTGTCGCGATTCTGCTGCCGCGGTTATGCTGTTGCGATTCTTCTGCCGCGCTTTTTTTCCGTACTTTTTTTGTCGCGATTTTTCTGCCGCACTTTTTCTACCACAAATTTGCTCTATCAATAATACTTGCCCAAATAACCTTTCACAAATGGATATTCAATATGATCCAAGATCATAGACATAAGAGACCCTTGCTCTCTTATTTATACTTCTCTAAGTAGCATCCTCTAGGGGTTATCTTTTAACCAACTTACCCAACTTTCTTCTTTTGGGGCTAACCCACTTTTAACCACTTTATCCACTTACAACCAGTTTATCCACAAATAGTAAACTTCTCCACTTCTAGTTGCAACTAATTTATTTTTAATTGTTTTCTTGTTACAACCACTTAACCCATGACTAACCACTTTGACTATTCAATCTTCTCATCATAACTACTTTACCATAATTACCATACTCACAATTTCTTGTTGCAACTAATTTATTTTTAATTCTTTTCTTAATGCAACAACTATACCCATAATTAATTCCTAGTTACAATCAATTTGACTAGCACACTTCTTCTAAGAGCTTCTAGAATAATTTGACTTCTTTGACCTTCTAGGGGCTTCTAAGTAACTCATGAGGGTTCTCCAACTTCACATGGTCATAACTCCCTAATTGTGAGGAGTTATGTGACATTCCACATATCACTGGAAAGTTGAAACGGCATGACATATACTATCCATCTGAAATAGTTTCTCTTGCAAATTCACTGATATTCGTTACATCATTCCTCAATCAAACTTGGGTTACCTAACCACACTACTAGGCTACTCAACCACCTAACCATTTGGACTTCACAAAGCGTCTTCCCGTGAGGGCTTTCACCATAAGGGGACCACTTTGAGAACTTTATCCAAGAACTTTTCCCGTGAGGGCTTGCGCCATAAGGGGACCGCTTTGGAGTTCATCCATTTGGTACTTCCTATCAACCATGACATAACATCAATGATACAACACTATGACACCGCATGACATCAACCCTTTGACATCAATTACATCAATGACCACATGATCCAATAATACATCAATGATACAAACACATCATTATGACAATACTTGACAATGGACATCAATCCCTTGACATCAATGACAGCATAGTACAACATGTTCCTCTGATCTGTTTATCCATCACTCATGATGTTGCACCCTGAATTTACCCATGATGAATGAAACTCAGCAAGTATAAGGTTGATATCTTCAACGCTTTCTAATAGCAAATATATCTTAAGGCTCTTGGAGGTAGGGGCTTTGAAACTTGGACTTACAATTGTGATTGCATAAATCATCATTTGCTAGTTAGGGATTTTAGCACAGTTGGAAGGGATGTTGGAATAGTACCAAAAATTAGCAATGGCCTTTCTTGCTTGACTATCGACATTCTTTTTCCAACCCGTGCCATCCATGCTAGGTTGGGAACTAGGTTGTGTGTGGGGAGAAAAAAAAGTGTGTATATTACCACCTCCAGTGCTCAAATTTATAAGAATAGGAGGATGAGGAGGCAACATTTGGTTTTAAGTTTTAACTTTGAGTTTGATTTTGAGGCATGTATGGTAAACTCGGGCTAGTCATTGGGGATTCAATAGAGGGAGGAAACAAGGGGGTATTAGAAGAAGTTTGGCCATCTCCGAGATTTGCCATTTCTGCATTTATTCTTTCTTTCTTGGCTTTAAGCTCATGCATGGTATCAATGGCCAAGCTGGATTGGCATTAACATCTTGGCAGCATTTTTGTGAGGATTGATGTCATGGTTGGCAATATGGGCAAGGTGGTATTTGAATCTAAAAATGCTGCCACTACATTCAATTTTGCAAAATTTACATAGAAGCTTAGCTTTTCCCATAATTTTTTCACAGTAATCCTAAGCAAAGTCCACCTCCCTTGGCATTTTCACTGTTTTGGTTTTAATGTTTTTCTTCTGTATAGGGTTTACTCCTTGTTGTTTAAACTCTAATGTTTGCTGTTGTTAAGGGTTTACTTACATCAAGGTAAAAATTGTAATAGGCTAAGGTTTTACGAGAACAACCTACAGGTCAAAGGGAATGGTTGTTGTCTTCTTGAGTGAAGGCTGTCAAACCCTCGAAAAAACAATAGGAAAAAGAAACCTAAAGAACTCAAAAGAAATCCCTAAAAAACCCCTAAAATTCTTAAAAGATGTTGCTATAAACCCAACATAACAAACAACAACTAATAAACATAGTTACCAGATTCTTCTTAAGGCACCGACACCTGCATCCTATTCTTTGTGGAATCTTGATATCTCAGATGTATATTGGATTGTTGGGATTTTTGTGTATTTTGGATCGGATTTGTTTCCGCTATAATTTGATCCAGATCTGAGTGACAAAGTTGTGGAAGATTTACCCCATTGTTTTGAATAATTTTTACCATCATCATCTCTAGGAAAAATGTGCACACAATTTACATAATAATTATTTCCTAACTTGGTCAAAATTTGAGTGATTTTTTCCCAGGTGCTTGAGTTGAGCTCTTTAGATTTAGCATTATATTAGTTATGATCATCATGTTTATATCAATATTGGATATTAGTAGTTTCATACAGTGAGTTGTCTTTAGTGTACTCTGTCTTCTAGGGAATGCAACTCTCATCTGAAAGGTTAAAGTTCACATGCAATGTGTCTTTCTGTATTTAATGGGTCTCTCTTTGAATTTAGCTATTGTCACTCAGGTATTATTGTAGTTTGGTAATCTAAATTAGAAGTGTTCACATTGCACAGTTTCCCACTACTAGTAAGTTTTGTCTCTTCCCTTGCAATTAGAGGAATTGATTTTACTTCTTCTCACCATTCTCCAATTTGGCTCATATTATTTTCGTGTTATAGCTTGAATATTTGATGATGCTATCTGCTAGCAATTGAAGTAATTAACTCTTTAGCAAACTTGGTGGTTTTGTCTCATTCCCTAATCGAGAATATGAGTACGACAATGAAACAATTGATATGCTTTAATTCAGATTTTATTTCCTTTTTTTCAATATAAGATTTAAATTTTAAATAATATTTATTAAAAAATTAGGGGTAGGGTTTTGATTCCCCAATTCCTTTTTTCAGGTTGAGTGCTGCATTTGCACCGGATTCTTCTGTCGATTTTGATCGCACCCATAGTTCATGTAACTTTTCTAATAAATGATGAAAACAATGTATACGGGTACATCCAAGGGTGAAAAAGAAGCTAAAAGAGGCCTATACAGCCATTGTCTGAGTAAAACCTTGAAAAAACCCTATGTTTTTGATGCTCTAGATGTCCAACAATGTCAGTGGATGGCCAACAATCATTGGTGGGTGCCCTAGATGGGTTGCTTTGTTGTCTTTCAAGAAGAAATTCACTAAAACAAGGTGAAAAATAACTGAAATCATAGTTTAAGGCACTTTTATAGCGTTTAGGCGCAATCCGATCCATACTTGTGAGTCAAACTCAACACAATTCGGAAAAAATTGCCTGATTGTGAGTCGAAGTCCTGTTTTTTTGAGCCATTCGATTTCTTATATGAGTCAACTGTCAATTCTTTTATTTGCATGAGTGGGTGATTCGTGAGATGCACAAACAACTGGTTCACCCCATAATTTTGTCTCCTTTTTCTTGTCTCGAAGCATACATCGTGCCATTTCTTGGATAACTTTATTCTTTCGGACAACTACTTTGTCTTCTTGTGAAGGAGTCTCATGCCAGGAGATCTCATGATCTTTGAGAAATGTTTGGAAAGCAATGCTGGCGTAAACCTCTCCATAACTAGTCTTGAGATACTTGATCTTTGTCTCGACTTGATTCTTGACTAATAGTTTGAAATCCTTGAATTTTCCAAAAACATCACCCTTGGATTGAACAATGTATATTCAAGTAAGATCAGAAAAATCATTAGTAGGGAAGTGTTTAGTGCCCCCAATAAATTGAGTGGTCATACACCTGCAAATGTCACTATGAACCACTACAATAGGTTGAGACACTTGTCTTTCTTTAAGAAAGGATTCTTCCTCCAGTATACATCTTTCATGGTCACCACTAGGTGATTCAATCTATGGTAGGTCATCAACCATCTGTAAACCAATCATATGTGGCAACGACCTAATGCTTGTATGAACCCAAACGTTCACAATCTACTAGTATCGTCAACATTAGCCACCAAAGTAACAAATCCTCTCTGTGTTGAAGGAGAACTAGGCTTTCGGGTTGAAATAGAACTAGGCTTCCCCAACTTCTACATATGGTCAAATTCTTCACAATATCCGGGGGGTCGACCACCTTAAAACCATCATCAATGAATTTTATTACCTACCGATCCGGTAAATAGAGAGAAGATTGGGCCCTATTTATGCAACATGAAGGACTTCTCCAAATTTGGTAGTGTCAATCAGAACATCATCACATCCTGAAAGAGGTAGAGTTGAGTTATCACCGATAATGACTTTCTTGCCACTATGCTGATGTTGATAATCATAGAGAAGGTGTTGGTGTTTCGTCATATGCTTGGTAGCTCTAGAGTTAGCAATCCATTCTTGTGAAGTGGAGGAAGACAAATATGTGGAGTGCATAGGCAGATATGCACTGTAAGATGGGTCCATTAGGTGCTACAAGACCTTTTTTAGATCAAAAAAATAAATTAAGGTTTATACTTCTAGAACCCCTAGAAAAAACCCTAGAAATTGATGATCCAAGAAAACCCCAGTTCCACACTGCAAGATATGGTTCCACTACCCAATAATTTTTGGATCAGCCAAGAGAATTGAGGAAGTAAGGTTCACATCTGCTCTGATACCATGTTGAGATTCACAAATGAAAGCAGGGAAACAAATGTAAAAACAAACAAACCAATATTCTACAGTACCTCAATTGCAGGTGTGATACACAAGAAATGCACAAGTACAAAAAATAAAGAGCCAAAGATATAGGTACCCTTAGGCATAAAACACTTTATAAGAGAGATCATGAAGATCACAAAATAAGGTAATACAAATGAGAGCTTCGGTTGTGTATTTAGATGAGCTAATACAAATTAGAGCTTGGGTTGTGTATTTATACACAATTCAAGTCAGGTGTCCCTTCAAGAGGGGGTTATGGGTCCACAAAACAAGGGCGCACAGCCCAAGAGGGTTATTGACCCTACATATCAAATTTGATTAGGTTGGCCTAACCATACCTAATAAATAAATGAATAAAGAATATGGCCTCAGCCATAATTACAAGTAATAATGATACATGAGCTGTGTTCTTATGTACAGATTACACGAATAATTCCAACAAGGGTTTGAATTTGTTTTTACATACCTTCAAATGGACAGACAAATCTAGTCTCAAATCTCCTCCAAACCTGTAGATAATTATGTATAACCCTGATGTATTTTCTTTATCTATCGAAATCAGCCCACAAACAGCTCCAAATTAGTGCCAGTCTCGCTCTGAATTAGCTATCCTTGCTACAGCGAAGAAACCTTCAAATGCTCATAAATATTCAATGAGAAGAATGCGAGGCAAATAGAGGGGGTGGTAATCTTTAAATAAGGAAGGGTTAATGTTTAGAAACCCTATTGCACTTCTCCTTTTGGTGTTTCCTTTTTCTGTTTGTGGGGGCTGTGGGTTGGGTTGGTGCTGATCTGGTTGGTTGGACTGGTTCGTAACCAAACAGGCCAAAACTGGTTTGGAGGACTGGTCTGGACAGGAAAACCTCCAAACTGGTCGGTTCAGGTTGGAATTGGTTGGTTTTGATAAAGTGGACCAGTTTAACTTCTAATAATGTTCAAATCTACTGTTGTTAGCAACTTGTCATTCTCCATCTAAATGCTAAATGCAGAGTCACTTTCGTTTATATTGAGCATAAATTCATAATCTCTTTTGGTTATGATGTATTTATTCTTCGTTCCATCCCCAAATGTTTGTTTAGTTATGTTCTCTGTCTAAATTATCACATCTGAATGGATATTATGCCATTGAAACAATCAAGTTCATATGTCTTGGATGTAACTCCTTGGTTTTTAATCTTGCACTGGAACTATTTAGTGTTTATTTTGTTGAACATGATATTCTTTAATGCAAGATAGTACTGGGGATATTTAGCTGGATTAGTCAGGACTCAGCAATATAAAATTGGGAGTGTTTGTTTAGACTTGTGCAGCATATTGGCATTTTCCACCTTGTAATTTTTCAGTTCATACAAATTGGAACATTACTGTTAGAAACTAACTCATTGTGAGATTCAGGTTAGGCGCAACTTTGATCAAGCCAAAGCCGTATTGAAAGCTTTGACCAAGGTATTTACTTGTAGAAGCTGCATCTATCTTAGGGGTTCTAAGTATAATATTTCTTTGGCTTATTTTTTGCTATTTATCTTTTATCTCGATTCAGTTTCATAATTCTAATGCTATGTTATGATAAAGTTTGAGAACGCTATGGGATGATTACACTTATTCTTTCTACAGAGGGAAGAGAAAAAACGGGAAGTCATGGAGTGTGAAATAAACTTGCAAAGAGTCCAGATTAAATACAAGGTGCACATGTACTTCTTTTAGAGTAGCTTGCCTTTCAGTTGTTATGTTAATTTTGAAATCTTTTTGTTTCCAGGAAAATGGGTTTTGAAAATTGACAGTCGTGGATACTCTTTACACATTTTGGGACCTGTTTTTATTATTTCTGAGTATGCCGTATTGATGTATTTATTCTGATAGTTGTTTTATTGAGGTAAGTAATCTCTTGAATAATGATAAACGAGTTAATCTAAGCAAATACATAGATATGATAATGTTAGTCAGCATTGGCTAGCTTGATCATCATTGGCTATCTTGATCTTTCTTTATGTGCTTGGGCATGAAACATTTCTAGAAATTTTCTTGTCTGAAAAATTAGGAAAGTTGGATTTGTAAAAGAAAATACCTTTTAGCTTTTTGTTTTGGAAATATGTCACAAAAGGCTACTTTTGGTTTCTATTCTGAACATGATTCATTGCTTGAACTTTGTATGGGAAAATGCAGTCAACAAAATCCCCAAGGGAGTTGTGTCAAGCTCTGGCCTTGGTACATCTATGGTCTCCCTCAGTGCTGAAGGTATCTAGTGTCAATTGAAAAACTACCAAATCAAGTGAAAGGACAAATTCCATAGGCATTGTAGCCATGCTGGGATGACAGGGCACAAGGCCATAAACAACCTTTTAGGCTTACAAGCAGACAGTCTGTTGTGGTCAGCTGCCAAAATTTCTAATAACACTTGAATAATCAGAAGCATTAATATAACATATGACCAGTTAGATGCTGTGATCTTTTAGCAAGTCATTCATAACCTTGGCATGAGCAATGCAGTCATGCAATATGGCTGTTCAACCAAATTAGAGAGGCTAAAGTTTAAAACATAAAACCATTTCAGCGGTATATTGCACAGGGATCAGATTTTTTATTTGGAAACAAGCCAGAAGAAACTTTTTAGCTAAATACATTAACAAAGATTTGAAAGAATAATTTGCTCAGCCAAAAAACATTGAATTTTTGAATTTTCATTTTTAAGAAATTTTGCTCCGGTATCGTATGAGTTTCTGTTGGGAAGACAGTAACACCACTAGCCCATATTGATTTATGTGATTGTTAGAGAGGCAACTTGTTAAAGTTTGTAGCTCAGACAGGTATTTCCACAAGTGTCTTATTGTGGAAATCGTCATTTAATTATATCCTCTGCTTTTTCAGAGTTCACTTTATTAATTAATTAATAAAGTGAACGTCTTTTCATAAAGTGACATTTAATTAATAAAGTGACTTAAGTTAAGTCACTTAATGATTTAATTAAATGAGAGCCATTGATCTCACGGTTAGATATTGACCGTTGTGATTAGGGATTTAGCTCAAATCAATGTTATAAAAAGATGAAGAGGGTAAAGGACAAGACACATCATTATTCACAAAGAGTGAGTAATTGGGCGAGAGAGAAGACAGAGCAGCAACATCAACAAGAAGTCCAAGGGCAGCAGTTCAGCTGCACGCAAACGGAGGCAATAGAGGTCTAGAGCAGGCTGTACAACAGATCCGTACAGTCGATCTGTACAGCATGTACGGTACAGTCCGTACAGTCCGTACGGCCAGCCTCAAAGATCAGCCAACATGGATTACGAGGCAATGTTATTTTTCAGGTTTGCAGTGATTTGTAGTTTTTCTCTTTCAGAGCCATTTTCCCTGTTAAGGGAGCTCTTGTAAGTTCTGACGATTAAATGAAGAACTGATTTGAGGAGCAGAAAATTAATTGTGGTTTTCTTTTCTAGTTTCCGCTGCATTTAAAGAAGTAAATAATTCCAGTGTAGTATCTAGATTTAATCTACTTGCTCAGTTTGCTGGTTTTAGAGAAATTTACACAACTTTCTAGGATCCTTTGTTACCTAGCAATCACAAAGATAAGTATTATGGTTTGAAGTGTTCGAAAGTTGATATATGGGTTCGAAGGGCAAAATCCTTTTTATTATGTTTTTTTCCCTATCTTTTTCTCAACCTGCTTGGTGTGTCGATCACTCGCAAAAAACACGAACAAATTCTTTCCCTCCCGTCCCAGTGGCCTGCTAACTTTGGCTTGTGCATTACTTTCCCTCCCGGGTCCTAACGACTTGCTAACTCACTAAAATGTTATTTTGTGTATTCCTTTCCATCTCAATGGCAATGATAATGGTAATGGGTAGATGATGGTTGGTTTGTGACTCTGTGACAATGGTCGGTTTGTGTTGGTGAGTATTCCTTCCCCCGATGACGATGGTGCTTTAATTTTTTAAATGTGATTGTTAAGAATGTTAGATAGTATAGGTATAAGGTATTATATATGTTATATATTATATATTAACAATACATGTTGTAAAGGTTTTTATATATTAACTATATATGACATAAAGTATTATATATATTATATATTAAAAATGTGTTATACAATATTATATATATTAAATGTACATGTTTTTTTCTTTTTTCTTTTTTCTTTCCAGGTAAGAAATCCCGGGGAAAACCCCCAGGTACTTCCCCTCATTTTGAGGATGGTAACTGTTAGCCCCTCATGCCTAGGGGTAACTGGAGGAGATCATGTCTCTAGGCCCGCAATGGAGAACATGATCTACACCATGATGATGATGATCTACACCATGATGATGATGATCAACATGTCAATAGATGGCAACCCAACAACCCCCCTTGATTTGCCTCCCAACACAGATCAACTAAAGCTTGTCACATTCAAGCAAGCCAGGGTATGGGGCATGGTAAGCCAACATCACCATGAGGTATGGTTAGTCCTTTTTTCATGCAAGGTGTTGTGTTTAATTTATTTGGCATGTGGAAAGTCCAAGAAGACCAAGAAATCCCAAGGTGGAAGAAGCTACAGATGCTTTGAGCAAATGGAATGAAATATGGAAGATATCCAAATATTGGTGAGATAACTTATCTGTATTGTGATGAAGACAAAGAAGAATAAAAGGATGGAGGAAGAAGATTTAGAAAGCTCTAGTTTTCATTAGCATGACAAAAAATATGTTTATCCCTTTAAATTTTGGCACCATAGATGGCACTATAGATGTTGATAAACTAGATAATTGGTTGAGACAACTTGAGGTCTATTTTCCTTGTAATGGTTTGGACAATGGACATGAGACTTTGACAGACGTAGAATGGGTGGGCACACCTTGTCATTTTGGGAGGCATATTGCTATAGACTACATAAAGGTAGAGAAGCCCCAATCACAAAGGAGTAATATAAAATATTGCTAAAGAAACAATGTTATTCATCATGATTCGTTGTTAATACCTTTGCAAAAAATTAGGTTAGAATGTAGAAGAATACATTGATGATTTCTTGCGATAAGGCATTCATATGGGTGTTGTAAAAATTCATGGGAGGCTTGTGTCTTTATTTACAAGGTGAATTGGCATTATTTGAGGTGAGAGCCATTGATGAAACTAGTGTAAAATCCCTCAATTCGGGGACAAGGAGGAAAAAGAAAGTCAATGTCGGTGAGAGTTTAAAGTTTAAACACCACTAAGTTGACAAATGCACAAACTAATCCCCACAAGAAGAAGTCGGGAGGAAAGAAGCATGCAATTGATACTCAAAAGAACATTGGTAAGTCTATGAAGTATAAAGATTGGCATAAGTATGGACTTTCTCTAGACGAGTGTTGGAAGCTACATCCTGTATTCATTCTATAGAATTGGTGAGGCAAGAAGGTTTTGAAGACCACAAAAGTATTAGAAGATATCCTCGAGCTAGGAGAAATCAAAGAGTTGCTAGAGGCAAGTCCAAATATTACTTGTGCTTTTCAATGGACATAGAAGTCTGATATTGAAAAGTTGGAAGTCAGATGAGAGAGTTTCTTCCAAATAAAAGTATAGGTACAAGGATTGCTAGTTAATTCTCTTTTTGATTCTAGAAGTCAAGAAAATTTTATTTTTGAGTCCTTAGTTCAAAGGTTGGAATTGCTAGCTTTTACACATTTGGGTCATTCCATGGAGGATGGCTACATAGGGATGCTGAACTTCAGGTCCTTTGGAAGTGTAGACTCAAATTTACACTGTGCAAGAGTTATGTTTATGCGGTGGAGGGTAAATTTGTTTTTGTAAGCCCTTACCTATATGATAGACATGCCATATATTTTAAAATAGAAAATAAATACATGTTAGCAAAGGACGTGAAGGAATTCCTTGTCAAGGTTGGTTAGGGAAAGGAGATATTTATGGTAGCAACAAATTAGGCCCTAAGAGATTGATCTGTAGTACAAAGAAGTTAGTCATGTTAGTTATGAAGCAAAAGGATGACAACACTAAAACATGGGAAAGGTTTTCAAGTCCCCGAAACAAAGGCTCTCAGATTTCGAGGGTTTGAAAGCCTCCTAGAAAGGGGAGGTCTAATCCAAAATTATATCCCAAATTACAAGTTAAGTTAGATAAAAGATAAAGGTCGAGGGTAAGGCAGAAGGCCAAACTTTTGGTCAAGACATTGATCAACAAATCACTGGTCCACAAGGTAGTGATTGAAAAATGATCAATTGACAAGGCGATGATTGTCAAATGATCAATCAACAAGGCTCATCACATATGACTATTCGACAAGGTTTTCATTGACAATTGATTGGTCAACAAGGCAATGATTGACAATATACTTGTTGATAGGGAAATTTGTCGATAAATGGTTTGTTGACAAAGAATTCTGTCAACAAGCAAGTCGTTGGCCAAGATGTCGATGAAGGAAAAGTCAACATAGTTTTCCAACTACCACAACTCAATCTATGCTATAGTTAGCTAATCGCCAAAGACAATGTGTAAGGAACAAAGTCACCACGTTAGTCATGATCTGGGCAACACATGGAAGGTTAAAGAAGCAATTGCAAGAAAGTTCAAGGTTTCTTGCTTCTAACCATCAAGATTGGATTGTAAATGTCAAAGGAAGGGCCACGTGGATTGTTGGCATAATTGAATCATGGAGAGTGCCAATAAAAGATCAAATTTGAGATGAAAGAGCGGTTTTATTTTTGGTTTTAGTTCTTGTTTTGTGAGTTCAATTCCTTTCTGGGGCTTTGTTATAACGAATGATATGGTGAAGTTTGTTAATAAAGAACATAGAGATTGAAGAAAAGGAAGGGATGAATCAAGAAGGGCTATGAGATCAAAGTTGACAGAGCCAAGGTTATTAGAACCAATCCTACTATAAGAGGAGGTCATCTGTAGGAAGACCTATGGAAGTTACTAAGAGCCAATGTGAGGAAGAAACATACTCTATAATGCTTCTATATTACTATAGGAAGTGCAAGGCACTGTATAAAAAATATCGTGAGTGTAGTCAAATTTCAGGCCCAATAGAGCATTTAACCTAGTTGTAAAATTAACATATATTCAATGTGGGCAGAAGTTTCAATACGCCTAGAGTTTATTCCCTAAAGAGTTCTTGAGTTAATTTTTTTTTGTGTTGTGTGTGAACCAATGTTTTTAAGCTCAGACTTAGACTTTGACTCGATCACCTATCAATTCAGACTTCAACTCAGACTCGGATTGACTCGGACTGATCTGATTTCAATGACTCAGTTTACTAAAAAATACATAAAATATTTATTTTTTAATGAAAAAAATTATATTTTAAAGCTTCCAAACGATGATTCCAAAAAATGATTGAAACTTTGAAAGAAAGAATTATGAATAAATGAGCAATGACAAACATAAATGACAAGCAATGTTCCATCACTGCTTATATTGTGATCCTCATCATTAGTATCATCCTTTGCCTCTACCTCGATCCTCTAGGGACATCAGTCAACACCACCCAATTTTGATGAAACTACCTAATCTAAGCCTTATAAATTATAATAAGGTAGAAAAATCTTAACATGCCTAATCAATGATTTTGGTTTGAGTAAAGGGTATACGTTTGCCTAGGCCATGACAGAGGAGTTCAACAACCAATACCACCAACATCGAAGTACATAAAGGGCCTGGTGCTCTTGTTTAAATGCCAATCCCATACCCTCATA
This sequence comes from Picea engelmannii, assembly GCA_009831015.1. Classification (NCBI taxonomy): domain Eukaryota; kingdom Viridiplantae; phylum Streptophyta; class Pinopsida; order Pinales; family Pinaceae; genus Picea; species Picea engelmannii. The sequence goes on from ML785183.1 coordinate 290,161, forward strand.
CGTGATAGAGTCCAATGAAAATGTTGCAATCCTATTGATCCTGAAACCCTAAAAATCGTGAAGTCTGCGGAATTTTGAATGGGAATGCCAATCCCATACCCTCATACGTGATAGAGTCCAATGAAAATGTTGCAATCCTACCGATCTTGAAACCCTGGAAACCGTTAAGTCTGCTAAATTTTGAATGGGATATGAAATTCTACTTTATCCATATGAACTCCAATGCAGTTGGAACCACTCTCAATCATCTTGAAACAATTAATGGTAATGTTAAAAATTTAAGTAAAAGGATAAAAAGGAAAGATAAAGGAAATGCCAACATTACCTTTAATTGCCAATGTTTTTGGTCAAAGCCTTTTAAAGAAAAAATGAATTTTGCATTTTGGTGGCGTCTTGTACCTACTCAGCCGAGAGTCATGCTTTGACTTGGCCAGTTCGGTACCAAACTGACCATCGAACAAAGTCTAATCGGTCACCCATCAACTCAACCTAGTTGACTAAGTTGATTTGACTCAGATCGATTCTAAAAACTAGGGTGTGAACAAATGTGTGAGTTTGTTATTGTTCTTTAAAGCATAGGATAGTATATTAAAACCCATTTAAGTTTCCTAGACACCGTCCAAGATAGATTTACAAGCTTGCTTTAAATTTGTTCTGTGTGCCATTGGGCAATTTCGACTTGTCCAATGGATATGGATCATGGAGCAAGGAGGATGCTATCACATCAACTCAAGGATTTGCACCTCAAAGCCAACTTCTGGATTGGCAAAGCTTTTGGTGTGGGTAATGCATTATAAACTATCTTCGTCTCAAAATTGTTATGTGTGTGGGATTATTCACAACACACACCCAATGATGATGTTAACACACACACAATGAATAGTTATGTAATATATCTAATTTATATTAAATATTTTATAGTGTTGTGTCCGTTAGTTTAGTTGTGTCTCTTAGGCACTATATAGATAGTGTTCTTGAATGCATATCACTCATTCCTTGTATCATTCACATTATTAGTTATTATTTTTGTCCTTTTGGATAATATGGGCTTGTCTCTTTTATTATGAATGCCTATTGCATATTGTGACTACTGCAAGGTATATCAATTTATAGTAGGGCATGTTTGTTTCCAGTTTGTTTCAACTCTTTGGCTTGTGTCCAACTTTTCAAGTAACTCTTGCACAAAAATATTTCTGTTACGTGGACAAGAATGACACCTCTTTTGAAATTAGAAAGAAAACAAATCCCTCATGGAACTTGTAAACCAAAAGTATTTACCTCACCAATAAACATAGTAGAAATTATGTTGAGTTTTGTGCATATTGTTGAGGGATTAAAAGTAAAAGCCTAGAAGAAGCATACCAATAAAAACAACTATCATCAATTGGAAGCTTGCATCAAAAGAACACACAACCATTAAATAAGAGCATCTATAGACTAGCAAGGCACCATTATAGTTGTTACATACTTGTCAAAAATTATAGTAGGAGTATTCAGATCGTCATGGTGGCAAGGGTTGAGTAAGCTGTTGAAGTCAAATCGTCTAAGCTACCAAAATGTTTTGAACGATGGAATTGCATAGTCAATATACCGTGGTGATTTGACTAGGAGCCTCCCCTCATAAAGAAGGATAGGTGATCACCATAAAGAATGCTTGTTGAAAGATAGGCCACCATAAAATCCATGGCCGTTCTAGCTAAGGAATGAATTGATAGCTTCCCTTGCTTTCCAAATACTCTAGACCACAAAGTTCCCCATGATCTTGACTTTTGGTTGGGGTGAGAATAAGATCTCGAAGATTCAAACTCATCCATGACTTCTTTCCAAACAATATGGGTTTAAGCTTTCAAATTATACAATTCTTCCCTTGTTCTTCTGCTTCATGCAGTGGAATCCATCATTTTACCTTTCCATAGTATATTCTACAATAACACTGAGTGTCTTTGACTCTCATTGGCCTCTTAAGACACACCTTTGTGTTTCCCAACCTCCTTACCACCACTTTGAAGATATGAGCTTGAACTTCATTTCTTCCTCTAATAGACTTGTCAAATTGATACACCCTTCGATCCTCTACTTTGGCTTTGTGAGTTCCCCAACCTAGAGATGAAATCCCTCCCTGTATGTCACTCTCTTCTCCTCCGTGGGTGGTTTGAGGTACAATTATGCACTGCCAAATGTCCTAGTTCATCATCAGTAAGGGGTAATCACCATAGTCCTATGAATTTCTTGACCCCTTACCTTGATGAGACTTTCATTTTCTCTTTCACAACATCATATTAGGAATGTAACTATCAAATGAGAACAAGATAAAAAAATATCTTATAATTGAATAAATTCATACTTTCTAGAGTCATGTGCACAAGCAAATACTTTGTATCTTCTCATCTTTATGTCCACATGCACTCGTTCTCGGGTTGGCTGCAATCAACAGCTAGAGTAGGGTCCCCCTTACCAATCTCCTAGCTGCAATCAACAGCTAGACTAGGTTCCTCCTCACCAATCCCATAGTGTCATCACCTTAGACTTTGGAAATTCTGAACCTGACAAATGCGCCAAATGTTGAGAATACAATCGCTGACCAAATTGAGAGTTACTTGATTGTCAAATTCCAAATCCGTCATTGGCACCAAATATTGAGTGGTGTCACTAAGCAATTTTTGAGTCTCCAAATTGTCAAATTCCAAACTTGGCAACAACGGCATGTGTTGAGACTTGAGAGTCATTCCACTTAAAGCTGTGAGTTTATGACAATGTGATAGAGGTAATGATGAAATAATATTATGCATGCATATGACTTAAATATGGAAATGAATTATCATGAAAGTTCTTTATTCAACTGATAGTCTATACAATATGTAAATGTGATCAATATTGATGGAGGTGATGCACAATATGCAGTGAGAATGCCTCCACTCATGATGATTACTGAATCAATAAAGGGTGCCTATTTATACACATAGTGGATTATGTACATGATGGTTGGGAAACAACTGTCCACTTAACTAATTAGGACTTCCTAATCGCATCTCTTCATAATATTCTCATCACTCAACTCATGGATCCACTTTATAATAAAGTAAAGTGCATCATTACATAATAATATTAAGACTTCGTTATAGTTCATAACATTTCTGTATACCACAAATCATTAATAACTAAACTCATAATGATACCTCATTTTGAAAATGGTGGCCTCTCATGGTTGTAAATTTTGAGAGACATTGCGTCAATTGTGTCCTCACATGATCTAACCATTGAAAATGTAGAAAAGCATGTAAAGTGATAGTTAAAAACAGTCTTATTAATTTAGCAGAATAATTACATGTAAGTACCAGGTGATCGCTAGAATGAGAGGTGTAATGGCCAACATGTGTGATGATACATCATTTTGAAAGTGGGGTCATCTCTATTATCTAATAGTACAATTGTTGGAGGCAGTTGCCAGCCGATTATGACTGCTTCCTAATCAACCAAGAAGATTATTAATTTATTACAACACCAACATGACAAATGACACTGAATGACAAGCACATGTCTTCTATTGCACGGAATGATGCCTTATAGGACACCTTCCTATCCAAACATTTTCTGTTGTTTCAAATGCTGTAATGAGATTGTGACATCCTGTTGTACAGATGGCTTTGTCCTTCATTACACAAAAAATGATGACTCCCTCTTTTATGAATGTCAAATGGAATTGTTCTATAGATGCCCACCCTTGACAAAATTTGCCAGAGTTTCTCTTGCAAAACATGAAATTCAAGGACATAAAGTTTGATGCATACTCTCAAAATCTATGAATGCCATAAATTTTGACGATGCCAAAGTCTATTTTGAACAGTTTGTGGGGGGCGTGAACTCAATGGACATTGGAACTAACATTGAGGATAACATTATGAAATTTCCCAGTCACACCACCACTTAAAAATTGAATTCTTGTAATAAAATTAGCTATTGCAAAGCATTCCAGAAATCATTGACTTATTTATCATATATAATAAATCATGGTGATCTATATAAACAAGTTACAACAGAGAAATTTGCTATAGTGTTGTATTTCTGTATGGTTTAGATCATCCAATGTCTTCTCTCTCTGTTGTGATGTAATTTCATTCTTCTGCGGTTAACTTCCTACTATTAAAGTTGGGTTATCCATCTAGTTGACCTGTCATGACAAATTACAATAATTGCAAATAGAGTTATTGACATGGATATGGAATTTTGTATTGCAATCTTAAAAAGCTAGTCTTATGGCACTATTACATTTGAATTTCAGATTTTCAAAAGCTTGTTGTAGAACTTATTCCCAATGAAAAATTATCCCCTTCTTGTTCAGTTTGCAAACAGTTGTTTGATTCATGCTAAGTATTGAACGAACCTTTGATGTTATCCCACATGCCCCCAAAAGGCCCAAATCCCATCCATACATTTAATAAGCTCCGTCTTTACAACAGCCTTTGGCCTGATCTGGGTTTGTTCGGTTTGGCTAGTCTCATGGCACTATTATATTTGAATTTCATACTTTCAAAAGCTTCTTGTTGAATTTATTCCCATTGAAAAATTATACCTTTCTTGTTCGGTTTGTGAATGGTTGTTTGATTCCTACAGAATACTCAGTGAACAATTGATGATATCCCACATGCCCCCAAAAGGCCCCAAATCCCGTCCACACATTGAATAAGCTTCATCTTTATAACAACCTTTGGCCTTATCTGGGTTAATTGCCAGCCTTCTTAAGGCCATTACATGCTCAAGAGCTTCCCATTTGGTGTATAAAAAGTGCATCTCTTTGGATTCACTGATAGACAGAGCCCTTCTCCAAATCTTCATGCATTCTCGAACCAAATTGGGATCAATTTCTGGTCACTGAAAAAAGAACTGATCATTTAAAAATAAAAACACCTTCACATTCCCTAAAGTCAGTTTTAAAAATAAGTGTACAGCACCCTCTCAAAAGTTTTAGTAGCATTGCAGAGTCCCAATGGCAATTTATTATAGGTTTAAATTCCTTATTTAGTCACAAAATTCTTTTTATGCCCATTTTATTTGGCAAGTCTTATGTCATTTTACCCTAAGAATCTATATACTATGAAATAAACCACAAGTTGCTTCACAACCCAATCATGAAGGGGATTAGAAAAGGGTTGTTTTTGTTGACAACAATTAGTTTAGTGAAGTTTACAGAAATTCTGATTTTTCCATTCTTCTTCATATCAAGAAACAATTGGAGACACCCAATCAGAAGCAGTGTTACCAGAACCGGATCAGTAAAACCGGCCGGTCCGACCGGTTCACAGGGCTTACCAGTTCAAACCGCTTTTGACCGGTTTTTTTCTGTTTTATTTTTTATTTTATTTTATTTTTCGTTTTGTTTTCCGTACGGCTGGAAAAGCGAGGGGATTTGCAATTTTTTTTAAAAATGTTAAAAAAAAGAGACCCAACCAACAACTTTTGACAATGAAGACCTTTCCTGGATGGATTTGGATCCCCAGACACATCAAGAGAATGTGTGCACTGATGTTGCAACTGTATCTTTGCCTTCTGGACCAGGGGAATCAAGCCAGGCTCGGAATCCCCCTGTTGAGTCTACTCATGTTGAGGATGTAGATGATGACTCTGAGTCTGAGTCTTAGTCCGAGTCTGAGTTTCAGTATGCAGATTCAAACTATTAGATTGTGTAGTCTCTACTCTCTAGCTTCTATCCTAGACTCTAGAGTTATTTTTGGACTTTATAGGCCATTTAGAGCCTTTTTGATGATGTATTTTGATTCAGAATCCAGATATTCATGACTATGGAGCAAAGTTACCAGAACCGGACCGGTCATTGAACCGGTCGACCCAAAAAACAGGAACCGGGAAAAAACTGGATCAAAAAACCGGTCACTAAAAATACATAAAATATTCAAATTTTGAAAAACAAATACATATTCATGTGTATCCATGTGAATCCAAACCATTATACAAAAATTTGCAAAGTTTAAAAAAAAACCCTAAATTTAAAAAAAAATGTGAATCCCAACCCTAAATTTAAAAACAAATCTAAATCCCCTCTACTTTTCCACCCACAGGTCATCTTCACTGAACCGGTACGGAACCGGTCAGGGGCGGTTCGGACTGGTGGAGGCTCAGAACCGGTTGGACCGGCCTGTTTTATCGGTTCCGGTTCGGTTCTTGTAACACTGCTATGGAGCGCACTTGTCATGGCCTACTGGTTTGGCTTCACATGGATGCACATCAATATGTATTTTGTTTTTCAAAATTTGAATATTTTATGTATTTTTAGTGACCGGTTTTTTGATCCGGTTTTTTTCCGGTTCCGGTTTTTTGGGTCGACCGGTTCAATGACCGGTCCGGTTCTGGTAACCTTGATCAGAAGTGCTTGACTTGTAATTATCCTGAAAACTATCATTTGATATATATACATCACTTTTTTTCAGAGGAAAACCTTGCGTTCAAACCCAAGGTATGTTTTCCCACATTAGTGTACCATAGTTGGAGGTAACTACAGCCAACTGGTTATGATCCCATCCTAATCAACTTAGAGAATTACAATTACATGTGTTCTTATCACGAATGCTAATTTGCCACCATGGTACAAACTCAAATAAGAGAAAATCACACTAGAATAAATTACTCAGCAATTGACTGAAGGAGTATCATGCAACTTTGCACGGGTCTCATGTCTTTCACTTTGGTATGATTTAGTTGCGACTCACATACTTAATGCTAACTACACTGTATATCATCCTATAGAGTTGTGGTTGTGAGATGCCTATTGTAAACTCATGATTGAACTTGTATGAGGTTTGGAAGTGATGAAACAATCATAGTCCTCTTCAATGACACCTATTTTGATAGGGTTAACTTAGTCTAATGGTCATATAATTATGTTTATTAAGTGTTCGTATTAGATAATTAAGTGATTCAGTCATAATGTAATAAAGTCACATGTCATACTAATAAATAAAGACATGTAATGTGGTCATTAGGCTTTAGTTGTCTTAACACAATGATGGTTGGTTGTGCGATTGACTGTCTCTCTCATGAGACATTTAAGTTTTCTATCTCACTGTCATAATTGAATAATAAAGTTAACTCTCTCTTGAGTCTCCTCTCTCTCTGTGCAACTTTGTACCATGTATCTGTAATTCGATATATTTCGCCACCTCCACTTGAGGTTGTTTCTTAAATGATAGCATTGCCTACAATTGAACTGGAGTAGTCCGAGTTATTGAGTGTAAAATCTTTAGAAACTCATTAATTGAACATTCAAGTTTTTTCACTTCCCATGAAGCCTCTTTTGGCCAAGGAAGTATTTTGCATGCAAGTTACATTTTGCTGACTGAAGTTAATTTCTGGTTTGAATTTGCAAATATTTTTGCTTTTAGTCAAACCTATCTTAGGATGGTTAGAACTTCTAGTAGAAACTAGTTTCTAATGACATGGTAGCAGGTGAAACTATAACTTTAGCTTGCTAGTTTTTTCATTTGTAGGATACAGCAAGAAGAGAGTTGGAGAAAAAAGAAAATATTTCGATGTCCTTAAACAACCCTAAATTGAAGGGACTGGATTGCAGCAAGTATACATGAATTAAGGTAGTGCACACTGTTTTATTTCTTCTATCAACCCATCAGCTGTACCTATACCTTGCACAACCGAGTCTCGGTGGCCTCCTCTTTTATAATGGAAAATTACTGCACTGCTGCACACGTTGCTTAACTTGTCTTCACCCTTACTATATTCATCTCTGCAGCCAACTGCACTCGTGCAACGCTGGTATTCGAAGGCAGCAACACTGATGCAGTATATGAGTTGGTTTGCCTGGGGGAGTGCTCTTTAAAGGGTGGCTAGAACCAGAAACCGCAAAGGAGTTTTTCATACATATTCATATTCACTAAGTGTGGGAGTAGCAGAAATTGAAAAATATAATAACCTACATGATGAAGATAAATGGAGGCTAAAGCAAGGTTTAGACTGAGGACAAATTGACAAATAACACTAAGCAATGGGAAAGAAAGACTGAAACCAAGCGTCAAAAACGCAGTTATGCTGTGAAAACAGACTGGGGGAGTGCTGTTTAGAGGGTGGGTAGTACCCGAAACTGCAAAGGAGTTTTTCATACATATTGATATTCACACAGTGTGAGAGTAGCACAAATTGAAAAATATCATATCCTACATGATGAAGATAAATGTAGGCTAAAGAAAGGTTTAGACTGAGGCAAATTGACAAATTGCACTAAGCAATGGGAAAGAAAGAATGAAAGCAGGTGTCACAAATGCAGTTATGCTGTGAAAACAGACTAGCAGAAACAATGTGGGTGCTTGAAAGTATAATTTGGGCATTTGCAATTTAAAACTTTGTAAGTCGAGAATTGAGACAAATTGCATTCTGATTGAGGTCCCAATTGTTGCAATTCAGGACTTGCAAAATGCCTACATTACCAAGAAAAACATACAAAACAATGTTGGGGGGCAATGTGATGTCAAGGCAACTAGTTTATTGCTGTGTGTTAAATTTATAGCAGCTGCAAGAGCCATTCTCCTGGAGGATGGCTAAGACCCTAGACGAGATCTAGGGCCCCCAGTGCACTCCTGGGGTACTTGGTCTGGGACCAAACCGTCAGTGCCATGGCAAAAGACCCTTGTTTAGGG
>ML785183.1:330417-340839 GCA_009831015.1 Picea engelmannii
GATAATGACCCCCTGTGGTTTGTCAAGAATGCAAAATCTTCATGACCAGGTGCTTCCATGCATTGGACTATGGAGTCGTCTTCAAATTGAACTCTTGTAATCCTTCTTCTTTCATGGAGTTATCTTTAAACTTCAATATAAAAACAGCCTTATTATGCAAAACTGAACTAAAGCAACAAAGTATGTACATACATTATCTACCTACCCTAATTTACTTGAAATAAAGGGGCACCTTAGGTGTGGGAAGATTTCCAATGGAGCCATTCAAGCAGTGATCTGATTTGTGGAATGAACTCCAAAATTTTGAGATATGTTGGGACTTGTACCAATGAGTGAGGGACACCCTCAATATGTACTGGAGAAAAATTATACCAAGTATGGTAAAGATTTGATTGCGTTGTTTTTCCAACAATGCTCTGGAACCATAATTCAGTAAAATTAATTCGTGGCTTAGGATTTTTCGACATAAGAATGCATTCATCATTTTCTTTATTTACAACCACTTCCAAGGTTCTTGATTCATCAAAAATATCTTGAAAAGATTCTTCTTTCTTGTAAGGGTGATGTTGTTCATCATTCTTTTGAAGATGCATTTCTTCCATCAATTCTTCTTGTTGCAAGTTCTCTTGTGATGTTTCATCATCTATCACAAGGCTGAAATCTTCTTGTGTATTTGGTGGAGGCTCCTCAATTTCATTTTCAAATTTGTTGTTCGAAATGTCTTCATATGGAGTATATAGGAGATTGGAATTTTCTTCTTTTTCCACCTTCAAGATTATTGTTTCATTGGCGATGTCTTGGCAATGTTCTTCTTCTATGCAATGACTATCTTTTTTGTTCTCAAAATATTTTTCTTCCACCAATTATTCTTTATTTTGGATGAATTCTTCTTGCATATTTGGTGGAGATTCTTTAATTTATTCCTCATATGGAGTATATGAGATGCTAATATCATTTTCTTGGTATTTGGAATTCTTTCCTTCATTCTCAACAACAAGATTTGATTCAGAAAAGTCTTGCAGTGTTTCATAATATTCTTCTTCTGAATCATTCATTTCATCTTTTTGTGTCCATGTGGGAGAGAGTGGGTGGGTAGCAACATTTAAAACATCAACAAATGCATATGAATCCACCTCTGGGATGAATTTTTTTGCAAATGAATATTCTAACACATCCCAACTAGTAATGGAGTTAAGCATTAATGAACTATACCATTCAAGAGCATCCTCCCGTAGAGTTTGTAGGAATAATATACATGTAACATTGTCTTTAGTGAGCTTGAAATAATAACATGTACCTTTAAAATTAATCAAGTGTTGCTCTGCATCTTCTGAAGCATCCCCAAATAATGTAGAAAACAAATCAATAGGAATATTGGGCATTTGAAAGTCTGGTTCTGGTAGATTTAAAGAGGTATTATGGAATCACCTCATTCTTTGAGTATTTCTCCCTTTTGCCAAGTCTTACAAAGCCATTGATGGGCTTGACGAAGAATATAAAGAAGCATTATGACATGAATGAAACCCTTCATTTTGAATTTTTTCAATGGAGTTTCTAGGGAGTTCATTCCTCCAAATCTTTGGTGCTTCTCGTTTATTTTTAAAATTATAAAAAAAGTGAGCCATGCTTAAAATAAGCAAACTTTTTCTTGAATCTTCTTCTCGAAACTTTGAGCCATGAAGATTTCTAGTTCATCAAATATCTTGAAAATAAATCGTTCCCCAGTATGGTCAAACACTTGAATCTGTTAGGACTGAAACGACAACCTCACAGGGATACAAATTTCCCTGCATTTTTATAGAAGCGATACTCCTCTTTATTTTAATATTTTATTGGGAGTCTAAATTTTTAGAATATGGGACTTTACAGAAGTTCGTCGTGATAATCAAAGAAATATAAAGATTGCAAGAAAAAATAACAAGAAAAAAAATGTTTTTATTTTTCTTTTCAAAGAGTTCCTGAGAAATGATCAGGAACCATACACTTCATACATTTGAAAGAGATAGACAAAGTTTCCTCACATCCATCATAGTTAAACTAAATATTTATGAACACATAAAATAAAAGAATATGGTCTGCATGCATAAGACAACTTTAATAGAGTAAAACAGGGGGAGCTCAAATAAAGATAATGATAGATCAATCTCAAATACTTTATACTCAAAACTCAGAGTTACAAAGTACAGTAAAAAATGATCCCAAAATAGTTCTCTTGGAATTTCTGGAAAAATATAGTGTGTTACAATGCTTTGAAATTTAAATGTGTTTGTCCTTAGGACTGGGATTGGGGCTTCCGCGGATCATAAAGCAAATATGAACAAGAAGTAAGTTTTAAAAGGAGAATGGTGGGCGATGTAGAGTAGCAAGACCTGGAAAGAAGACAAGGAGAAGTTATCAGATTTCGGTTAAACCTTTCGAGTCAAAGAAGCGAAGTAACTGGATGAAAAACTGATAAAGAAAGAAAAATGTGATAAACATGAACTTACTATGACGGTCTCTCGTGTCTTCACTTGCTTATTGCTGTTCTTTTATTGTCTTCATTGATAGTTACATGAACTGTCTCAACTGTTTCTTGCCCTTCTATGGTTAATTTGTCGATTGTCTTGCTGAACTAATCTTCAATATAACTTTTCATTGGTGCAACGTTTATTTCATGCCCGATTTTAATGTTGAATAACTCACCTTCCAAGTCTCTTAAGTCAATAGAAATACTATGTATTGCTTCCTCAATATCTTGTTTTTTCACAAAATAATCAACTAGCCAATTGTCTATTTCATCTTCATTATATTCGAGTATGCCATAAAATATTTCAACTGATAACCCTTTAAATATCTCAACTTGTTCGTCAAATTGTTGCTTTGTTAGAAACATTGAATTGAGAATTAATTTAGGGTCTTGTACTTCGTTAGTACCTCCTCCTAGGTCTATCTCCATGAGTCTCTTGAACAATTCTTCTCTTTTGAAGGTAAGTGTTGGCTCTGGGAGCTTCAACATCTTGCGAAAAAATTGCGGCGAAAGGGAAATGGGGGAACGATCTTGGAGTTTTATAATTCTCTGGATCGACTCATACTTTACAACACACCATGCAATAAGTTATTTGCAGTTGAATACCTCAGGAACACACCCCGCATGAGAAATTCCGGATGTCCAGATTACATCTTTTTGTGCAGGAGGAGATTAGTAATATGAATATGCTCTGGACCACTGAAAGTTCTAGTCTTCAGGACCAAAAATATTTAAATTATCTCCACATAATTTTTGTCTAGCTGCTACTGCTATTTAGGTTGACGAGAGTATTCTTCAGCTGAATAATAACTAGAAATAAATCCTTTCAGAGAGATGACAATAATATAATCCTCTGGAAAATGACTAATTAATGCAATTTAATGAATAATCTCCTTGAGTCTTTTGCCATTAATGACAATATTTTCGAAGCCTGCACAATTAGTTGTTAGAATTAAAAAACTTTCAATGCATATTGGAAAAAGAGCGAGAATGGCGAGGACAAACGAGAGTAGTTTTGAATATGAAGTTTTCTACGAACCTGCTAACACACGGTTGTGGATGATCAAAATAAGTCAAGTGTAGAACAACGGTCGGTCGGACTTGCATGTAGGAGAAATAAAATTCTTTTAGGGACTCAAGACCCGCGAAAGGTCTGATGATTGAAATGAGGATAACAAAACTTTGGGTGCAAAGTGGAGATCACATAACTTGGATGATGAGGGATTGAGTCCACGAACCCGCGAAGTTGGAAAAAATGGCTAAGTGTAATGTAGCAAGGTGGTCAGTCAGACTTATGACATAGGGAAGTGGATGGAGATGAAGGTCTGCGAACCTGCAAACTCGTCGATTTTTTAAATATGACTAAGTATGGTAACTAGAAAGGGATAGAAGAAGTGAATAAAGAAAGGGGGAAACACGTGGAGGTGTACAAGGGGGAAAATAAATGGAAAAATGAAGTTGGGAAAATAGAAAGGGGAAGGAAAAATCTGGAAACATGAAATGATCTTAACAACGGGCTCCAACTGTGGGATGATGACCCCCTGTGAGTTGTCAAGAATCTAGAATCTTCATGACCAGGTGCTTCCATCCATTTGGATATGGGGTCATCTTCAAATTGAACTCTTGCAATTCTTTTTCTTTCATGGAGTTATCTTTAAACTTCAATATAAAAACTTCTTTATTATGCAAAACTGAACTAAAGAAACAAAATATGTACATACATGATCTATCTACCCTAATTTACTTGAAAGAAAGGGGCACCTTAGGTGTAGGAAGATTTCCAATGGAGCCATTCAAGTAGTGATTTGATTTGTGGAATGAACTCCAAAATTCTGTGATATGTTGGGACTTGTACCAATGAGTTAGGGGCACCCTCAATATGTACCAGATAAAAATTATACCAAGTATGGTGAAGATTTGATTGCGTTGTTTGACCAATAATGCTCTGGAACCATAATTCAATAAAATCAATTTGTGGCTGAGGAGTTTTCGACATAAGAATGCATTCATCATTTTCTTTATTTACAACCACTTCCAAGGCTCTTGATTAATCAAAAATCTCTTGAAAAGATTCTTATTTCTTGTAAGGGTGATCTTGTTCATCATTCTTCTCAAGATTCATTTCTTCCATCAATTCTTCTTGCTGCAAGTTCTCTTGTGATGTTTCATCCTCTATCACAAGGCTGGAATCTTCTTGTGTATTTGGTGGAGGCTCCTCAATTTCATTTTCAAATTTGTTGTTCAAAATGTCTTCATATGAAGTATATAGGGGACTGCATTTTTCTTCTTTTTCCACATTGAAGATTATTGTTTCATTGGTGATGTATTGGCAATGTTTTTCTTCTATGCAATGTCTATCTTCTTTGTTCTCAAAATTGTTTTCTTCCACCGATTCTTCTTTATTTTGGCTGAATTCATCTTTCATATTTGGTGGAGATTCTTTAATTTCTTCCTCATATGGAGTATATGAGATGATGATATCCTTTTCTTGGTCTTTGGAATTCTTGCCTTCATTCTCAACAACAAGATTTGATTCAGAAAAGTCTTGCAATGTTTCATGATATTCTTCTTTTGAATAAATCATTTCATCTCTTTGTGTCCATGTGGGAGAGGGTGGGTCGGCATCAACATTTAAAACATCAGCAAAAACATATGAATGCACCTCTGGGATGAAATTTTATGCAAATGAATCTTCTAACACATCCCAGCTAGTAATGGAGTTAGGCATTAATGAACTATACCATTCAAGAGCATCCTCTCGTAGAGTTTGTAGGAATAATCTACATGTAACGTTGTCTTTATTGAGGTTGAAATCATAACATGTACCTTTAAAATTAATAAAGTGTCTCTTTACATCTTCTGAAGCATCCCCAAAGAATGTATACAAAATTTCAATAGGAATATTGGGCATTTGAAAGTCTATTTTTGGTAGAATGTTAGCCTCATAATCCTAAAGTTTTATAGTCTAAGTATTTTCTAGTTTAAATATTTTTAGAAATTAGTTTATTCTAGTTTGTTAGGATAATGACACCTAGCCTCTATGTAAATGACACCTATCATACTCATGTGATTATGTGATTGGTTGTTCTCCTAGATTTTAGTTTAGAGTTGAGCTATATAAACAAGCTCCTTCTTCAAGTGAGGTTAAGGAGATTATGAGTCCTTACTTCTCATTGTAATTACTTTTTTCTTATTAATAAAATTACGGGTTTGAGGACACTTTGTCAACATGATATCAAAGACATGGTGAAATTGTGATGGAAGAAAATTGGTGATGGATTGAGGAAGCAAGGAAGACTCATTGACATCAACTCAGATCTCTTCAAACTCAAGGGAAACAATACCGAGGTAATCTGTTGCTGTTTAAAGTAAAGAAAATTTATTTGTTTTAATTGCATATTTTTTCAAAATTAATTTGTTGATTTTATTTTAGATCTAATCCTCATTTTATTGTAGATTATATTTCTAGAGCTATTTCTACTATTTATAGTTCTAAATTTACAAAATTATTGTATATAAATCAACAGTTAGGTTTGTAAATCTCAAGATCATAGCAGATCCATTATAAATCAACATTATTTTAAGATCTTAAAGATGCACTGCTGTTTTTTCAATTAATTAAGAGGGCTCATTTTGTAAAATTGCTACAGATCTGTCTATAAATTTGACAATTTCATATTTAGAGCTATAGATTCTAAATATTTTTAAGTTTCTGCTATCATTCGACCGCCAGATCCAAGGTCGCATTGAATCTGAATTCAGCAGAAGGTCATGAAGAATGGATACATCGATCCTGTAATCATGTTAATGAAATTTGATAGAGTTCGATTGATCATTAAAATAAATCAGATTTATAGAGAGCACTGTCGGTTTTTGGATCTGTTGTTTTAGATATGGAGAGAATTGGTCTTTATCAAAAGATTTCCGTTTCCACATCTCTATTTGCATTGAGGGCCTGGATGTGATTCCTCCCGAGAACCGTGAGGCAAGTGAAGACTAGATTCTCTAATTGAGTTCAACTAGAGATCTTCACCAGAAGAAGACTACTCAGATTGTTGTTGTTGAAGGTGAAGGATAAGGTATTATCATCTGCGAGAAGGCGAAGCTGGGTGGTATGACTAGCAGAGATACAATCTATTGAAAGCTCGAGCCAAAGTGTGAGCACACATTAGGTGACTCTGTCGCGTGAATTTGTCATATGCTTGGGTACCCATGAACATTTTCATACCTGATTTAGTTATGGAAAATTTGAACACACTAGAGAATCTCAGATCTGGAGAGACCCTGCGTGGACGCTAAAGTCGAACCTTGGTTGTGAGAAGTTGAATTTGTATGTGTGTTGCTTCTCTGTAGTACATAAGTCGCACAATTCGAGGTGTAGTGGTGTATCATATCATGGGTCGTATCGTGGACCATATCGTGGGCTGATCCATCAACCGTACTAGAAATTCACAACAACGCCAACACTGTTTTAAATTTTGGGTTATGATTTGTCAAAGGCGAGGCTAGTTTGGATTCTGTGTGCACACTCTCCACCTCAATTGCACGTCATACCCAACACCAATTTCTCCCAGATTCGCTCCAAAATTTGCTCATCTATTCATTGATCAAAGGATTGTTGCGTGGTTGGTGTCGTGGATTTCAAGTTTGAACGACTTAGTTGGAAATTAAATAAATTTCATTCCACTTATTATAAAACCATGCTTTGCATATAAGACAACTTGGCACAAGTTTTAAGAGAAATGTTATTTGTTAACTTTTTGGGAGACAAATAAATTGTTTCACATAAATATGTGGAGTGATAAGTGGATTTAATTATTATGTTCACTTTAAAGGGAGACATTTTTTTTTTTTTGTTGTAAAAGGATTTTGGTTATTAATTTTTGAAGTGTTACTTCATGTTTGAATTTTCTAGTTCAAGGTGGGGGCACATTTTGCTATTTGTAAAAGGATATAAATCTCGCAAAAGGGTCAATTTTTGAAAGATTTGATTGTAGTCTTGAAACTCAGAAGTACTCTCTCAAACTCTTTTTTTCAGTGAGAATTTTAAAGGGTCAAGGCCAAGCCCTTAAAAGTGCTCTTTTTGTGTGGATCGTGTACTCTTTATTTATGGTGCCTTGTGTCTCTCTTTTGGTATTTTGAGGATTATTTAGTGTGGTAGTGTGATCATTAACTTGCAATTTTGCAATAAGGAAATCTACCATCATGTCTAAATTAATCAATCTATTCATAGAATCAGATAAGTTAGATGGACCCATGAATTGCAAATCTTGGAGTCGGCACATGCAAAACACTTTGATTTATAAGGAATTATGGCTTGATATTTGTGGTGGTGATACTGCTCCAACTAAGCTAGCCGATGCTGCTTCTTTAACAAAATGGCAATTAAAAGATGAAACACTTGCTTTATTGCGCTCTTCTGTAACTGAACACATGTTTGTACATATTGATAATTCCAAAGATGCATGGTCTGCTTGAAATCAATTTAAGAAACTTTTTAATACTCCTGCTGCATCTCAAAGAGTTGATCTACAAACAAAATTGCTTAAACAAAGATTAGCAGATAATTGTGATGTATTAGAATACATTTCAAGGATTAAGAACATTCATCAGGAAATCATCAAGGGTGATTTTACTATACTTGAAGATAAATTTTTGGTCTCTATTGTAATAAATGGCTTGCCTCAATCTTATAAACATTTTCTTGAGACTTTGAAAATAACTGATAAGTTATCAACTGTGACCTTTGATTGACTTAGTGAATTACTGGCTCAACATAGTAAATCATTTGGAAAACAAAAACAATTAGGAGAAGATCTTCTTTTCAATAAAGCTGAAAGTTCTAAAGGAAGAGGTAAACAAAATTTTGGAAATTTTCAGAATCAATCTTCTAATCGAGGCCATGGCAGAGGTCGTGGTCAAAGTAGAGGTCGTAGCAATTTTAATCAACAAAATTTTCAAATTAATCATGACAATAATAATGCACAGTCAGGAAGAGGCAAGAATTTTAGTCATGTGAGATGTAAGAGATGTTTAAAGATGGGACATTATGAATCAAATTGTCTAACACGCAATGATCAATTGGAAAAGTTTAAGCAGACATCAAATTCAAATTCTCAACAATCATCACAATATGGAGAGAATCAATATTACCAGGATGATCAATATGAATATGTTTTCACAACAATTCAACAAGAAGATTCATTTGAAAATGATTAGATATTGGACATAGGGGCTACTCAACATGACTTATCGCATAAAATACTTTTGGAATGATCAAGTTTTTCAACTAAATCCCATCTATTTATCTAATGATACAACTCATAAACCTCAAGGAAAAGGTTCAGTGAAAGTCTTTCTCCCTGGAATTGGTTAAAAATGGATTTCAAATGTTTGGTATGTACCAACTTTTAAGAAAACATTGTTATCCTTAGTCACAATTTGACAAGTTGGACATCAAATCATCATGCAAGATGGTTTGGTAAATATTAAGTCAGAGAAGGATAACTTGAAAACAATGATCTCAGGATATGAATATGGAAAATTGCTAAGAATGAAGGGAGAAGTTTGTTAGAATATAGAGGATTGTGCTCGTTTAACCATTGACAATACCCTCGTCACCCAACCACAGGCCGAAGCCACCCTCCGAGCACCTTGACCTTGACCGAGAAGAGAATCCTGGTTGCAATCAATAGCCAAGAGAGGCTAAATGCACCAAGCAAGAGAATAGAAACTAAACTGAACAGATGATCCCACCTAGAAGCTAGCGTACCACTTTCCCAGCTCTCCCAGAAACTTGTGCACCAAACTGCTACTGCCTGCAACTGCCTGCGCAGATTTTGCTCTCACTGCAACTGCTGAGATGTGAAATAATAAAACTGGCGCCCTGTATTTATAGTGGACTGGCCAGTTTAACTGGGGTTGACTTCTCCTTCTGGGCATCAATAAATTCAATATAATTATATTTGTTCATCCGACAACTTGTCTAGGGTTTCCTTCAATTCTTTGCTTCCTTCCGGAGGATTCTAGTCTCGTCATAGGTCATAATAGAGGTTCATACCTCCCGAGGCTACCATAATATTAACACTCCCTCCTAGCTAGGGAGGTATGGTCTTGAGCACAACAGACCATTCAACTGGTAGCACCACAAGCACATGTCATTATTATCTGACTGGATAATCTCCTATGACAATTGGTACAATATCAATTAAGAGAACACACCTATGTCTATTCCGGTAGTACACAACTACTCAAACTTGTGAAACAAAATCACAAACAGTAGCATATCTACTGTCATTCATTTTTCATAACAAATATCTGATTGCAATCTGCATGGAAACAATGTTATGACAAGAACTGAATCATCTGGGCCAATCTTTCACTCACGTCTATGAGATCTGAAAGAGTGTCTGCCCTCAGTATACAACATCAATAATAATCATCTAGTCCAATCTTTCACTCACATCTGTGAGGTCTGAAAGAATGTCTGCCCTCAATATAGAATATCAATAATGGGCTATCTGACCCATTCTTCTCAACCAAGGAAGAAGGATTGTTTCTGATTTCTGAACTTGGACCATTTCCCACCCTGGGCCATTCTTCCGACACTAAACAAAGTGTAACCTGGAGAGAATGAGTCTGCCCTTGAGAAATGTTTGGACCATTCCTTACCCTGGGCCATTCCTCCGACACTAAACAAAGTGTAACCTGGAGGGAATGAGTCTGCCCTAAGGAATGACTGTCCTGGACTATTCCCCACGCTGGGCCATTCTTTTGACACTAAACAAAGTGTAACCTGGAGAGAATGAGTCTGCCCTTGAGGAATAACTGTCCCTGATTGCTGAGCCTGGACTTCTCCCCACCTTGGGCCATTCCTCCGACACTTAAACAAAGTGTAACCTGGAGAGAATGAGTCT
>ML785183.1:352223-366310 GCA_009831015.1 Picea engelmannii
AGTATATTATTATTATTTCTGGCCGACTTCTTCTCTTGGAGGCTAATAGCCTAATATAAATTATCTTCTTGAGCCGACAAGGCTTCTAGGGTTATTAGCCAATTCATTAGGGTTTCTCTTTCTTCCCAGAGTCTTCTATTCTCATCAGGTTCACACGTGGGGGTAAATACCTCCCGCAACTACCATAATATTAACACATCCATCATAGTCAAACTAAATATTTCTGATCACATAAAATAAAAGAAGATGGTATGCATGCATAAGAGAATTTTAATAGAGTAAAACATGAGGAGCTCAAATAAATATAATGATAGATCAATCTCAAATACTTTATACTCAAAACTTAGAGTTACAAATTACAGTCAAAACTGATACCAAAATAGTTCTCTTGGGATTTTTGAAAAAATATATAGTTTGTTACAATGCTTTTAAATTTAAATGTGTTTGTCCTTAGGAGTGGGATTGGGGCTCTCATGGACCATAAATAAACAATGAACAAGAAGTAAGATGTATAAAGAGAATGGTGGGCGATGCAGAGTAGAAAGACCTAGAAAAAAGACATGGAGAAGTGATCAGATTTCGGTTAAACCTTTCGAGTCAAAGAATCAAAGTAATTGGATGAAAAACCGATAAAGAAAGCAAAATGTGATCAACGTGAAATTACTATGATGGTATCTCGTGGCTTCACTTGCTTTCTGTTGTCTTTTTATTGTCTTCATTGATAATTACAGGAACCGTCTCAACTATTTCTTTCCTTTCTCTGGTTAATTTGTTGATTGCCTTGCTGAACCAATCTTCAATACAACTTTTCATTTGTGTGACATTTTTTTCATGCTGGATTTTAATGTTGAATAACTCACCTTACAAGTCTCTTAAGTTAATAGAAATACCATTTAATTCTTCCTAAATATCTTGATTTTCAACAGAATAATCAACTAGCCAATTGTTTATTTCATCTTCATTATATTCGAGTATGCCATAAAATATTTAAACTGATAACCCTTTAAATATCTCAACTTGTTCGTCAAATTGTTTCTCTGTTAGAAACATTGAGTTGAGAATTAATTTAGGGTCTTGTACTTCGTTAGTACCTCCTTCTAGGTCTATCTCCGTGAGTCTCTTGAACAATTCTTTGCTTTTGAAGGTAAGTGTGGGCTCTGGGAGCTTCAACATCTTGTGAAAAACTTGCGGTGAAAGGGAAATGGGGGAACAATCTTGGAGTTGTACAATTCTATGGATCGACTCGTACTTCTCAACACACCATGCAACAAGTTATTTGCAGTCAAATACCTCAAGAACCGCGAGCAATTCCATATGTTCAGATTACATCTTTTTGTGCAGGAGGAGATGAGTAATATGAATATGCTCTGAACCACTGAAAGTTCTGGTCTTCATGACCAAAAATATTTAAAGTATTTGCACATAATAGCTGTCTAGTTGCTACTACCATTTAGGTTGATGAGAGTATTCTTCAGCTGAATAATAAATTGAAATAAATCCATTCAAAGAGATGACAATAATCTAATCCTTTGGAAAATGGAGAATTAATGCAATTTAATGAATAATATCCTCGAGTCTTTCGCCATTAATGACAATATTTTCGAAGCCTGAACAATTAGTTGTTAGCATTAAACAACATTCAATGCATATTGGAAAAAGCGCGAGAATGGCAGGGACAAACGAGAGTAGTTTTGAATATGAATTTTTCTACAAACCCACCAACCCGCGATTGTGGATGATCAAAATAATTCAAGTGTAGAAAAACGGTCGGTTGGACTTGCATGTAGGAGAAAAAAAATGTTTTTAGGGAATCAAGACCCGCGACAAGTCTGATGGTTGAAATGAGGATCACAGAACTTTGGCTGCAAAGTGGAGATCATGAACTTGGAGGATGAGGGCTTGAACCCACAAACCTGGGAAGTTGGAAAAAATGGCTAAGTGTAATGTAATAGGGCGGTCGGTCGGACTTATGACATAGGGTAGTGGATGGAGATGAAGGTCTGCCAACCCACCAACCCACCAACCCACCGATTTTTGAAATATGACTAAGTATGGTAACTAGAAAGGGATAGAAGAAGGCAAAAAGGAAAGGAGGAATCACAAGGAGGTGTAGAAGGGAGAAAATAAATGGAAAAAGGAAGTTGGGAAAATAGAAAGGGGAAGGAAAAATCTAGAAACAGGAAATGATCTCAACAAGCCTGTGAATATTAGTTAACGAATTACTTCTTAATTAATGTTCGCATTTTATAGCTATCATGGTTTTTCAGGACAAGCACAATAATAGTATAATGTCATTTGGTTTATCAATTCTTTGGTTCTAACATATTATGCTATCAATTTCATGTCCCACTTGTGTCACGTTTTTATTCTGCTCAAGTTTTGTTCATCATTCACTGTATTCAATTATTCTATTAGTTGTCTCCTGATCATGATATGTTAAATTAAATAGCATTAGTTTAGAGTGTTGTTCCTGAGTTTATACTTAAGGCTTCAAAGTATAATGTCAAGGCATCCGAAAAATAAAGAGAGTTTAAAATATGAAAAGAAAATCAATTCTTTAGGGAAAGAAGCTATGACTGATTTCTGCGTTGTCTTTTCCTAGCTTCCCAACGTTCCTGGACGCTTATGTCCTGTTCAATCACTGCCCATGAACGTTCAAGTTAAACTTGGGTGCTAGCGGTCTCTAAAATGGTATTGAACAAGTTTAATGCAATGTTGTTCTGATCTGTGAGGCCGGACTCAATATTAGGCTGTCTTGCAACACTTATAGTCATGGAGGAAAGAAAGTTAAAAGGTCTGTTGTTTTTTATGTTTGCTTTTTCTTGTATTCAATTATATGAGGAAAGCTCCTAAAATTGAATTAATGATATAACAGTTCAGAGGCCGTTTTCCGTGTTTGAGTCAAATCCGAAAATAATAAATGTGATGAGAGAAAAACATGAAGCTGTTAACAAAGTGAGGCATCAATCACAAAATAATCTTACTCTGCTACAGAAGAAGAAAATAGATGAGAAACCTTTAATGAAGCATAAAATGTAGTAATCTAACTAACTCACAGGTCTTGTATTTGCTAATAGCAAACATAGAGGAAAATTTGTAAACAACCAGATAACTAAATAAACATATAACCACAATAGATGTTGTACTAAGTTGTGATTAGGCATTCATCAAAGATATATGAATAAAGATGCTGGAATATGAAAGAACAAAAGAACACATAACTCAAGATTGACGAAATATGGAGTCCCTGGTCTGCATTTGTCTGAATTCTCGAAAAGGAGAGATATCTCTATTACAACCGGCTAAAAAAAATCCCTCTTTAATTCTTTTGAAATTATACTTATACAAAAGGTTACCAACCCTAGACGGTTGGAATTCTCCTTACTCCTAGATTCTAATAGTTATAGAATAAAAACTTGAACCGTTTCACTTGGTTACTTTCCGTCTCTCTCTCATACCGACAAAACAAGCATGCATGTTTTACTTCATCGATTTTTTGAAGTACTTCCTTCACCTGGCTCGAGACACTCGACGCACCTGCTTAGAAATTGTACTAAAATTCTAGAAGGCTCTGTCACATCCTTTGCCTAAAAAAGATACAAATTTCTCTATAATTTTGGCAATCTGTCTTCAATCCTTTTACCTTCAAAATTTATTGACTGCAACTATAGATTTGGCTTTACCATCCATCTATCCATTTGAGCGACGTCAACCTGT
This sequence comes from Picea engelmannii, assembly GCA_009831015.1. Taxonomy (NCBI): domain Eukaryota; kingdom Viridiplantae; phylum Streptophyta; class Pinopsida; order Pinales; family Pinaceae; genus Picea; species Picea engelmannii. Next base: position 355,941 of record ML785183.1, read on the forward strand.
TTCAACTATGAAATTTCAATCTGAGCTTCATTTAATCTTTCTTTGATGTCCATTTGATGCTTTATAATATTGATTTGTTCTAGTACTCCAGCACAATCATCCTTTCCAATGCCTAATGATTTTTTATCTAGCAAATCAAAAGCATCTTCACAATCTTCCTTTATTTCTTTGGCCATTTTCTTACTCTTGGCTATATTGGCCTCCCATGCCTTTAGTATGATATCACCCCTGATTTGTTCTGCGACTATCAATCTGGGAGTTACTGGTACCTCTTCCCTAGCCGAATATACAACTACCTTTTGGAAGGTGGTTCAGGCCGCAATGGCCTCTTTTTCTCTGAAACCAATATTATCTAATGATTGACCCATCTCCCGAAAATAATCTTGGATGATCCCTACCTTAGAAAACAAGCTTTGTTGTACTTCTTCCAGCTTCTGATGCACTTCCAATGCTCGAGCTTGAAACACTGCTATATTTGCAACTTGGCTTTCAATAAAACTCAATTTAGCTTGCAGCTGCCTTAGTAATTCTTTTTGCTGGATAACCTGCCCTTGACTTGCTTGAGAAGTCTTGTGTACTTCTTCAAGATCAGATTTAAGTTGTTGAATTTCTTGCATGTCTTTGGCTCTAGCTTGTTCGATTCCTTTGTTGACCTCATTTTTTATATTATTCATTGTATTCCTTATTTGATCTCACAACTGATTTATCATCTAATTCCTCTTCCTTAGCCTTTCTTTCATATTGTCAACAAAGAATAAGTTGGCCGTTGCAAAATCTCCCAAAGAGCCTGCCACCTTTGTAGAAAAATATTCTTCTTCCAAATTTTGCCCATCTAATAATACTCTATTCTTTTTTACCATTGCACCCTCTCTCATGTGCATTTCTTTCTTCACCACGACCTTTCTTTTATTATTGAAAAAGAACTCGGTGGGAGGTATCTTCTCGACAGGGATAGGCATGAAATCGCTTATGAACATTGCCTCTATATTAGGGTTTCCTCTGGTGAACTGTAATGGTGTGACAACCTCAATGGGGTTTTCGATTTCCGTGGATAACTTTTTCCTGGCTTCTTTAGTAGTTGATTTCTCTGGTGAAGGAAATGGTCTATCTTCTCCTTTCTTTATTATTTTCTCTTTTTGATCTTTTCCCTAGTTGTCTAATATCTCCGTCTCTGGGATATTTCTCTTCTGAGTCGAGACCTCAACTTTCTCCAGGTTTTCTAGGGTTTCTTGTTTGGTAGAGCTTCCAACTTCTGGATTTTGGGTCTATGTTTGTCGTGTATCTGGAGATTTTAGGCTTTTCCCTTGTAATAATTTAGGTAGGCCACTTCTTCGATGTTTTTGGAAATTGTAAAACTCATCCATTTCACCAGGTAGCAGAGTTTGAACTCGGCTCAGAACTTCTTGGTAAGATCTTACCCCTCGGAACATTTCGCCATGAGGGGACTCCTCATGTTCATACTTTTTAAGATTGCAACTGGCCATATGGTTTCCCACGACCCTCTGTGGGTCGTGCTTCTTGAATTCAATGTTAACCAGATTTATCTCTTCTAAAGCTGAAGCCTCCACCGTGGACTGACCAAAATCCAATAAGTAAAATGAACCAATATACAAAGGAAAATATGGCCATACCTTTTTCAGCATGACTTTTAGCTCTTTGCTAATCCCGTTGAGTACAGTTTGTTGTGCAACTTCACAACACACTAGTCTGTCTGGTAAAAATTGCGGTAATGAATATGGAGGGACCGAGTAGCTGAAAACTCTGATATAAGAGAAATGTTCCTCTATGTACCAGTCTGCCACTTTACCTAGGCTAACCATAACCTTGTTTGAAATTCTTGGCAGTGGGTGACCAAATGTAACAATATGCATCGACACCACTACCCAATTACAGATTTCATAAAAGAAATCTTTTTCCTTGTCTTCCCAGAGCTTTGAATGGTAATCATGAATTGGTTCTGCATTGTTTGGAGTCCAACTCTAGCTCATCAGCGGGAAATGCGTCATGAAACAGATAACGTCCATAACATAAGCTGACATAAAGAATGAAGCTGGTTTCCCTTTGGTTTTCTTCGTTTGGTATTATGAGATTTTGCGAGCCAGATTATCTGACAATATCTTTACCCAGTCAAAAGAAAATCCTTCCACCACTGAGTGAATAATGGGAACCCATGGTAGAAAGAAATGGGCCGTGTTCTCTTTTCCATAAATTCTTCACATCATCATGGCTATATACATGAACTATGGTTCAAGCGATGAAATGGAATATATGCCATGAGATTCAGCTTTGAACTTTTCAGGGTGTGAACACCATTCTTTGATCAGGTCGAAAAGACTCTTTCCATACCGATCACACTCCTTATTATTAAAATTCACTAGAAAACTAGCGTTATAAATGAAGTTTGATGTTGCAAACAATTTATACATGACCTGTATGTGTTCCGGTCGAAATGACCCAACAAATACTTTTTGAGAGTTGAATATCATTCGAGTCGGGATATCTACATGATCCAATGCCCATCCAATCATGTTGGTGTATGGTAAAAGCCTTTTCTTAGTTGCTATCTTATGCAGTTCTGCTTGAGCGATAATCTTATATTTGGTAGATAAGTTATTCTTTTCATTGTCGCTTGAATCATCAGGGAAATTTACCACTTTGTATTATATGGTGTTGAACACATGTGTCCAGGTTTTAACTATGTTTATACTTCTGGGCGAAGTATTATAAATAACGTCCGTGTTTTGGCCAGAATTTTCACTAGCTACTTTAGGTGCTTTCCGTGGAGCCATGATATCAAATTCAGAGTTCTGTTACCTATTATAGAGAATGAGAATGCAAAAAACTAGTTATTTCGCTAAGCCAACTCTAAGAAAACAAGAAAGTGATTCAGAACTAAAAATCTTCTTTGCCTTAAACGCATAAACCATGCATATACCTTCACTGACAACGTGTTTAATTCCTTTAATAAAAAATATTTGGGCGTTAAAATCTGATATTATTTGGAATCATTTCCCTAAATCAAATATTAATGTCATTTATGGTTGATATCTCGGGAAAATCACAGAATTTGAATGTATCAGAGTTAATTTTGAGCAATAGATTAATTCGAGTATAATCCTCATTTAGTACCTTAATTAATCATACCTATCACTTAATCAAGTTTCGAAGTTTCGGGTCTTGGGGATCTTTAAAGAAATTTAAACTAAGACTTACAAAACGTGAAGTTGCGACATGTTTTAATTAACTATAATCATATTTAACTCTCTTAATTAATCACAATTATTTTTAAAATGTTGGGGTTTCAGGTATCGGGACTTCAAAGCCTTTATATGTAATAGCATATCGAATCATGAAGTCACAACGAGATTTACTCTTTGTTAATCTTACTTGATCGTTAATGAACCTGACTTAACATTTATTTCTTTCATGAGTTCGGGTATCGGGACTTCGAAGATGCTCAATATTGAACCTTCGTACTTCGCGAAACCACGACTCCTGAAATTTCGAAAGAAAACCTTTATATAGATTGATTAATTAATTGAAAAGGCGGCTCCATAACCTGTTAAGACATTTAAACCGTTGGATTGACCATAGGACATTATTTTGATGGTGATTATCCAAGTGCATTTTTGTGCTTTTATTTATTTATTTAAACAAAAATGAAATTTATTTTAGTCTTAGGTTTAGAAAAAAATATATGTTTCAACATAGGCTCCATCTGGGGATCTCGTCTCCTTGTGGGACAATAAGAACATGTATACTGAGTGTCTTTATTGGGTAAATGGAGTCATTATTGTAGTTCTGTGAAACACATTCTAAAATAAAACACAAAGGACTTAAGACTTCATCCATACCTCCGAAAAATTTCAAGACTTAATCGTTCATCAATCTTGAATTCAGGCTTTAATTACTTCCTTCTCTTAAACTGATTTTAGAATTGCTTGAGATAATCAAAACAACCTTAATCAATCTATTAGACTTTGTTCGATTTTATTTGCATCAAGGAAAGATGATTTTAATGTTTTAAACATGGAGTCTTGTGTTAGCTTAGAATGTAGATCTAGCCTGAAAAATGAAATAGTTGTCAGAGTATGTTATAATACATGTATAATAGCCTTATAGATATCATAGACATTGCTTCACTGCCAGCGAGCCTGTTCAGTACCCAAGTGAATTTATCTAATTCCCATATTGAATTTCCTTTCGTCACTTCAATTAATAACTTTGCATTTAAATGCTGAGATGAGGGCAATCATTTTATGAATTTCCTTTCATCATCTATGTTTAGACTAGATGGGGGCAATCATTTTATGAATTTCCTTTCACCATCTGTCTTATATTTAATCAAACATGAAGTGAGGGAAATCAATTTGTACGTAATAAAATATACCAGGGATGATATCCATTTATAATTTAGCAATAGAGGTCCGTTAACTCACTTTGATTACTCTGAACTAATCCTCTTCTTACTATCAAAACATCTTCGCTTACTWGGAAGTTTTCATGGGGAATATTCATTTTCTAGGGACTTTCCTTGAGCGAATTTAATCATTTTAAGTCCTGTAAAAGGATTAAAGAAATTAGGCTTAACTCAAACATACTTTGTATTTCAGTTWAGTCAGGAATATCATTAGAATTCTTGCCTGATCTCAAGTCGAAAACTTGTTCTTAAGCTTTCAAAGTCAAAGTGAAGCTCTTTTTCTTCTTCGAAGATCAGAAAGAAAAGTTCTTTTTGTAATTAAACTCTTTTTTTTTTTTTTATTAGGTGACAATATTAACTCAAATGAAACTTTTGACAATTTCACTAATATTTGAAAATTTTGACTTAGGTTAACAAGACGAAAGTTCATACCTCAGAATTTTTCTACATTTTCTGTTAAGCAAATTGTTAGTTTATCACCTCTTTGGAGGGAGATTCAATGCGAGTATTGATTCCTGCTAGAGATTATCACCCTGTTATCAGCTCGTATTCTGTAATGAGATGGATCATGAAAAATGTCAGGAATTATTTGCTGATTGGAAAGCTTCATGTTGCATATATATATATATATATATATATATATATATATAATTTTTATTCAGTGAAATTGACTAACCTGTTTCTATTTACCATGAAAATAAAAACCTACCAAAGGACACAAATTATACTAAAAAGTGAAAACCAAACTGGTACGTACAATGAGAGTTTTGAACTGTATTACTGCATGAAATGTTCGAGGTAATGCCCATTGATAAGGGCATTAAGGATCTTTCTGTCAATATTTTCTAACGAAAATGCGTTCTTTCCGTTGAAGGCTGTAATTTTGTATGGTCCGCACCAGATCTGATCAAACTTACCATGTTTCCCAGCATCATCTTTTCTGGCTTCCCATTTTAGAACCAAATCACTAGGGAGGAATTCCCTATCTTTAGCTTTTTGGTCAAATAAGGCTTTCATATTATCTTGATATTTCTGTAGTTTTTCATCTACTTCAGCCCTATTTTACTGAACTTCAATCAATTGATTTATCCTCCTGTCAATGTCATTTGGCTCTTCTTTTGAGTCTTTCCATAGTTTCATTACTGGCAACGCTAGATTTATGGGTAAAATGATGTCAGTACGATATACCATCTGAAATGGAGACATTCCAATTGACCATTTTGTGCTTATCCTATTAGCCCATAAAGCATATTTTAAATGTACATGCCATGCTTTCTTATTTTCGATCAATACTTTCTTAATTATAGTGATCAGGATTTTTTTAGTTGACTCAGCTAATCCATTTCCCTGTGGATAGTAGGCCGTGGAGTTTCCTAGCACAATATTATACTTTTGGCCAAAGCTTATCAAGGCCATGGATTTGAAGGCTTGAGCATTATCAATAACTATTTTTCGAGGACAGCTAAAACTTGATAGAATATTCTCCTCCAGAAAACTGATCACTACTGTGTTTGTTGCGTTTCACGTAGGAATAGCTTCCACCCATTTAGTAAAATAGTTTGTAGTGGTCAAAATCAATTTATGTTGAGCACTCGAGTGTGGATGGATTTATCCAATAAAATCAAGACCCCATTGATGAAATGGAGTGTCAGTTTTAACTGGAACTAAAGGTAATGCCATGATTTTTTGCTTGCCTGTAAACAACTGACAAGGATTACAACTTTTGACTTTAGTGTTTACATCGGTGAATAATTTCAGCCAGTAATACCTGGCTCTTAAGATTTTATAGGCCGTTTCTCTCCAAGCGTGGTGTCCTCCACACACTTTTTCGTGGAATTCATTTATAACTTTTTCTGTTTCGGATTCTACTAAACAACTTAGTAAGAAACCCATGGGATCTTTCCAATATAATTGACTGTTGGCACAGGGCCAGACCCAGGGTTCAATGCTTCAATAGTGCACCAACAAAACCCTAGCTACTGACCCTTTCAACAACACCTGCGAAGTAGATGAAGTCTCACCCGAGGTAGAGGCAGAGGTGGTTGGAGGACTCAAGTGTCTGCAACCTTATCTGGGACACAGATTTGTGATTATAATACTTAACAGAGCACTTAGCATCAACAGTTCATCAACAGTTCATCAATATTCAACCAATAACTACTGCACAGACAGAATAGAGCATCACATCATTCACTCAAATCTGATGTATTTAAGAAATTTATCATAAACAAGCAGGTTATATCTAGCAGATCAAGCACCAAGTACCTTCATATAAGTCAAATATAACATTCTTACACACCATTAGCACAAAGCATAAGCAGATTTATCTATCCCTATCAAGGCACTTAGCAAGAGAAGTTATAAATACATCAAGACAAGCACAAAGAGGAACAACACAATGTTTACATGGTTCACCCCCACCCTGGGGCTACGTCCACCAACTCTTCTTATTTATTGTCTTCAGTCAATCAGTTACAAGCACAGAGCCTCAAAACCCTACTTCGCCTAGGACAGGAGATCTGCGCAACTCACTAGATCCTCCTTCATTGTGTTGCAACACAAAGCCTTCACAATCTCTTACAATGACTTTCACTTAGCTCTACAGGTCTCATACAATATGCATGAAGCCTTACGAATATTGATCACATAGATCCCACTCTTAGCATTTAGCCAACTTGCACAACACTTGCGCACTATTCAACTACTTCTTACATTGCCTAACCTTCTATTTATACATACAAAATAGGCCTAAACATAGGTAAACCCATGGGCTGACATCCCATTCTCATTACATATTCCAAAATCCCAAAAAGGACCCAAAAAGGGGCCGAGATCCCACGATCTCTGCTTCATCTTGCGCTCCTCCTTTGACAGGCTGTCAAAGTCCCAAAAATAGGTCAAACTTGACCAGATCCCTCAAAAATTGGTCAAGGGTCAACATTGACCATCTACAATACAATATTTTACAGCGTGTAACTTCAATGTCATAGCTTTAGATGGAGTTAGGTCGCTGGGGAACTGAAGGGTCAGTAAATAAGAAACAATGTTGCTGTACCAAACTGAAGAAGATAATTTTTCTAGAATTTTCGTTGTGGGCACAATAACATCGAGTTCATCTATCTCTAAAAATCCTTCGTTCTCTTGTAGATGATTTATTCCGAGTGCTTTCAGATTTGATTCAACCAACAATTTAGCCAAGCCTTGACCTTTAATAAGTTTGGTTGGTCTAACTTCCAGTTCTAACTCCTAAATTTTGGCTAATCATCTACCTCTCCTTCCATCGCTATCGAGTTGAACCAATATATCCTTAACAGAATTGGTAGGTACATAAGCAATGATCTTTGAATGTAGTACATAAGTTCTGAAAGCTTTGAGGGATTTCACCATTGCGTAAGCTTTCTTTTCCAATATATCATATTTTAGCTCAGCATCTCTGAGACTTTTACTAAAGAACGCAATTAGCTGCTCAAAACCCTCATCATTCTTCTGTAACAATACGACTGCAATAGTATGCTCAGAAGCAAATGAAAAAATAAAAAATTATTTCAAATAATCAGGACTTTCCAGTACTGGTGCTTCACCTATGACCTTCTTAATACGTTCAAATGACGCCTTAGCCTCATTTTTCCACCTCACCTCGCTGTCCTTCTTCAGCATATCTGTAATCAATTTTACGATTTCAATGAAATTCAGAATGAATCTTCTCAAAAAGTTTATTTTCCCTAAAAATGATTGAATTTATTTTCTATTTATGGGAATATTAATAGTATCTATTGCTTCAATCCTTTTTGGGTCAATTTTAATTCCATCCCTAGACACTATATGGCCCAAGAGTTTAAATTCTTGCATTGAAAAATGAGATTTCTTGGAATTCAGAGACAAACCAAATTTGCAACATTTTTTGAAAGTTTGCTTGAGGTGTACTAGATGTTTTGCATCAGATTTAGAAAAAATAGTTAGATCATCGAGATAAATAACAACAAATTTATCTCTTTCGCCAACGAAGGCGATGTCCATATCTCATTGGAAATTCTCTCCTGCATTCATTAAATCGAAAGGCATTTTATCATACATAAAGGTACCCCAAGGGGTAGTGAACACAATTTTTTATTTATCATCTTGATGTACTGCAATTTGATTGTAGCCTGAAAATCCATCAATTATAGAAATTCTGTTAGCTCCTACTACTTTCTCTAAAACGTGATCCATTTTAGGCAATGGATAATTGTCTTTGAGTGATGATCTGTTTAAATTCCCGAAGTCTACACACTGTCTGGTTTCACCGTTTTTCGTTCTTACTGGGACTAAATTAGATACCCACTCGGAGTATCTAAGTGGGGCAATGATCTTGTCATCCAAAAGTTTCTTTACTTCTTTCTCTGTCACATGCAACAATATAGGGTTATTCTGTCTGAGTTCTTGCCTAAATGGTTTGATACCTTGTTTCAGAGGAATTTTGTGTTCCATTATAGTGGTGTCATAAGTTCTTAATTTGTCATAGGACCAAGAAAAACCATATTTATACTGTCTAAGAAACTCAACATAATTAATTTTTATTTCAGGAGGAAGGTACTTAGATAATTTTACCAACCTAGGAATTTCTTTGGTGCCTATATCACAATCTTCAACTTCTTTTGGCTGAGGCTGTAAAGTGGACTTCAAAGGAATGTTGTCATGATTAAATAACCTCTCTAAGTGGATCAGGCCTTTGGGGATCTGATTATTTTTCAAAATAAGCATACAATGATTAGCAATCTTATCTTGAAACGCTTGAAGATCTTCCCCTTCATGCATGATCCAAGCGGGATCATTATGATTTTCTTGGTCGACATGTGTTTCGGCAAAGTCATCCACAATTTCTAAAAAAATCCTGATTTGTTCATCATCCTCGAAAACTTTCCAATGTTGTATATTATTCGGTATGGAAGGTCTATGTCTCATCTCTATATGGTATTTAAGTTTGAAAACCGTTGGAGACACAAAGGTTGAGGCCACTTTAGCCAATGAATCTGTCTATTGATTCTCAGTTCTAGGGATGTAATGAACAGTAACCGATGAGAAAAAATTCTCGATTAGATACGAGGCACAGTTCTTATAAGATCTCAACCTTGGGTTCTTAGCTTGGTATTGACGATTAACTTGTTTTATGATCATTTTAGCGTCACCATAGGCTTCTAAGTTCTTAATCTTTAATTTTCCGATAGCTTCTAATCCTAAGACTAGGGCCTCATATTCACATACATTGTTAGTGTAATCTATGTCCCACTAAAGGAATAATGAACTCATCGTCGGGTGCCACAAACAACATTCCAACTCCTGCTCCTTCACAAGATGAAGCACCATCAAAATACATTTTCCAAACTCTAGAACTATATACATCTTTACTTATCTTTTTTTCTTTTTCTTTTTCTATACAATTTTCTTCTATACATACATATAAATCATCATCAATGGATAAAATACAATCCCTAAATCCTGATCGGCAATATAAACAAGGTAGTTTTTTGGGTTCAATAGATCACTTACCGTAAACACCAACCTTGCTTCTCTATACAAGCGTGTGAAATTTCCTCCGAAGATTGGGATTGTGGCGTATGTCATGTCGATTTGGAGGGATCCTCCAAGTTTGGCACCCCAAGACCTAGATAACATGATGCCATACTTTGGAGGTATATTAGTGACAACCACATCCATTAGAACGCTTTTTAGAATCTGTGCAAGATTAACTACTAAATATTTTATCATACTGTAGGGTATCAAAATAGCCCCTATTCTCACTCCATTAATTCACTAAAACCTTCACAATTCTTCCATTTCACCTTCATATCACCTTCATTCCACCTCCACATCATTACATTTACCTCATTTGGGTTATAACTATGCTTTTCCAAAGTTTATCAATTCTTAACATTTTTAAGTGGATTTGTGGTTAAACTTTAGAAAATAATAT
>ML785183.1:387996-403263 GCA_009831015.1 Picea engelmannii
ATCCTAACAATCATGTTATGACTTTCCATTTATGGTGTTCTTTCAAATCTTTAATGGACGATTCCATTCATCTAAGACTTTTTCAGAGAACACTTATAGGTGCAACAACCAAATGGTATATTGAGCTACCACATAACTCTTTTGTAGACTTTAATTCTCTTGCCATGGCTTTTCTAATGCATTTCCAGTTTCCTATATGGTACGAGACTGGTATGAAACTTTTGACCTCACTCCGACATTCCTCTTCCACACACACATCTGATCATATTCATGATTGGAGGTGGCGAAGACGGTTGATTAAAGCTCTAATTCCTAACCAAATCCTTGTGGATTGGTTTACAAAGTCATTCTTGCCTCCCATTTCCCGTGATGTTTCCATGGGAAATGTTGTTACTCAGGATCAAGCTATCAAGCATGCAAAATATTTGGACTTGGTATATTCCTAGTCTAGCGCACTTTATGATCTGATCCCTCATGTCCTCATCTGTCAAACGATATGATAAGACCTTCTCCAGAACCAGTTTTTGTTTCAGATGCCAAAAATACTTCCTCTCTTTCTCAAATATCCAAGGTGAATGCAATCCAATCCACTTCATCTCAACAACCAGGAGGTAAGAAGAAAAACAAGGGTAAATATAAGAAATATTCTGACCAACAGGATACTACAAAGATTTTTGATACTCAATCAAATATAAAGGCTAAGTTTCCTTGAATTATTTGTGAGGAAGACCACTACACGAAATACAAAATATTTTTTGCGAGACTAATTACGAAAAAATGAATACCTAGAAGAGTTCTCCCTTGTATTTTTTTACACTTTTTTTAGGCCTGGGAGAATAAATTTATGAAAAATTCACTCATGGAGTTGTCTTTAAGTTATTTTTAGACTCTCTAAATGTGAAAAGCCACCAAATTTACATTCTTTGGGCTTGTAAAATTATGAATCGAAGGACCCATGTGAGTCCAATCTCCACGACCCATACAGGACCGAACCCCTCCTTCCTTAGGTTCGTTAAACATATGTCAATGGACTCATCAAAGATGAGATATACCAAGCATATGTTATCCTCCTCGAGCTCATTAAAAAACAAGGGGGTATTCACCAATCATGGTGGAGGGGAAAATTGAAGGAAGTGGATCAAGTTTTTTTGAATCCATTACAACAACCATTGTTGTCACCCTTGAACATGACACCTGTTTGCATCTCTCCTTACAGTTGGATAATTTTCTTGCCTATGAGTCATACCAATTCCATGTGTCATTATACTTTTTCATTCCAGTTGAAGAGTGCTCTTATCTTCATCACATTATGTTCTTGGTACTCATCGAGTAAATGCTGCCAAGTCTTGTGTCATGTCTCATAATGTTCAAGGGAAGTTTCACTTCAAACCATCCATCTGCAGTATTACCAGTTTCCATTTCCTCTGTTAGTCCATGCTCATTTAATCCACCATATTATATCACTTTCTTTTGTCGGTTTCATGTCGATGATGGGGGATACATCATGGCCCTCCATCGATGAGTCTTTTCCTATTGACTTCAACACATTATCCATGAATTATACTTAGAAACAAGTTAGTACCTTGGGACTTGCATGCCTCAATGGAAGGCCTCCCCGCTTCCGACAATAGGTTTAAATCATTGAACTTTTATCGGATGATTCCATGGATGTTCGACCTCAACTCATTTATTCACATTCGTTGGAATGTAATAAAGATACCTTGGGAATCATTATCATCATTGGTGATTTCCCTCACACTTGTTAACGATATACCTCAATGACCGATAAAAAAGTGGTTTCTACCATTTTTGAGATCAAGACATTTATTCACATGGCTAGATTCATACCATTTCAAGATAGAGACAAAGAACCTAGGTTGGGCACTCACTCTATCATGTGATTTTCCCAGGTTGTGATGGAGATCATTTGAGCATGTAAAAGATTTCAGTATAATCACCATGCTGGAAATATTACTGATAAATATACTATCACATAGATCCACATTGTATTGGTCCTTGGCTATGTTTTGTTTTCTCGTAGCTCCAATGTGTATTTTTCGTGGCTGTGATCAATTCATTTCATGGAGGTATGGATCCACATTGTATCTTTGGTGGTCGTATCCTTAGTAAATATTCTCATGGATCCATAGTTTATTGGTCGGTGGCCTTTCTTTGAGTCAACTTGTATTTCGAGCATAGGTATTCCGGCCTCAGAAATGAAACATATATTTATACTGATTGATAATTGTTTGCAACTTATACAAGGTTCTCCTACTCCAACACCCTTTCATTGAAGAATTTGTAAAGTGTTTCGAACATCATTTTCTCTTTTGAACTCACACTTTAGGGGGCATTTGTTACACATCAAAATGTCACACTTGAGTGTCACACCCTAAGTGTCACAAGTTTCACAAAGTGACATATGCACCTTGTTAAGTGTCACATGCACTATCACCAATGTCATAAGCACCTTACCAAGTGTCGCATTCACTTTGCTAAGTGTTGCTGGGCCCTTCATTTTTGTTGTTAGAAGTTGTGAAAGAGATGTTGTGGTTCCAATTTTGGTCAAACAAAAGTTGCGCAAGTCACAGAGGAGCTGGACAATAAAACAAAGAAAGAAACCAAAAATGATTGGAAGGAAGGACAACGCAACACAAACATGGAGAAATAAGTTACAACATAACAAGAACAAGAAAGCATGCGAAGTCTCAAACCCAAAAATCCCAGTTGTCTATATATATGGGATGAATATGATTGTAAAGGGTTGATTGGTTGATTTGTTGATTGTTTGGATAGTTCTTTAGATGGTTTTTGGAATGAGTTTGAATTCTGTGTTATTTCCCATTTTGGGAAAATGTTAGATAGAGTTCTAAGAGTCTGGGTTTTGGAACCAGACGAAGGCTGTAACAGAGTCATGTCCTGTTGTAATGTGGGAAGAGAAAGGGTTCGGGTTAACCTTGTCTCTTAGTAATAGAGTTTTTTTGTTAGGTTATGGAATGAACGAGATGTGTCTGTATCTAAGTAGCATTATGTAATTGAGAAGAACCATATGAAATTAATACAAAGAGAGACCCAAATTTTGAAATTACTATGTCTATTTAGCTTTAGATTATCTTGAATGTTGTTTCATGTTGTCTTTATGTTATATCTGATTAATGAGATATAATTTCTTTATGAATGCAACACAACTATCTTTTCTTTAATCTAGGTTAGGAATGTTCACACATTTCTAGGTTTAATCTGTCTTGCGCAAGACTAATAGAAATCTTGAGATTGTATGGATTTGTCTAAGCATTCTTCTTACCCTTCCCTATTTTCCTTGTCTTGGTTGTGCTTTGGGTGAGACTTATTCCCTTCAAGGAAGATGAAAATGTCATCTCTCTAGACTACCTCGGTACCTTTTTTTGGTAACCTAAGAAGGACCCTGATATGATCAATTCCACGCCAACAAAATGGTTCCGTTTCCAGGACCTGCTTTAAGAGGGAATCTGTAGGGAGAATGATTCCATGGATCCACTGATATGATATTCACCAGTGGTGGGAGAAAAATTGTGACACCTTCATATGGAAAGAAGAGGAGTTGCGAGGTAAATCAGTGAAAGATACAAAAGAGGTTATTTTTTACTCATAAATATCACGCGACCAATACGAGATATTCTGGGTTAAATTTCCAGAAGAACTATTCCATTGGATAGAGAGGCTCCAAGAAGCTCCATAATTCCAAGAATGAGTCAAGAAGACCTGTACTTGGGATATAGAAAGGATTGCAATGCTTCATCGGCTGGATTGCCCGATCACTCGAGCAATTGATTTCTGGGTCAATAAAACAATGGAAGCATACATTATTGAGTTTGCAGCTGAGAACCACCAGTAGTTTTCAAGGGCAGAAGCAGATTTCAATAAAGACACATGGGGAAGGCTACTAAGAGAAATTCCCTTGTGGATTAAGGTACTCTTGATGGAGGAGGGGATGCTGACCATCTCCCTGACTGAGATGACATCCTAAACACCCACGCTTGGGTTGGGGTGACTTTGGGGTGGGATCATGGCCTGAGAAAGAGGAGAAAGTTCTTTGATAAATGGGGGAGTGACAAGAAGTGGATGCAAGGAACAAGCGAGCCTTGAAAAGAGTTGCCATAGTTGAGAAGTGGTGGATCAGTAAGAGAAAGAAAGCAATAAATAAGTCTGAGGTGTTGAGGAAAGAACTCAGACCAAGAGAAGTCAATGAAGGAAAGTAGGAAGAGTTGAGGAAGATGAGAAGATAGGAAATATTGGACAGTAAAAGACTAAGTGAGAGAGAAGTGCAGAGAGAAAGAAGTCCCTAAGAGGGTGGAAAAGAACAAGAATGTGTAGAAGCAAATGAAGATCAAGCCGACATGGATCTTGCAGAATAAAGGGAAGATTATGCCCCGATACTAGGAAATATCGAGAGCTCGACTAAAGATACCGCTCCAGAGGATGAGAATGAGACCCCCCAGATCAAAGAAACCTGCCCAAAATCCAGTGGAACCAACCCTGAATCACCTGTCCCCCAAGTGTCTTCTATACCAGTGGTAAATTCTATACTACCTTCTTATGGTATTCCTATTTCAATTCAGTCAGTTAGTCACTCACATCCGGTGAGTATGAATACTGGGAAGATATTGGGATCCCCTGGTATATCACAACCAAGACCGTTAGGGTTTACTTTGATAGGAGCAATAAGATCATCAATGGATGGAAATGTGAGAGGTTCGATCGCTTGATACCCAAAATTTTGTGGGAAAGGAGACGTGGATGTTGAGAAACATTGGTTTTTGTGTGAAGTGATTTGAAGGTCTAGAGGGACTCTAGATGCAAATAAATTGGTTGAATTCCAAACTACCTTGAGAGGTCGTGCTCTCAAATGGTACATGAAGGCTATTGAACCAGGAGGAGTGCAAGGAAATAAGTTCACACTTGGCCAAGTTCGGATAAAATTCATAGAAGAGTTTAAGCTGCCTCAGTCAGAACAACAAGCTATGTATGAGTTGCGTGAGATTCAATGAAGGGAAGGAGAATATACTTGGGAATATAGTTAGAATTTCAAGGATTCCATTGAGAGGCTAGCGTATCCAATTTGTGAAGATCACCAGAGAGAATGGTACATCCAGGGATTGCTACCTCTGACATGAATTTCATTAACACAACAACAGATAGCCTCCTTGATAGATGCCTTGGAACAATCAATGAAGATTGAATCGATGGCCGAATATATAGGGAGCCTAAGGGTGACCCGACCCCCAGAGGATGGAAATTTGGTGCAACTACAAGGACAAATATCGACACTGATAGAGAAGATTCAAGAATTGACGATACCAAAACCATGACGACCGCAAGTCTGGTGTACCAGATGCTACTCAGAGGGGCATCTGTCGAACGAATGTCTACGTATGAGGGGAATGGGACCTCCTCACAATTCGATGGGACACTCATCGGGACCCATGGGAGGAGTTGCGCAAGTATCTATGAATTTACAATTCCATACCTCGTCCTCATATCATGCCTTTCCAGAAAATCAAGCATCCTATTCAACTGAGTATTGCAAGATCTGACGAATTCATAGGCATGCACCAAGGCAGTTCCCTATTATCCATAAGTATTCTACCGCATTGAATACCATACACTGTGAGTTTTGCGCATCTATCACGCATCCTATGAATCAATGTAGAGTGTTGGATGCACTTTAAGACAGATTGGATAGAACATCATTCAGGGTGAATGAAACCCCGCAAGGACCGGGAAGGGGTAGAGGAGGTGGAGCCTGAGGAGACTTTAGAGGAGGAAGAACTAGTGGAAGAGGACCAAGTAGATGCTACAACTGTGATGAGCAAGGTCATATGGCTAGGGATTGTCCTCAACCGATACGACCATGGTGATCACACTGTAGAACCAATGGACACACAACTTCATTGCCTCAGAGATAAACAAGGTCATCAAGGGATAACTACCCAAAATTAATATAATTACTCGAGGAGGAGAAAAGACTGGTGCAAATGCTGATAATCTGCCTAACATCGAGAAAGTAATGCCCAAGGAGGACAAGTATGAACCTATGAAACATAAGCTATTCTTTAAAAATACAATAGAAATATTCCAGAGTATCCCTAGCCCTGAAATGGAAGAAAACCCCCCTCGGCCCACCATTTATCCTAAGATTGTGCAATTCCCTACCTCACCCCCTGCGCCTCAAAACCCCATAATACCGATGAGACAACCTGAGCAGTCGCAAAATGTAGTTGATCTTTGGTTCTAGTTATTTTCTGATATTCTTGGGAATGACCAACTGATAGAAAAGTTGCGCAATGCCCTATATCTAATCCTAGGAATGAAGGAATCCCCGGGAGCAAGAATAATGACTAATCTTCCTAAGAAGAACACTCAAAGAGTGAAAATAAAGAAAATATAGACTGGGAAAGAGTTTAGACTAGCATCCCAGCTAGATGAGTTTGATATTAAGGATGTTATGTTATATCTAGGATCTGATGTTAACATATTGCCTAAAAATACTTGGGAAGCTTTAGGGAAACCACAATTGACATATTCCCCCATCCAATTGAGAATGGCCAATCAATATTGTATTTTCCCAATAGGAAGGCTGGAGAATGTGGAGATAGAGGTTGTGAGAGTAAAGATTGTAGTTGATTTTGAGGTGATAGAAATCATGGGGGATAAGGACCATTATCCTGCACTACTTGGTATTGATTGAGATTATGATAACTATGTTGTTATTGAACTAAAGAGGGATACTATGATATTTGAAGCAGATGAAATAAAAGTGATTCATCCCTTGGATCCGTATGTAGGCCCTCGATACAAAGAGACAATAGAAAACAATATGGAAGGAGCAGATCTAGATCGGTTATATGTCATAAAAGCAAGAACAAGAGAAGACTACATCAACCCTATGGTCAATGTATCAGTAAGTTGGAGGAGCATACAATCAGTGGATGGAGATTCAACACTAGCATTTGACATTTGGAAACATGGTGCATATGAAAATTTTTCAAGATGATGCACAACTGTCGAAGAAATGAGATGGGTTGGAAATGAGGTCAGAGAACATCCGACATATAATGGTACCTCAAACCTTGGCAATTTTTTGGTTATCATGGAAGAAAAGATAGCAGAAGATAAAAAGATCGTAGTTCTGGACTTAGCCCTGGAAGACACCCCTGCCAGGTGGTGGGCTTGTCACAAAGTAGTAATTAAGAACTCAGAGGATGTGAAGCATGCTATCCAGTGTCTATGTCAAGACAAGGAGCAACTGAAATCATATATGTAGATGGATTTTCAAGTTGCGCAAATGTTTGATGGACAATCTGATCCTAAAACACACATCGAACAATGTGTAAGACAGTGGAAAGTTGTAGAAGTACCATCTCACTTGTGGGTTCAAGTATTTCCCCATTCACTAGGTCTGATATCGAAGGCCTGATATCATCCATGAATAGACCAGAAGGCATACCAACAGTTGGAAAATGTTAGCAGATTAATTTTGCAAGGACTTCGCTTTCACAAGTAAGTACCATGAGCTCAAGATAGTCCTACAAAGAATTAAAGAAATGATTTTTACCAATGTTTGTAAATGGAAATCACACCCAGTGGTATGTGCCAAGAATATTTAAGTGCTTCGGTCTAACCTTCACTTGGACACGAAAAAGACACCCATAGAATGCCACAAAATCGAGAAGGATTTGAGAAACCCTGATGATTTAGAAGAACTGAGAAATTTAGCCATTGAGGAAACATAAGGAAGTATAAAAATCAAGAACATGCTGCCCAGTCAGTCTGATAGCTCTTATAGCCATCCATTGAAGTTGCAAAAAGTCAGCATAGGAACTACCAAGAAACCCAAGATAGCCATTGTAGGAGATTACTGGGATGAGTAAACTAGCCAAGAAATACATAGCATGTTTCAAGAGTATGAGGACTTATTCCCAAATAAATTTTTAGAGCTAAAAGGGATAAAAGGAGCTATAGGAGAGATGAATATTGAAATAAAACCAAGATCAAAACCTATAAGGCATATACCATATCGTCTTAACCCCAGGGTGAAAGAGAAGGTTAAGAGGGAAATAGACAAGATGCTTGAGGTCGAACCAATTTTTCCAGTTGAAGAAGCAGAGTGGGTTATCCCCATAGTCATCCAGAGAAAGAAAGGTACAGAGGACATTAGGGTATGTGTAGACTACAAAATCCTTAACTCTGCCTTTGTGCATGCCCCTTTTTCCACACCTTTTACTGACGAGGTCTTAGAACAGATTGTGGGGAAAGAGTCTTACTCATTTACGGATGGAGTTTTGGGGTACCACCAAGTGAGAATTACTGAGGAAGACAAAAAAAATACCACATTCATAACAAAATGGGGTTCATTTGCATATAATGTGATTCCCTTCGATCTAAAGAAAGCACCTACAATTTTTTCTCGGATTGTAATAACAACCTTCCGAGAATTTATTCACAAATTTATAGAAGTTTATATGGATGGTTGGACAATGTACAGTCTGCTGAAAGAACACGTAGCGCTACTACGACTGATGTTTGATCGGTGCAGGGTGCTGTGTATATATTTAAACCTCATAAAGTGTATCTTCTGTGTGCCACATGGAAAGTTTTAAGGCCACATAGTATGCCGAGAAGGAGTGCTGGTAGACCCACACAAAGTTATGGTCATTTTGAATATGCCACCTCTTATGAGCACTAAGCAGTTGCACTCAACGCTGGGGCACACAGGGTACTATCATAAGTTCATTAGAAGGTATGAGAATATTACTGCACCCCTGGAAAATATACTAAAGAATTATGAATTGTTCCAATGGACACCAGAGTGTGATCGAGTGTTTGACACCCTGAAGGAAAATCTCAACACAACACCTATTTTGATATTTCCAAATTGGGAAAAATAATTTCATGTACATGCGAATGCATCAGGTATTTCCATGGGAGCCATATTAGCGCAACCAGGAGATGGAAACACAAATCACCCCATCGATTTTGCCAGCAGGAATCTATCACAAGATGAACACAACTATACAACCATAGAAAGGGAGGGTTTGGCTATGATTTATGCTCTACAAATGTTTAGACATTACTTGTTAGGCTCTCATTTTAACTTTTTTATTGATCATTCCGCGTTAAAATATCTAGTTAACAAGCCTGTCTTGGAAGGAAGAATTTTTCGATGGGTGTTACTGTTTCAGGAATTTTCATTTGAGGTGATCATCAAACCTGGAAGAAGTAATGTGGGTCCTGATCACTTGTCCAGATTGGATTCAAGGGAGAGTGGCAGATCAATTGATGATCAACTCCCAGATGTAGACCTGTTCTGAGTTGAGAAAGTACTAGAATACCTGGAAGACATAGCAGTTTTCCTAAGTACATGGTCCTACCCAGAAACATACTCCGAATCTTAGAAATGCTATATGGTGGTTCGAGTAGCAGAGTATCAATTGATTTCGGGGAAATTGTATAAATTGGGCCTAGATAGTATCCTCAAGAGGTGCGTTTTGGACCATGAAAGATAGGATATCCTCTGGGAGTGCCACAATGGAGTTGGGGGAGGCCATGTCGAAGGAAAGGCCACTGCGTAGAAAGTCCTCCAAGCTAGATTATGGTGGGCCATGTTCTTCAAAGATGTGAAGGAGTATGGTAGATCTTGCAACGTTTTCTAGAGAGTAGGTAAGCCATCAAGACGAGACCAATTGCCTCTCCATCCAGTTCGATCTCTGCAAACATTTGAGAAGTGGGCAGTTGATTTTATTGGACCGATCAAGCCCATGACTAAGCACTCAAAGGACAGGTATATTATCACAACAATCGATTACCTGACACGATGGGCTGAGGGAGAAACTATTTAGGATTGTTCGACTAATAATACTACCAGGTTTATTTTTGAAAACATTATCACTAGGTTTGGATGTCCTAGGAGTCTGACTAGTGGTTAGGGTGGTCATTTTATCAGTAGTACAATAGAAAATATTACAACAAAGTTCTTAATCCAACATCGTAAAAGCATCCCCTACCATCCAAAATCCAATGACATAGTGGAGGCGTTTAACAAGATTTTGGAAATAGGTTTGACGAAGGTTTGTTGCGCAAACAAGGAAGATTGGAATGACAAAGTCCCAATAGTTTTATGGGCTTACAGGATGACCACGAAGAAGCTTCACAAGTATACTGCATCTCAACTAGTCTATGGGAAAGAGGTTGTGGTACTTGCAGAATTCATTACCCCTAGTCTCTACATCGCACATGTTACACATATGTCAGAGGATGAATCCGTTGCATAGAGGGTTATTGATTTGCAAGAAATTGATGAGATGAGGTTTTTAGTAGACTTTCATCAAACAACTGAGAAACCCAGGAAGAAGGATTGACACGACAGGCATATTAAGGATAAAAAATTTGTGCAAGGAGATAAGGTCCTACTTTATGAAAATTGATACTAGAAACATCCAGGCATGTTTTGCATGCATTGGTTGGGACTATTTAATGTTGCAGAGATCTGACACTCTGGAGAAGTCAGACTAGCACAACTGGATGGTATACTTTGGCCAAGATGGGTGAATGGAGATCGCATGAAACCCTATATTTCTTAGGACTGAGCTAAAGGATTGTTGCTCCAATCCAAAGGAGCATGTATAGTAGTTAGACTTGAATTTCTGCAATTTCTTTAAATCCATTTAATAAAGTCAGAGTGTGCATTATTGCACCGCGACATGCATTTGATTTTTTTTAGTATAAGAATTACTTTGGTGCAGAAATGATTACTCAACAACACAAGATCAAAAGATCCATGAGTACATTAATGGAGGCATTAAATATGATGGATACCCCATTGCGGTCGGAGGGAGAGTGAATCTGAATGAAATCCTAGTCCATGTGCCACACACACCCTGTCCAGTCATAGCTTTTATGATCGCTACAATAACCCATTCAAACTCTGTTAGACGACAAAGCCACGATACGTGAAGATACCATCGGTATTCGCACCAGGATTCTCAACCATTCAAATGGTAAGGGCTGAGGTTGACCATGTCCTTGTCCATCTTGTTTAGTAAATGACAAAATCCCCCAATAGATTTACCCTGTTAAACAGTCACGTCATACACCTTATCTCCAAGTTGGATATATAGGGTTAATCATGAGTGCCCTTAGGAGTAATGAAAGATCTCTTTAGCTGGTCTGAGTATAAGGATGCGCAAACTCAATGTAAGACTTATCATTTTCTATTTTGTGTTTGAGATTTCTAAACTATCATAGAGCCTGCAAATTCTCTCAGTCACGACCACGAAGCCTAGTACAGTCAATATAAGTCTCTTATAAGTCTAGAGAAATGATTTCGAGAGCTACATGAAGCCAAATTTCTCTCTCCAGGGAAGCAGTTCCTGATGAACCGTGTGATCCCCAGTTTGAGGTCGTGGGTGACCTCAAAGGAAAGGTCTAGAAAGTGAAGCTCCTCGACCTTGACCTGACAGACCAGGTGCTATTCCCAGAAATGAACATTGACGTGCTCTGGGATGTGGCTCCAGATGAGATGGGAGGGATGCAGCTCGTATCAAAGCCATAGTTTATCAACCTCTTCAACTCCACAATCATGAATCTCTGAGACTTGCCAGTTTTAGGCACTTCTGATGAGGTTGCACGCTGTACCAAATTCCTTATCAGTCGGGTGCATGACAGGAGCTTATGGATCGATCAAACATATCTAATTCATGCAGAGGATATCCATCAACTCACGGTCCTATACATCAAAGGCGAAGATGTATCAAAAGGGTTCCAGGGCCCTAATAAACATGGGAAGAAAAAGGGAGAACCCAACATGTATGAAATATTTCATACTCAGAGAGGGGGGTGCACAACCAAGATTGACCCCATTTTTCCAGAGACGGTCAGAACAACTTGCAAAGAAATGAGGTCCTACTACAAGGGTGAGTGCACGTTGGATGCATTGCTAGTGGAAGATTTTTGTGCCAATGGAGCGGTGTTCAATTGGTGTAGCTACCTGTTGGAAGAACTCCTGGTAGCATGTGAGGAAGCTCAAGAGAAGGGAGGAACATTTACCTATGGATACATGCTCATTGTGTTCGCCATGATAAAGTGGACACCACCCTCAGGAAGAACGCTATCACTAGTAGATAAAGGTCGACTAGAAAACATCTTTGAGCCTTGGCACTCAAGGGAAGACTCGAAGAACACAACATTCAACAATGCAAAGTTATTGAAGTGGTATAACCAGATACTAAATGAAGCTCAAAGGTTGCATGTACCACATGAGATGCTCAACCTAAACACAAGGAATATTTCATTCGGTTTAAACTGCCACCATACTTTTGTTTGGCCTTAGCATGTCAAACCTGAAGACTTTCACTCATGGATGTTGTCATTCTACCTGGATGAGGAGGAATTTGACAAGGAAGTAATGTCATGGCCAGGAGTGAAACACAACCCGCGCAAGTTGGGAATGCACTACTTTCTACCTGTGGAGCTCTTGAATAAAAAGGGATAGGAAGCATGGGTAGGACTGAGCTCAGGCCCAGAGGAGAAAAAGAAAAATTCTCCAATGCATACAGACTCAAAGGAGGAGGAAGAAGAGACACAACCGCTGGAACGCAAGAAGAGGACATTGCCCATGTTCCCACAACTTATGGAGCAAGCTATACTGACAGGTAAATATGTCAATGACATCCTTAACACAACTTTCATTGGAGACCCTTTGGTCAAGAAACCCAGGACAAGGCTCTCCTCGATGAAGATTCTAAATCCTCAACCAATCTCATTGACCATACCTCATACTAGAGAAACCACTAAAGTGACCAAAACTATCATTGACATCTAGGATGACCCTGAGATTGATACCACTACATCCACCACCATAATCACCAAACAACCCCCATCACCCCCACAACCCCAATCACCATCGCAAGAAATGACCATCCAAACCCAAACCATTGAATGTGATCCCATGCAGTTGGATCCCCCCATACTACCTGAGAAAATACCAGAACTCACTGGCCAGACCCTTGAAGTACCTATCCAGTCAATTTTTCCATTTGTGTTGATATAGGACACTCCACCTTCGTCGAAGACTCAAATTGTGCCACTACCGCAAGCCCCAAGCCCTCAACTCTCTCTCTCTCAACAATCAATGTTGAGAGTGCCATCCAAAGAGGTGGAACCACAGAAATCGTGGTCTAGAAAGAGGCAGAAGTACCAGAGGTTCATAAGGAACCTGAAACTGCGTCAGGATAGACTGTAACTTTGTTACAAGAACAACTAGAGCTAGTACTCCAAAACCCACAACAGTGCACAGAGCTGGTGTAGCTCTGCCTGATGAAAATGGAGATGCTCCCATTCCTTCCATCAGCGGTAAGGATGAGACTTGCGTAGTAGCTTCAAGGTCCATCTACAGGGAATGAAGAGGTGGAGACACTGTCAGAACACTCAATGACCAATGTAGGTCCGAGTACCTAGGGAGGCCAATACTTCTTCTGGTGACCTCTCTCAATGGTTGTCAGTGTAGCCAATAGGGATGATCAGAGCCTCAAATGATAAACTGGAGTAGAGGCTCCAATAGGATGAATGGGAAGAAATTTTTTGTAAGGAGGAATCTCTCCTTGCCCAAGCACGCCCGACGCAGGAGGAGTATGCAAAGATCCAGGTGGAGAAGAAAATGGAAAAGGTCCAGGAAAATCTTGTAGAAGCCTGGCCAATAATCCGAAGGAAAACACCCCAACTGCCTAAATCCAGTGCAAAAAGAGAGTCAATGGAGCAGATCGAGCTACTCCAGGTAGCATGGTTGGAGCTGGACATTCGCAGAGAGAAACTTGAAGCACAGTTGCAGGAGAGTCAATAGGAAATAGAACAACAACCCTGAAAGATTCAAGAGAAAATGGAAAGAGTTGTTCTTGAAGGGAATAGCGCAAGAGAAACCTTATACAAGAGAACTGTAGAATGCACAAGGATTTTTCAAGAAGTTTGTGATTGGATGGGTATCATTTCACGACGCAACTAGAATCTGGAGGACTTGCGCACAAAGATCCAGTCACTTAATGAGGAAGTTTCCATCAACATGGATCCACTGGAGTAGCAGGAAAAATTCGACCAGATCAAACAAGAAGACAACAAGATGAATGCTCTATTTGAAGTATAGTCAGTAGCTAAGAAAGAGCTACAGGAGTTTCGACCTGTTGTTCAAATAACCTATATGTAGATGCATCAGGTAGATGCTACAACCGACTCAGAGTGGAACTCCCTGGTCGCGCCCAAGCCTAAGGGATGCATTACAGAAATGACTTAGCAGTTCATGGTTGAAGCTTCACTCCTCGCCAGGAAGTGGTAGGACAAGGTCGTCAATTTCCAAGGGGTAAAGAAGAGAGCCTTGGAATTGATCCCAATGTTGGGCCCTTCATGTGAAGAGGCGGAAAAGGAAATAACTCATGAGGAAACTAGAAGAAAAGAAGAGATAGAAGAGAAAGGAAAGAAACAGGCCAGTTTGGAGACCATGAAAGAACCAAGGACTTGACTCGAGGATGAGTCAGAGATTGTGGTCGAAGCCTGTTGGGCCCTTTGTTTTTTTTGTTAGAAGTTGCACAAGGGATGCTTCAGTTCCAATTTTGGTCAAATAGAAGTTGTGCAAGTCATAGAGGAGCTAGACAATAAAACAAAGAAAGAAATCGAAAATGGTTGGAAGGAAGGAAAACATAGCACCAACATGGAGAAAAAAGTTACAACAAAACAAGAACAAGAAAGAATGAAAAGTATCAAATCCAAAATCCTAATTGGCTTATATATAGGGGATGAATATGATTGTAAAGGGTTGATTGGTTGATTTGTTGATTGTTTGGATAGTTGTTTAGATGGTTTTTGGAATGAGTTTGAGTTATGTGTTATTTTCCATTTTGGGAAAATGTTAGATAGAGTTCTAAGAGTCCGGGTTTTGGAACCAAACCAAGGATGTAATAGATTCATGTCCTGTTGTAATGTGGGAAGAGCAAGGGTTCAGGTTAACCTTGTCTCTTAGTAATACATTTTTTCTGTTAGGCTTTGACATGATCGAGTTGTATCTGTATCTAAGTAGCATTATGTAATTGAGAAGAACCATATGAAATTAATACAAAGAGAGACCCAATTTTTGAAATTACTATCTCTGTTTAGATTTAGATTATCTTGAATGTTGTTTCATGTTGTCTTTATGTCAAATCTGATTAATGGGATATAGTTTCTTTATGAATGCAACAAAACTCT
>ML785184.1:14159-28835 GCA_009831015.1 Picea engelmannii
TGGAAGGCCTGCACTTGGTTGGTGAATTCTACAACTATTAAAAGATAAGTATCTGAATTATGTATTATCACATTTGGCATTACTGTGCTGTTTAAGTATCATGTTTTCCGCTGTGTGTAAATGAGTTACTGTTGAATGCTATGGCTTGTTTAATTGTAGCAGTATGTTATGTATTTTACTCTGGGAATTACGTGTGTTTAATTGATTAAATGCATGTGCTTATAATGTCTGTACAAATTATGTAAAAATTCATGTATAGCATGGTAACTGAGAGGTTTGGAAACCTCGATGGTGAAAGGGTACACTACACCATAGATGAATATATAGCCCAAGAAATTTGTTTAGTTAACATAGTAAGAGCACAGTGTATGCATCTTTACCTTTGGCCTTGTCGATTTGCTGATGTCTGGGATGACTGACTGCTCATGGTCGTCTCACTAGTCCAACTTTTTCTAATGCAAGCATGTGTAGATGAAAATCAGGACTAAACAAATATATGCATTGTATATTGTCCATCGGAAGGACCAAATAATCGTAAAACTGTATGCATATTAATTTTTTAACTGGAGAAATGTTTATCAGTAAACAGGGAGTGACCGCGGGTCACCATGGCCAATCTATATATCGTGGACCCTTGAAATCCAGGGGAGAAATCTTCAACCTTCCAACTTGGCAGCCACAATCGACAAAGTGGGTAACTATGGAATAAGGTAGAATCAGGATCACATATGTCAGTCGGTTAGTCCGCCAACCGGCGCACGAGAAATTTTTCGGAAAACACACTAAGAAGATGAATTAGAAAACAAAAGGGATAATAGAAAATGGAAAAAGTAGAAACAGGGAGCGCAGAAAGGCCCATTACTGCGAATTCATCGTTTTCAAGTCTAATATTATATGCTCCCACCCGGTTTGTATATTTAATTTACCGACACACTTGGTATACCTTTTAGAAGATTGTACCACAAAACCCTTTGTTGTTGCACAGAAGAACTCATCTCCCTATCCAATCAACCTGGTTTTTCCAAGGCAGCAATGCCAAAGATGCAATCGAGACGAAGGCAAGTTAGTATGAAAACAAACATCTAAAAGAAAAATAAAAAGGCCTATTTACCTACCAAAGAATCCTTCGTCCTGTGCAATGATTATGTTTCTTTAAATGCAGCGCAAACACAACGGACATAAACTAGCTTAGTATGCAGGAAGGAACGTATGTAACCAAGATAACTTACCATGTAGGAAGGCATGCAACTATTTTAACACATATACATACCATAAATGAAATACAAAACAATGCAATATGAAACAACAGTACAAGCACGCACCTTTCTATACCCTCTTCAGCCGATGCAGTCAAGACTCCCTCCTTTTCTCTAGCTACTTTGTTTGTTTCAATGTGGGAACCCACAAAATTCAATGAACATCAATGGAAGCTGGTATTCATTGGAGAACAAGCAATATGTAGATACAACAAAACCGACTCAACAAATAGTTTACAAAGGCAGAAACATGAACCTTTGTGCTTCTCTATCCATGGTTGTAAACGTCTAGCTTTTTTTTCCCTGGCCAAAATATATTACAAGGCAGAAAATATCACGCAATTGCATGGCTGCAGCTAAATGATTTCTGGTTTTCCATGGAAATTCATCCAGATATGCCCTTTAACCATGTTCTTTATTCTCTACACAGACTATTGTGCCCACAATACAAGTTCTCAGTTTCCCGTGGAAAACTGCCCAGACATGCTTCCAAACATGAAAATATAATCTTGAAGAATCTCTGTTGCACATATCATATCTCAAGCACAACACAAATTGTATCTTGCACACACCAGTCTATGTAGAGGAGAAAGAACATGTCATGTCATATCCGCACATCTGACCATACATGGTCTATAAATGTAGGTTGCATACATATGATTTATTCCAACAAAAAAACAATGGATATTATAACTTCAGATGCAATCCTCCAACAATTTTGTATGCAACTATTTTCTTTCATGGCAAGACTCGAGCACCAGGAAAATATCACAGAAATACAGATAACAACCTCTGCAAAA
The DNA here is from genome assembly GCA_009831015.1 of Picea engelmannii. Classification (NCBI taxonomy): domain Eukaryota; kingdom Viridiplantae; phylum Streptophyta; class Pinopsida; order Pinales; family Pinaceae; genus Picea; species Picea engelmannii. Next base: position 16,216 of record ML785184.1, read on the forward strand.
ATGGAAAATAACACAACTGCAGATTGATTGGTGGGTGCAGGGGTTGAACACTGTAAAGCACCCCAAAAAAACAATAACAATCCAAAAAAAAAGAAAAAAGAAAAGCTCCAACCACCGTCGCTACACCCCAACCCTGCAAGGCCGAATCAAAGAAAAGAAACCAGCAAGGACCAAACCAGTAAGAAAGCATAAAGAGGCCGAACTACACCCCCAAGGCCCCAAAGCGCAAACCCCAGGCAAACAAATAGAACCCGCAACCCATGAACCAACGAACCAACAAAAGACATCGACCCAATGAACAACATATGTATCTCCAACGATTATGAAACTGCAGTCGAAGCATAAAAGGAACCGGAAATATACAAGGAACACGTGACTACAAATAAGCAAACATTCTTACTTGAAAACTGCAAACATTGAACAACAAACAAGGAATACAAAATGAAACTATGGCATCGAAACTTACTCTGAAACGATGAAATGCAGAAGCACAGGTCGAATCGCGAGCGAAATAACAAAAAACAGAAACCAACGAAGAAGAACCACTCACCGAACCAGTAAACAGTGTATCTAGCTTCAACGATTGCGAGGATGAAACATACGATGGTAGCACCCGACAAACTAGCAAAGAAGAAGCAGTCACCAAACCAGTAAACAATGTATGTAGCTTTAATGGCAGAACAAGGATGAAACATACAATGGCTATTGAACTGGCATGTACTCCGAGAACCATATTTACATAAACATTTAAGACTCTTAGGCTGTCTAAGGACATCACGGTATGCAAACATTTAAGCTGGTAGGGGTGTTGGAGGACGTCACATCATGTAAACATTTACGCAGTCAGGCCTATTGAGGCATCTCGGAATAAGTGTCAATAAATTTCAGGAAATATACAAAGCTTGGATATGAAAACATTTCAATATGCTTAGTACATATCAAAACTGACGGATATATTCGGGTAGCAGAAAATGCTAATACAAACATTCGAACTAATGGTTGCATTAATCGACCTTCAAGCAATATATAGGAAAAATATATGATTAAAACATATTGTCTACTAGAAAAAGTTTGGATATGTTGCCATATACTACATTGGGAATAGCGAAGCTGACAACAAGACCTCCAATATCTTAGCCAATCAGATTAGTACATATATGTTACTTTTTAATATATAAAGATATATGTTTTTAATTCCATAGCTCCAACAATAGATATTGTGAAAATATTTCCAGTCAAAGGACAAACTAATATGTAGTCAAAGATTTATCGATCGCTATAGTCCCTCTATGCCAACAATAGGGACAAATAAGAACTTTAACTTTATTGAATTGCACAATTAAAGTTCTATCTCATTACACTCTTCTAATAGCTAAATTTATAAGTAGTGTTGTTTTAAAAATTCATGGAACTTATAAGCAATGATGTCTCTTCTTTCCAATCCATGTATGTTGGAACTTTGCTAGTTTTTCCCTGAATAAAACAATCAATTAAAGTTCCATATCAATACTTAAGTTCCATATCAATACAGACTCTAGCTTTCTTCTCAGGCACTTGTGATGCCATAGGTCGATCAAGACTCGCTCCTAGGTTACCGTACAGATCACACACTATCAAAGGGATAGAACCAAAACCAGAATTTCCAACAGTGTGAGCCAAGGTCCTAAATGATTCACTTTGAAAAAGTGGATCCGCTACTCCAAATCCTGCATTAGGTCCGGTAGGTACTTCAATTTATTCAACAAGAACAATTTCTCTGGATGAGTTCACCTAGGGTATACGTGGATTTTGTCGAACACTCAATGCCAGATATATAGGGAGTCGAAAATCCTGTAAGGAGTATGAAAAAATTTGAAATCCTTCAAAAGAGTATGTGCTTCCAACCTCAGAAGCTACTTCGTTGTTGACTACTCCCTCTGAAGAGCCTTCTGGTGAGTCAGGAGGCAAAGGTTGGTAACCTTCTAGATCTTCCAGGGATAACCCTTGAATCCTACATGAACGAGGAAGGCCGATGTTTCTTGAGCCAAGTAAAGAACGAAGAAAATCTATGGCCAACTAGAGGAAACAGACAACACTCACTAATCAAATCTAGGTATCAAACCAAGCAAACAAACCTTCTTATTTCAAAGTCACTAGTTGGTGATGAAATCCAACATCACAAAATCAAGATAAGAAGGGGTTGGGATAAGTGGGTGGAAAAGTTACGTTGACGACCTGCTTAACAGACTTACACCCTAGTGCAATCTCTCACACATAATCATGGGTATACCTTCCAAGGAGCCCGAGTGAGTTTGGGAAATGTCAATTCCAGGTACTGTGAAGACTTTCCCCTCCACAGTCACCTTGTGTAAAGACACTAAAGGGATAGGCTACTAAGGTTACAAACTACAACAGTAATTCCTGGGGAAACAATCGACAGTTCGTTCCATGTGCAAAGGTAGGGTATCTAGCCTGAAATCAACTCGAAAGGCTTCCACTCATAATTGTGGGTATACCTTTTAGTGACCCCCATAATACGTGCAATCTCTACACCAAGACCAACAAAGCAGGGTGAGTAACTTTGCTAGTCTTAATGTGACCTCAGGTTTGACCCTTCTGTGAGAAGGGCTTCCCAAGACAAAATATAGCAAATTAATTTGAACTCTCCCTATCACAAGATACTATTGTGTGTTTTGATGCTTTGGAGAGTTTACCTCACAACCTATTCCAAAGTGCTATCCTAGCTAATGTTGGTGAAAAAGATCCCTAGAAAATAAAAGTTACTAATAAATTTTAAATTTACATTGTGTTTTAGAGGTTGTTTCTTACTCAAAAAGGGAGATGGAAGTGAAATTGTTGATGTTGTGACCTTGACCCAATCAAATGCGAAAATATATGAATATGAAATTTTCAATTCAATGAACTCTAGTTACAGTAGGGAGAAGGTATTTCTTTTGAAGTACAACAAGCTACCAATTGCAATTCCTTAATTCTGAATGAACACAATTCCAAACAATCATGAACTACAAATTTTCCAATTTCTTCTCTTTAAAAATATTTTGAATGTAAAAATTTTCTTATGAGATATTACTAAAAGAATAAGTGAATTCAATTCTTCCTTTCCATAACAAAATCAAAGATGTGATAATGGAAGGAAAATGTAATCCAAGAAAATCAAGAAATTCTCAACACAATTCCCAAATCAAATTCACAATGTAGACACAAACGAAAAAGACAAGACAACCTTTTGACCTAAGCAAGCAAAAAGTGTTTCTTAATCAACAAACAATCTGACAAACAGAATGAATCCAAAACTTCAAAACAAACCAAAGACCCTTTGTCAAACAAGAACCCAGATGAAGATCTGATATTATATCCTTGTGACAATGAGCATGAGAAAAAAACTTGCAAAATGCAAAGAAAGACTTTCAATCACTGAAAACCAATCAAAAGCAAGCTCTAAACTCATAAATCAATCAAACATGGGCACAAGAAGTTCACCCCAGCCTACCAAGGAAAATCTGGGTGGCAAAAGACAAAATGACTCACTTCATAAAAACCTACAGGAGTCGTCGCAGGCTGGGTATAGGACACAGAGAGATGAGCTAAGGTCATCGCAGGCCACTCACAGAGCAGGGTGCGATGTCGTCGCACTAGATTTTCTAATCAGAGAACGACCTCTTAGGGTTGTCGCAGGATGTCAATAAGGTACAATGCGGTGAGCTTTGTAAATTTAGAAAATTTGGAAAAAAGACAAAGAATCCAAAGGAACTTCTAAACCTAGGTATTCTAAATGGATCACGCACAGACTCAGAGAAAGAAAATTATCAGAGGAAGGTAGGCTAAAGGAAAATGGGAAGAAAAAAAATCAAAAGGAGTTTGTATCCCCAATATGGTCACCAATTTTGTTATGGGACTTATCGGTAAATGCAGACATAAATGTTAAGGACAATGTTTTTAAACCCCATGGCATGTGTAATTTAATTGTGACATATCATGATCATACATTCACCTTGAATTTCTAGTAGAAGTTGTTTAAAATACAAGGTACCCAATCGAAAATGAGCATGAGATATTGTCCTGAACATATGGTTAGACAAAAATGGTCAATAAGTGTCTAGAAATCTATTTGTGATTTTTTTCCTTAGAAGAGAAGGAATAGTGGGTTCAATGGCTACCCTTTGAAGAATAATGGTGCAATATTTCTTATCATGGTGATACCAAAATGTTAACCTATGAAGTGGCCTATGGACCAAACCCCCCATCAATGGTCTTTTCCTTACTAGGCACATCCAAGGTTCAATGGGTGGACAAAAACCTGAATATTCATGCTGACAATCTTTGTACACTCAAGGAAAAGTTGGTGTTGGCTTGGAATGAAATCAACCAACAAACCGATCAACATTGATTTTAGCACCACTTTGAAGAAGGGGTTCAAGTGTTCCTTCATCTCTATCCCTATAAGCAGACACACTCAAGGAGAAGAGAAACCATAAGTTTACACTTAAGTTTGTGGACCCTTTCCAATAATCAAATGTATTGGACATGCTACTTACAAGTTAGATCTCCCATCCCACTCTAATGTCCAACTATTATTTCAAGATTCATTCTTGAGGAAAGTGGTAGGGTTGAATTGTTGAGTTCAAACGATCCTCCTAGAATTGGTTGACAAGCGTTCCACTTAGTTGTTGCTAGAGGTAGCTTTAGGTAAAAGAGGGTGTCAAATATGCCAGTGCACTATCTAGGAAGTCTTGATATAGTGGAAGGATACATATCCTAAAGATAGATGTGGGAACCATCCACAATCCTACAACAATTTCCACTTCTCCAACCTTTACGAAAACACTACATTTTTTAAAGGGGGAGGGCATGTTAGGGTCCCAGCCTAACTCCCCTAGTTAAGGGGATAGGTTTTTACTTAATCTATAATAGTGACCATATTTATTAAGTAAGGTCCACTAGGTAGTTAGAGTGCGTAATCAATAAATGTAATGTGGCCTCATTAAATAAAGTCCACAAGATAGTTGATGTAGCCTCATTAATGAAGGCACAATAGGTGGTTAATATTTTGAATAGTTAGAAGCTATTTATAGTAATAGAAACCAAGTAATTGGCTTCCCTTGTGTAGTTCCATCATCTTTATCCTCTTTTAGTTTTGGTTCAAAGCCATTGTCTTTGGATTCTTCACTTTGTCTAGTTTTTAACTCCTTAACACTTCTTCTCAACTCCCACGGTTCTTTATGCATGACCACTCTTTCTTATCTTCTTGTCATTTCTACAATTGTTAGTCACATCAATCACAGAAACCTCTAAGCCTATCCACTTGCTAAGATATAAGTGATGCAATCACCATCTTTCCTATAGTGAGTCAAAATGATCACTTAAACCTTTGAGCCTTTCCACCATGAGGGGTTCACTAATTAACAATATTATACCATGTGCCTTCGTATTGGGGGGTTTATTAAAATTATAAAAAATGAAATAAATATGTTACCTAGTCTATAGGGGTCAAGGGATATTTTTGATATATTAAAACACACACACACACACACATTGGGGGGTTTTAGAATTAGGTATCAGGTGGGGAGTTTGAATTAGGTACCAAGGGGTTTGAATAGGTGGCTTTGGATTGGATAAGTCAATTCCCTTCAAGATCCACAATAATGTATTCATTCTCCTAATATGCTTGTCTTCCTATTCATTGTTCAATGGTTAGAACCCTATTTGCAACACGAGAAGTTCCAACATATGCAATAATTTATACAATTTCTCAAGCACTATAGTACTCGACATCCCCCACAAATCTCCCATATCAACCTATTGTGTGTATTCTCCCATCAATTTTAGACTCGTTGAATCAAGGATTTGAACAAGACATGAAAATGCTACCTGGTGGAAGGACTTTGTAATGAATCCCCATTGGGTAGAAACAAAGGCTCATAGGAATCTACACATGTGGCTTCTAGAAATGTTTTTTCCCCTCCCATTTAGAAGTGTTATGTAGACCTTGATTATTTATTGGTGACTCAAAATCCAACCTCTTTGCTTGGTTTCTTCTTTGGCAAAGAGATGGGTAGGCATAATTTGGGAAACTTGGACATTTTTTACCACATTGGATGATGCAAAGCAATTAGTATTGTTATAATATCTATTGATCTCCGATCAGTGTGTGGTTTAATTTCAAAGAAGGTAAAAAGGGGAAAAAATGGTCATCTATCAATGTGCATAATCATCTTCTAGAGCTTATAGGAGGAGGGAAAATTTTAGGGGCTAAATTTCACCCATGGGCTAATTTTCCATGTAGCCAAAATTTTATAGAAATTATATAAAAAAACTTAGAAATTTGAATATTTTTACAAAAATATTCCCAAACATTTTAGTTTTCATATTAATGGTTATTAAGATTCACCAAAGGTTTCTACATTTTAAGATAAATTTCCATCCTTAAAATTATCCATGTATAGTAGTTGTATCATAGCAACATACTTCGGGTAGAAATACAAAAATGGTATTAAAAATATCATGAAAATATTGGAAACCTAGGATATCTAGTGAAAATAAAGGTTTTCTAACTTGAAATGTGTATTAGTAGGGTGGTTCAAGAAAATAATTTTGGGAAATATTCTTCATTATCTAGTAAAATTAGAGATTTCCTTTAATCTCTTATAAAAGCACAATTTATGTCAAAGATTCAATGAGTGAAACCCTTACCATTTCCACCACCTTAGATTAAAAAGAAAAAAAGAAAGCAATTTCCATTCATGAATCACATAGTCACGACACCAAGATCAAGCTTTACTATTTACATAAGCTCTCTTAGAAATTTTCATGAGGAATATTTGGCAGCGTTACGTATTGCTTGTAAGTTTGTAAAAACACTTGTTTGTTTGTAGGTGACCTTTCCTGTAAAACTAATGCATGTCAATAAGTATTCAAAGCATGTGGTTAGTCTTCTTTAGCTTTACCACTTTTGGTGGAAATAATGTAGTTTATTCCAAGGAAGAGACCTCTTGGATTTCCAAGAGCATGTGATTTCAGATTCCTTTGTAAAAATTGAGGTTCACAGCTGTCAACTATACAGACAAAATAAAAATGAACTTCACAAAACCCCAACCTTCCCTCCTTGCATAGTTCACATATTGAGTGACACAGTATGCAAAATCATATTGAAAGAGAGCAATTCTATTTGTCCAGCATCAAAGATTTTAAGAATAATAATGCTTGTGAAAATGAAGCCTCGATCATTTGATTTACATCTATTTCTGGTCATTGGGGATATATCTGATTTGTGGAGATCATTGAAATACTAAATACTATTATTTATTTATTTTTTGAGTAAAAGTATAGCTTGTTTTTAACCAATTTTTGGATATCTCTTCAGAACGTACCTTAATTTTTTGTATAGTCCATTTGTGAGAGAATCAATGTTAAAATCTGGTTGATCCTCTCACTATCTTTCAATGCATTATCTAGTATTGCACACAAGTTCTATGGGCTGTGAATCCTTTGGGTGCATTCTTGATCAAATTGTGTGCCATCCCTTTCCAATACAAAGACCTACACGCATTGAATGTCAAGAGGTGTGATTATAATATCATTTTGGAAATTTGAGGTAAAATAATATTACCTAGACCTAGAGGTTTTAATTATGAATGTATAGTTTTGAAGATGTATGTATGCAATGTTTAGTGATATCCTTAAGCACTAGAGACAATATGTTGAACATATTAATGAAGAAGTGAAATAACAAGGGGGTTGTGTTATGATGCATTTCAATTTATGCATTTCATTTTAATACATTGACAAGTGGCTTCTGGAGAAAAGAACCTATATTCAGATGACAATAAATCTGGTTTGGTGCAAGGTGTGCAAGCAAACTGAGGACGACGCAAAAATGGCGGACCTGGTTCTTCCCGGCCATATTGGGCCCAAACACCTAGTACACTTTCTATCTAAGAGAACTTCTTCACATTCTTGTGAGGTTTTTAGCACTTCCATCCATCACTAACACCTGTGCGCGACCTATCCATAGTCTGTCCCCCATCCTCGAAACCTCTGAAATTTCCTTCCTTCGGACATTCACTTCTGACTTTTTGATTTTCAGAGACAAACTTCTCTTTCCTCATGCCCCTGCTCCAATACTATTCGGGGGTAAAATATTGATTTAAACTCTCCATAATCCACGAGACACACACTGATGGAGGCTGAAGTCAACACACTCATGAGTGTTGCTGACGAGGCCCTCTGGAATAGTGCATGTCTCTTCACCTCGACGGATGAGCTCTCCAAGCGCACAAACTTAATACATCCATCTTTTGGAGCAACAAGTCTGTCTTCTACCTCCAGTGTTACAACCCTCCACAATAATTCACTGGCCACTACTTCCTATCGTTCTCTTACCTCACATCCCTTCATACCTACCACCTTCTCCAACATCTACACTCCTTCTCTCATTACTACCCCCCAACCTACATCCAAAGTTACTCTCCTTCATGCAGACCGTCGATTTTCCACTATAGATTTACAGTCTGAACTTCCTAACCAATGGACTCTTCCACACTTTACCTCGTCTACGACTACCAATGTTTCTCTCCCTGCTCCACGTAGTGGATTCTTACAGATGAACCCATCCTCTACCCTACAAAGTGAGCAAGCACGCTCGACCTCTTTTGAACCTTCAAGAATCCTTGAGATTACTTGCAAGACCTGTGCTCATACTTTTGGGGGCAAGAAACCAACTCAAATACCATGGGTTTCAAAGAAAAATAAAAAGAAACTAGTACTTGGAACAGATATCAGTCTGGAAGATTCTATTACCATGGCCTTGTGCAGCCTCGTGGGAAGACTCTCCTACAGACATCTCTACACCACATATCTGGAAGACTGGGTGGAAAAAACTTGGAGGCCTTTACTAGGCTATGTCCCCACTTTCTCACACCTTGGGTGTGGCTATCTTTAATTCTAGTTTAATTCCCCTGAGGATTCAACAAATATTCTGGCGTGAATCTAGACTTTGGATGGCAGTAGCCTTATGATAAAGAGTTGGAAGGTGAGTTTTGATGCATCACATGACTACTTTCATCTTCGACACATGTGGGTCCTCCTACCTAGCCTACCTCTTTACCTTTGGAATGAAAAATATCTTGTGGCCATTGGGAATTCCTTGGGTTTCTTCATTAGTGTGGATCATAAGTCACTCGTTGGTCCATAAAAGAAAATGGCGAGGATTCTAGTGGAACTAGAATTACATGAGGGATTGCTTGAAACTCTTGATATAGACTAGAGAGGACACCTTACATGCCAGAAGATTTACTATATCAACATTCCCTTTAGATGTACTCTCTGCAAATAGACAAGACACCTGAGAAAGTCTTGCTCTAGTGCTCAGAAAGATGAACTATTGGAGGAAACCATGCTAGAGATAGCCACCAACTTGGACTCCTCAAATTTGAACATACAGGTTAACATTCCAGACTTTCCTAAAGAGGGTGACACAACTGGACTGGACTCCATCACTGGTAAGCTTAAAACCATTTCCCGACTCTTTTTTTCTCCCTCTCATCCTAGGAAAAGGACCTTTTAGATAACTCCTCTATCCTGACTTCGAGATCGACTTATTTTCATCGGGGGGGGACTCCTAGGGACCACTCTGGAACTCCTCCCATACACAATAATCCCAGCGCGAACCTCATCTTACCATACTCTATTTTACATTCTTCACCTATCCACTCTGATCCCATTTCCCCCCTTAAAAATTATGACCCTTTTGGTGAGACTTCGACTCGTTCCATGCCTATCTCTGTCTTACCTCACTCACTGGCTAACCCTCTTTCTCCCTACAAGTTTTATGAGACACATACACCTACCTTGATTTATTCTGCCTTAACTTTTCCTTCAGATTGTCCTCCGGTGGCATGAGAGCCCACCCTTGATTCTCACACTACATCTCTATCTTTGGTGATCGAGAGTTCTGGTGATAATCCCTTCGAACAAGATGAGTATTATTGCTTGTTGGGACTTAGTGAATCCGAGCCTAGTGATAGCACACTCAATGTTGTTCTAGATTCTTTAATCCCTTCATACAAATAAGTCTTATCCCCCACACCCTTTCCTACCCTCCTCGGTCATTCACTACACAAACCACCAACCACTAATATAGGCTTGGGACCCATTGAGATCTCTTCTTCAAGCCCTAAAAAAGACTACACCTGGTCAAGAGGGCACGGTTTTGTACACTCACTGATTAAAACTCGTAGTTCTCGTCGCAAGGAGGGTACTTCTACTATACACATAGTGGGTTTTTCACATTCTCTCACTGATATTGGGGTGCTTAGAGGCATGAAAGACCTAGCAAGAGAAAATCTATGATCTTTCTCTCCCTCAATATCAAAGGGGTGCCCCCCCCCCTAAAATCCACCTCCTTCAGAAGGCTTTTTTCACACTCATCTTCAGACATCATCTTCTTACAGGAAACCCTGGTTGACAGTAAACAGGCTGGATTATTTTTGAATAAGTTTCACTCCAAATGGAATACCTGCTCTATAAACTCTCTTGGTACCTCTGGGGGTTTGGTTGTGGCTTGGGACCCTACCAAATTTGACATTTTCCCATTTCCTTGTTGTGGTGGCATCATGTTGTCTGGTACTTTCTAAAACAACAACAAGAGGATCAACTTACTCAATTAAATGGTCCCTGCTCCGATAGAAACAATTTTTGGGAAAAGGTGGAAGCTTGAGGTTTGCTTGACCTTGAAAACTTGATTATAGCAGGTGATATGAATTTTACAACCTCTATAGGGGAAGTTTGGGGGGCCTCTTCCACCCAGGACATTCTGGAAGACTATTTTACTACACTTTTCTTAGCTCACGATCTGATGGACTATGCTCCAGACATCTTGGATCCTACTTGGTGCAATGGACGGGTGGGATCATACTCTATTTCCAAGAGACTTGATCGATTTCTTATTTCTGAACATCTTGTCTCCTCGAAGGATAGGATCTGCACCTAGGTGGATTTCCCATTTATGTGAGATCATGCATCGATCTTCTTGCATTTGGACTCTACTACCCTTTGGATAACATATCCTTTCAAATTGAATTCGGGTTGGCTACGAGAATCCAATTTTAAATCTATTGTCACTGAGGTGTGGAAAGACCCCCTCTATCTCATTGAGCCTTGTTTACAACATCTCCTTATCTGGAAACTCAATTTCCTTAAAGCCTGCATAATATCTTGGGCTTCTACCCAAATGAAACATAATACACAAAGGCTACAAGACCTTGAATCAGATATTCAAGCCCTTTTATTAGCAAATGCTCGAGCGGGGAACAACGAAGACATAAGTCAATCATTAAAAGTTTTTGAATCAGAAAGGCACCAACCCCTTCTCAAAGAAGAAGATACATGGAGGAAACGATGCAGAACAAATTGGATTAAGTGTGGTGACCTCAACACCAAATATTTCCACAACTTTGCTAGCTCTTGCAGGAGAAAACAACACATTTGGGAGATTATAGATGCAGATGGTATACTCCACATAGGACACAATGCCTTAAAAACAACTATTGTTATTCATTTCAAACCTTTCTTTGAGGCGAAGCCATCTGAAAATATACAGACTCCAGTCACAGTGTCAAGAATATTTCCTCACACTGCATATCTCGATGATTCACTTACTCTAGACAACCCTTGCACGCTACAGGAGATTTTGGTAGCTTTAAAATCCTTCTCCAAGGATAAAAGTCTAGGCCCTGACGATTGGACTATTAAATTTTATCTGCACTTCTTTGATTTAGTTGGACCAGATCTTTTGGAGCTAGTGGAAGACACTAGACTTAGTGGGAAGGTGGCTAGAGCTTTGAACTCGAATTTCATTACACACATCCAAAATTTTCCAACCCTACCACATTTGGTGATTATGGACCTATTTCACTCTGCAATCTGTGTTACAAACTCATCTCAAAAATTATTACAACCAAGATAAACCCCATTCTCTCACAGACTCTTTCGAGGGAACAAATGGGTTTCTTAAAGGGACATCAGATCCTAGATGCCATTGGCACTGCTTATGATTTCTTACATAGTATTAAAACAAAAACTTCAAAGGTGCTTATCCTCAAACTAGATCTCAAGAAGACCTTCGACTACATCGACTGGGACTTCCTCAGATTAATTCTAACTCAATCAAATTTTAGCCACTCTATGATCAAGTGTATTATGAGTTGTGTGGTAAGTGAAACAATTTCCATATTGGTTAATGGTGAATCCTCCTTTTTCTTTCGCAGTGGTAGAGGACTGTGGCAGGGCTACCCCCTCTCACCTCTTCTCTGCATTATGGTTATGGAAGCGTTGATTTTTCTTCTAAAAAATGGCTAAGCAAAAGGTAAGATAACTGGAATTAAGGTGTCCACGATCATCAAGCTTTTACACCTTCTATTTGTTGATGATGTTCTCATCATGAAAAATGAATCACTACATGAATGGAAGGAAATAAATGAGATTTTAAAAACTTTCTGCAGCGCCACGAGCATGTCAATCAACTGGGAAAAATTGACCTTCCACTTCGCAAACCTGTAACAACAAAATTTGGATAAGCTAAAAGGTATCTTTCCTTACACTTTTACACACCTTTCTACTGGTCT
>ML785184.1:53122-65693 GCA_009831015.1 Picea engelmannii
TGCACTATCTAGGAAGTCTTGGTATAGTGGAAGGATACACAACCTAAATATAGATGTGGGAACCATCCACAATCCTACACCAATTTCCACTTCTCCAACCTTTAGGAAAACACTACTTTTAAAGGGGGAGGGCATGTTAGGGTCCCAACGTAACTCCCATATTTAAGGGGATAGGTTTTTTCTTAATGTATAATAGTGACCATCTTTATTAAATAAGGTGCACTAGGTAGTTACAGTGTGTAATCAATAAATGTATGGTGGCCTCATTAAATAAAGTCCACGAGGTAGTTGATGTAGCCTCATTAATGAAGGCACAATAGGTGGTTAATATTTTGGATAGTTAGAAACTATTTATAGTAATAGAAACCATGTAATTGGGTGACCTTGTGTAGTTCCATCATCTTTATCCTCTTTTAATTTTGATTCAAAGCCACTATCTTTGGATTCTCCACTTTGTCTAGTTTTTAACTCCTTAACACTTCTTCTCAACTCCCACATTTCTTTGCACATGACAACTCTTTCTTATCTTCTTTCCATTTCTATAATTTTTAGTCACATCAATCATGGAAACCTCTAAGCATATCCACTTGCTAAGATATAAATGATGCAATCACCATTTTTGCTATAGTGCGTCAAAATGATCAAACAACCCTTTGAGCCTTTCCACCATAAGGGGTTCACTAATTAGGAAATATTATGACATGTTCCTTCATATTGGGGGGTTTATTAAAATGATCAAAAATGAAAGAAATATGCTACCGAGTCTATATGGGTCAAGGGATATTTTTGATATATTAAAACATGCACACACACATTGGGGGGTTTTAGAACTAGGTATCAGGTGGGGAGTTTGAATTAGGTACCGAGGGGTTTGAATAGGTGGCTTTGGATTGGATAAGTCAATGCCCTTCAAGATCCACAATAATGTATTCCTTCTCCTAGTATGCTCTTCTTCCTCTTCATTGTTCAATGCTTAGAACCCTATTTGCAACACGAAAAGTTCCAACATATGCAACAATTTATACAATTTATTAGGCACTATAGTACTCAACATTAACCAAAAATATCCCATATCAACCTATTGTGTGTATTCTCCCATCAATTTTGGACCCGCTAAATCAAGGATTTGACCAAAAATTTAATTAGAAATCAATGGTTTGAGAAAGACATGAAAATGCTACCTGGTTGAAGGACTTTGTAATGAATCCCCATTAGGTAGAAACAAACAAAGGGTCATAGGAGTCTACACATGTGGCTTCTAGAAATTATTTTTCCTCGCCTAATAAGAAGTGTGATGTAGACCTTGATTATTTATTGATGACTCAAAATCTAACCTCTTTGCTACTTTTCTCTTTATTTGGTTTCTTCTTTGGGAAAGAGATCGGAACACATAATTTTGGAAACTTGGACCTTTTTTACCACATTGAATAATGAAAAGCAATTAGTATTGTTAGAATCTACATTGATCTCCAATCAGTGTGTGGCTTAAATTCAAACAAGTAAAAAAAGGGAAAAAAAGGTCATCCATCAATGTACATAATCATCATCTAGAGCTTATAGGAGGAGGGAAATTTTTAAGGGATAAATTTCACCCATGGGCTAATTTTGTATGTTTTTTCCCAAAAAAATAGTCAGCAATTTCCATTTTTTCTAAAAATGATTTTCCCAAATTCTATAGGATAAACTTATATTACCCTAAAAATTGCCAAAATTTTATAGAAACTATATAAAAAAAACTTAGAAATTTGAATATTTTTACAAAAATATCGCAAAACATTTTAGTTTGCATATTAAGGGTTATTAATATTCAACAAGGTTTCTACATTTTAAKATAAATTTCCATCCTTAAAATTATCCATGTATAGGAGTTGTTTCATAGAAACATACTTGGGGTAGAAATAAAAAATGGTMTTAAAAATGTGAGGAAAAAATTGGAAACCTAGGAYTTCTAGTGAAAATAAGGGTTCTCTAACTCGAAATGTGTATTGGGAGGGGGGTTCAAGAAAATAATTTTGGGAGGTATTCTTCAATATCCAGTGAAATTAGGGATTTTGTTTAATCTCCTATGAATGCACATTCTATGTCATGGATTCAATGAGTGAAACCCTTGYGATTTCCACCTACTTGGGTCCAAAAAATGCAATTGYYAGTTTTGAATTCATGAATCACATAGTCACAACACCAAGATCAAGCTTTACTATTTACATAAGCTCTCTTAGATACTTTCTTCACTTTGATACTATTTGCATAGGCTCTCCTAGAGACTTTCCTCCTATAGGGTAATGGGTCCAATCATAGTTATACCCTCTTCCAAATGAATATGTGCATATTAAACTATGAATAACCAAATTAAAAAAAAGATTTGTTTTATAAGTTAATCATCATCAATTTATAGACACACCATAGAAGCATATTGCTTAGTGATCTGAGGAAATCATCCACACATTTCCATCAATGAAAATACATGTCCATCAATAGATTCCACATATTCCTCAATGCTAGATACTATGGCTCTTAATATACTCCCTATGACTCTTCAACTAGTAACTACAATATGACTAGCTCATTGTTACCTATGTCTAATTATGTTGGATTGACGTAGGCTCTTCCAAGTGGCTAATGCATCTTTACCAAGCCTCCAACCATGACCCTCTTTTATGGTATCTTATTTATTTTTCCTATGCATCTTCTTCCTTGGTGTCTCTCCAACTTCCTTATATAATTATTGTAACATCCTCTAATGCTTCTCCTTCTCAACGTTGTTTATAACAATATTCGTTATATATTCCCTTGATGCTTCACATTCCATGTATGATGCAACAAATTCCTTACTGCATTAATATGTCATGCACATTTGTTGCTCTCAAAATCTCTTGCATGTTTCCTATATACCTTTTCCATGTATATGCAATTTCTTTCATTAACCTTCCTTATGATGTTGATGACATTAACATTCCATGTATTATTTTTCATCACATCTATGTTTATACTTCATCCTTTTTATCATATTCTTGTTGTGTTCATTTATACTAAACTCATCTTTAACAACTCATATGTATTTCATTCATCAAGTCACTCTTAAACCTTATATATATATAATTATAATGCAAAAAAAATCTTTTTGATTTTGAAATTTGAAAATAAAATTTTCAATTTTGATATATTTTTGAAAAAATAATTACACTTAATAATAATTTGATATATCTCAAAAGTATCCTCTCACAACTCTAATAGCATTGATGTATCTCTTGGGTAACTCTTAGAGTGCAACTCATAGGCCTGGGTTGGACCTAACCCTTATTGATGACCTATCTCACCACATCCTCGTCTATGTTGACTATATTGGTATATTTCCCGATAACCCTTCAAGTGGTCCATGTGGTCCCATGACTCACACTAGAAACATGTCAACTGTGGAAGATAAAATGAATTCCATAATGATAGAAATCAAGTCCCTAATGTAGATAGTTTATGCAACTAAGTACCAACTTCATAACCACATAACTATCATCGATGGACAAATCTCTCTTTGTTTTGATAAATTTGAAAATTTAGAGGGTAAGAATGATAATGATGAATGTTCCATGGGTGAAGTCTCTTGCAACAACTGCCCCTGTAATGATATTTCCACTAATATGGTACATTGATTACCTAAGATAGTTTTGGATAAGTTTGATGGGTCATATCTGAAAAGATGGGTTGAATAGATGGAACACTACTTTTCCCTTTGTCTTATAATGAATGACCTATTGAAACTCATAATAGGATCAAGAACATTGGAACTGGTGGCAATGGCATAAGAAATAATCTCTTAGATACATTGCATGGAAGTAGTTTGTTAAATCTATTTTTGGTCACTTTGAAAATGATACTATTTGTGTGGAATTTCTTACAAAATTACATCAAATAAGCTCAATGGAATAATATATTGGTTCTTTTGAATTCTTGGCACTCATATCAAAAAATTTGATTATAGATTTTTTCAAGCAATGTTTTATTAATGGTCTGAAGGAGGAAATAAAATCCCACATTGAGATAAATCACCCTACTACCTCGTTGGAGGCCTATAAGCTAGCTTGTTGTGCATAGGTTTTGATATATCCCCAATTCAAACACCGAAAATTGGTTCCATGACCACACCAAAATTTTGTGCCTTCTTCACATCTTACTCCACCCCTCAAGGTCAAAATCTTGACATAGGGAGAAATCATACATTTTCAACTCAAAGGTCTTTGATATGAGTATGATCACAAATATTTTCCTAAGCATAAATGTAAGGAATATATTTTATATATGGCCATCTCCAAAGACATTTTTGATGATAAAGCTGGCATGTTAATTATGAAGGAAATCACCCCTACTATAGAGGGTGTTGCCTCTCTGAGCCAACATTATGAAGAACCCCAAATCTCCCTTCATTCCTCGAAAATACCTTCATCTCCTTGGATATTAATTTAGTCGGATATATCAAGCACAATAGGTGATTATATTAATAGACAATAACAATACCCACAATTTCATCCATTATTGCACCGTAGAATAAACACATAGTTATACCCTTGTTATTAACAACTTTCAAATTATGATTGCAAAAGGGGGATTTATGAAATGTGGTGGTAAGTGTGATAATGTGAATCTCCAAATGGGTGATTATTTCTAGAAACTCACATGTTTTTCATTGAAATGGGAGGTTGCGACATCCTTTTGTGTGAAAAATGTTGAGAAAATTGGGTCCCATAACCATGGATTTCCTAGAATTATACATCATTTTTAAGGACAAGCATTTCTACACTTCCATATGTCTCAAAGTAGACTCTCTATAAATAGTCAGTTCTCATTGTATGGAAAATCTCCTGAAGAAGGGTTATTCATGCATTATTGCACAATTCCATGCCATCCATGTCCTGGAAGATACTTCCCTATCAATTCATTATGACTTGTAGATGTTTTTGGAGAAACACCAATAGGCCTTTGAACTTCCCTATAGACTACCACGTTCATGTGATGAGCATGGTCATAGTATACCACTAATTCTAGGTATCCAACTACTAAATGTGTACCCATATCACCATCCTTTTGCATAGAAAAATGAGATAAAAAATTAAATTTAGTAATTGTTGGAAGTAGATGTGATGCATCCTAGTACCATCCCTACTCTTTTAAAGTTATTATGGTTCTTAAAAAATAAGGTGCTTGGCACATGTGTACCGAATTTCACGTTCTTAACAAATTGATAGTCAAAGATAAATTTCCCATTTTTGTCATTGACAACCTCTTAGATGAGCTACATGGAGCATAGTTCTTCATCAAACTTGATCTAATATGTCTGGGTTATCACTAAATTATAATTAATGAATCCTATATTCCTCAAACCACTTTCTGTACATATGAAGATCGTTATGATTTCTTGGTGATGCCTTCTGGTCTTAGTAATGCACCTTCCACTTTTTAAATCATTATGAACAATATATTTCAACCCCTGGGCCCTTCAACACCATTTTTTCCTTGTCTTCTTTGATGATATCTTGATATACAATAATGTTGGCATGTTTACAAGAAGAGCGTGCTTGTCATTGATGGCAAGAACAACAACAATGATGGCATGTCTACAGGCAAGAACAATAGCAATGATAGCATGCTTACAGTTATTGATGGCAAGAACAAAAACGACGAAGGTATGGTTACAGGAAAGAACATCAGCAACGATAGCATGCTTATAGTTATTGATGGCAAGAACAACAACGATGAAGGTATGGTTACAAGAATGAATAGTAGCAACGTTGGCAGGTTTACAGTTGGGAGACAACAATGGAAAATAGGCAGACAAAAGGCAGAGTATATATTTGTCATTGATGTCAAGCTCAACCCAACGATGACGAACAAGAGAAAGTGGCAAGACCAACAACACAACGATGATCGCATGGAAAGATCAGAAGCGTAAACTCCATTTCGTAGTTTCAAATATCGGGAGCTGGAGGAGTCAAGGAAGCAACTCACGACAGGAACTCGCGATATGTGAAATCATGAAAATATCTAGACCGTCGAATCATCAAGATTGCGGACCATTGATCTGACTCCATTTTGGAGTTTCGGATACCGCGAGTTAGAGGAGTCAAGAGTCGAGACTCTTCATCATAGGAGTCCCAAAGTTATGAAATGCAAAACGCCGAAATCCACGACTTAAACTCCATTTCAGAGTTTTGGATACCGAGATTTGGAGGAGTCAAGAGTTGAGACTCTTCATCATAGGAGTCCTAAAGTTGCGAAATGCAAAACGACGAAATACTTTCAGATCATTTTGAGGTTCGTGACTTGGAGTGTCGAAACACTTCATCACAGAAATTCTGAAACACCGAAATGTATTTTCGAATAAGGATGAGGTCACAACCAGTGGTCACATCTACAGAAGATGGAGGAAGGATCTAGTGCAACCATGCTCCATTTCGGTGATCGTGACTTGGAGTGTCGAGACCCTTCACCATAGGAATGTCGAAATGCGAAATTGTGAAAGTGCTTTATGGATAAGCACTTGGTCACCACTGGTGGTCACATCGTCGAAGAGCTATAGAGAAGAGCTTGAAGAGACAAGCTCCATTTTGTAGTTTGGGACATGGAGAGTCAAGACGACTCTTCACAGAATCCCCGAAATGTGAAATGTGAAATGTGTGTTCAGAATTGGCCCCTGGTCATAACCTATGGTCACATAGACGAAGGCTCAAGGGAGGAGCTAGCATGAAGCTAATATCCAATTTTGGAGATCATGACTTGGGGAGTCAAGACTCTTCACCACAGGAATGCCAAAATGTCGAAATGTCGAATTGCGAAATGGTGAAATCAACGCGAGACCTTGTGCTTGTAATCCAACGGTGTTGGATACTTGGAAATATGATCGAAGGGATATTGTTTCTCTTCATAGTTAATTGATCAGTTACGATTCAGTTAGCATAACTGAATCATGACTCTTGGACGGTTGGCGATTCAGTTGCTGAGGCGTTTTCTTGGAGGTTCACAGTGTAACTGCTAGAAACTACTGATGGTTTCAGCGAGAGGACTCGAAGAGACTTCAGGGTGATCGCAAGAGAATATGAAGAGTCTCGAGGCATCTTCTAGTGGTATGAAGACTGTTCATAGAGGCTATTGACAGATGGAAGACCGTTGGAGCCTAGAACTGCAACAGAGGGAATGAGCTCGACTGTGACAGAGAAGACGAAGAGTCTCAACTACTGGAGAGGCTAAGGAATCTCGACATAACACCTAGTGATGATGGACGCATGGGTTTAACCACTAGAGAAGATGAAGAGTTGCAATAATGATCAAGTAGAGCACTCGACATGGGGAGAGCATGCAGAAGCATTGTGAATAGAGGATGCAGAAGGTGCATAGAGACTATAAGAATGCAGAACAAAGAAGAGATGGTTGCTGCTATTGAGAGTGATTCAGGCATGTAGAAGGAGGCAGTGTGCAGCAGTTGAAATACACAGAATATGAATGGTGCATTGAATGGAGATGGCGCACAGAGCATAAAATGAAGAAGAAAAGAAAGCACAAGGCATGTGTGCAGGAAGACAGTAAGACAGACAGAACAGGGCAGTGTAGCAGAACAATGATGAGACTGGTAAGCCATTGATGAACATTATATCACTGTAATAAGTTTTAGTAGCAAAGATTTATTTTTCAGGGTGGTTGGGAGTTGCTAGGGAGGACTGTTGTCCTCAGAGGTTCAAGTGGGTGCTTGAACACAGGGAATTTTATCTTCCATCTGGTTGCAACCAGAGAAACTAGGGTGGTAGGGTGGTGCAAGGGAGAACTGTTGTTCTCTGTTTTACAGGTTGGTGCCTATGTGACTGGAAGTTAGTGATTCCATCCAGTTGGTGTTGGAACACTTAGGGAGTTGTTTCTTCCTTCTAGTGGGTGCTAGAGAAACCAGGGTGTTAGTGCTTCCTTCTAGTGGGTGCTAGAGAAACCAGGGAGTTGGTGCTTCCTTCTAGTGGGTGCTAGAGAAACCAAGGAGTTGGTGCTTCCTTCTAGTAGGTGCTAGAGAAAACAGAGAGTTGGTTCTCTCAGCAAGTTGCAGCTTGCAAAACAGAGGTTGTAGCCTCACAATGAGTTGGAGCTTATATGTATGATAATGTACAGAATGTAAAGATTACTTATCATACCAAGAAGAAGAGATTTTTACCCTTTATGGGTTTCCTCAGGAAATATCTGTCTCTGTATATTTCATATGTGTGACTAATGTCAAATGTTTTATTTCTCACCTCCCTGCATTATTGTGATTGTCATTAAGTGCTCTACAAGGAGTTTAAACTAAGCATAATTGTTTAAGCACGGTAACAACTAATTCACCCCCCCCCCCCTCAGTTTTCCAACAAATAAAACTTGGGAGACACATGTGGCACAAGTGGATTAGGTTTTACAAATATTCTACAATCACCAACTATTCATCAAACATTCTAAACGTGATTAAGTGGAATATTTTGGGCACATTGTTAGTCAAGGTTGAGTATGTGTTGTTCCTAAGAAAATTGAGGCAACGAAATATTGGCGTCACCCAAAGACTCTCAAAGTTTGTGTGGATTCCTTATCATTACCCGTTACTATAGGAATTTTGTGAAAACAATGGTAAAATTGCAATTACGCTCACGACCTTGCTCAATAAAAATGTATTTGATTGTAATGGTGTTATTGAACAAGATTTTTAGGGTTTAAAAGAAGCTACACATACTACTCTTGTCCAAGCCATGCCAAACTTCAATAAGACTTTGATCTTGGATTGTGATGCATCAAGCAAAGGTGTTGGGGAAATGCTAATGTAAGAGGGACACCCCTTGGCCTTCACTAGTAAACAACTGTATGGTAAAACTTGATAAAATCAACCTCTGGAAAGAAAATGACAGATATACTTCAAATAGTTGATACGAGGCATCCTTACCTAAATGGGCATCATTTCCAAATTAAGACAGACCATCACAATTTGAAATACTTCTTGGAATAGTGTTTGTCCTCAACAGAGTAACAAAATTGGGTCACCAAAATGTCAGACCATGATTATGAGATCATCTACAAGAAAGGAAAGGAGAATGTGGTGGCCGATGCTTTATCTTGGAAGTCTGAGGAGGAAAGTTTCATATTTAATTTATCCGTACTAATTATTGATTAGATAGAGGAGGTATGCTATGAATGGTTAGTTGATTCCAAAACCATTCAACTTATCCAACAACTCCAAGACAACCCGAATAAACATAAGAGATCATACACTTGGTAGAATGTTGCATTATAGTGTAAAGGGTACATCCTTTTGTCTAGAATTCTACACTCAAAGCAAGAGTCTTAACTAAATTACACTCCTCTCCCATAGTGGGTCACGTAGGGTTTCATAAAAAATATGAATGGATGGAGTGTTCATTCTTTTGGGAAGTATTGAAGAAAGACATATGCACTAAAATTTTGGTAGAATGAGGCCCATTCCAAAGGAAAAAGGTGTTAGAATATAATGGATGTACTCATAGGCCGAAGCCACCTCTGAGCACCTTAACCTTGATAAAGAATCATTCCGGAATAAAACCCTAGGCTAGATAGCCAAACAAAGGGTAGCGCACCTTTCTCCAAGGATAGCACACCAAGCAAGAGTAACAAGAGTTGATTAGAGAGTCCAAACCATAACCAAGAGAGAGTCCAAGCCCAAAACTGAAATCTACTAGCTGCGGCAGCTACAACAAAAAATCTCCTCCAAACTTGTGCACAAACTGGCCAATTGCAGTGCACACAAGTGTTGCTTCTACAGTTCTAAAAATACTGGCCAGAATGAAGACCAGCCTCTTGTATTTATAGTATTTCTCGCAGATTGCCTGGGATGACTTCTCATTCTGGGTACTAATTCTTTAGTATATAACATTTCCTTTAGTCGAATTCTTCTCTTAGAGGCTAATAACCTAATACAATTCATTCTCTTGAGCCGACTTGTCTTCTAGGGTTATTAACCAATTAATTAGGGTTTCTTCTAGCTTCCCAGAATATTTTATTCTCGTCGGGTTTACACGTGGAGGTAAATACCTCTCGCAGTTACCATAATATCAACACTCCCTCCTAGATAGGGAGGTATTGAAGGTAATGGTCTTGAGCACAAACATACCATTCGCCCAGTAGCATCAGCATAGTTGTATACACTATCTCATGATTAGATCGTGAGCACCATCATCACTATCATTGTCATCAATTGCATCATCTCTCGAAACCATACTCCATCTGAGTAATCAGACATGATGCTAGATAAGTCACTCACTCCACAGAGTGACACAAGAACCATTCTTCTAATCTGGACATATGTCCTAGAAGAGTAAATGCCTTGGACCATTTTCCGTCTAGGGAAATCTCTATCCATTGATCATCCATCTAGTTGATAATCATTTCCAACACTACTGATAGTATTCAAGGCAATCAGAACAATTTCATTCAATAGAACACAACAATGTCTATCCATAGTAGTACACAACTACAATCCAGTGGTACACTACCACACCAAGTAGCATACAAATACTTGATCAATGACATATAGTCCAATCATATCATCTGATATCAACCTGCACAGAAAAAATTGTTATGATATAAACTGAATCATCTGGTCCATTCTTCCACTCACATCTGTGAGATCTCGAAGAGCATATACCCTCAGAAGGTAAAACATCAATGATGATCTATCTTGACTATTATTCTCAAGAAAGGAAGAATAATTGTCCCGATTTCTGAGCCTGGACCATTCACCTATCTAGGCCATTCCTCCAACACTAAACAAAGTGAAACCTCGAGAGAATGAATCTGCCCTAGGGAATGCCTATCCCTGATTGTTGAACTTGGACCATTCACCTATCTGGGCCATTCCTCTAGCACTAAACAAAGTGCAACCTGGAGATAATGAATCTGCCCTAGGGAATGACTGTCTAGACCATTTCCTAAAGAAATGACTATACTGCACCAACCTCCAAAACGTACCATTCTTCGAAACTGCTCACAACTGTGATCTTCGAAAGAATGACTGTCCAGTGAGGTGGACCAGTATTCTTGACCAATACTGAGAGTGATCGTCAAGAAGAGAGACTATCCTAGACTATTCCCCCACACTGGCCACAAGGGGAATCGTTGTCTATGGTACATCAACAATCCATCGAACCATTTTCATTACGAAAATGACCGTTCGATCTGGACCATTTTCCGATCTGGAAAATGACTGTCCGTTAGAAATCTCAAACCACTTTCCGAACTAGAAAGGAACTTCTCATCCTAGACCATTTATTGAACTTGAAAAATGATTGTCCATAAATCAATAACACATTAGTTCTCCCTCCCAACCTAGGAGTCATCTCTTCCCTTTTCAATAAGGAAGTCGTCTCCATGAGCTCCATCTTGAGTATGCAAACTCTTTCATCTTGGATAGAGGCTTTACCAAAATATTTGCTTATCTTCTCATCTGTGGAGATATATATTGGAGAACCACTTCTCTTTTCTGGACTTCATCATAGAGAATGTAATTCTTGATCTCAATGTATAGGTTTTCTCTGAAGACTTCATATAGCTCTGATCAATATAGTATATCATTGTTGGATTCATCTTTTGTTTCCTGCTAGCTCATAACATCGTGGAAAGGGTCAAACTAGAACATATCCAAGTGATACTTCTTCTGCCATCACGAGGGTTTGTCATGGATTAGCAATCCACCATCTTGAGCTATTGAGTAATCATTATGATACAATATATTTGTTATAGAAATTTTTTCACCACGCTTCTGTTGTGCATTGGAGGTTCTTTACCAAGTTGTATTCTTTCATCTGCATACAAGGGTCTCTTTTTGGTATACCTCAAAACCTTGAGGTTGCCATACACTTCTTTGTTTGATTATTCTATTGAGGAGAACAACCGTTACATTTGTCTAATGTAAACTCCAACCCATGGATATAGCAAGAGATATAATGTCTAAGGTAGAGTCATGTTTGGAAATATTATCGTCATAGTCCTCTCCCTCCATCTGGGAGAACCTTTAATTCTGGAATGATTTCATTCATAAGTCTTCCATACACTATTCTTCATCACAACTTTCATTTCCTCTACTTGATTTCTTTTACTGAGTTCATATCAGGTTGGTAGTCTTGTGATTCTCGATACAATGACTAGTTGTTATGGTTTTTCTTTCTTTCCTGGAATCTTCATGTTCTTCCTCATGTTTCTCTTTATCTCTTGGGTCCATGGATTTTTCTATAGATTCCATGCCATGAAGATTCCAACTTCTTCCTTTCATCATAGGATCATGGACTTGGATGGACACTCAGGGATACTTTTAGGCTTCTTTTCGAAGAAGGATTCTTCTAAAGTCAAATTCACATACTTCTTTTCATGGCTGTTACCATGGATATGTACTTCATCATCTTCAATGGATCATAGGATTATCTCCCTCCTAATCCTTTCTTCATGTATGAATGCATGTTCTTCTTTTGGAAATATATAATCAGCTCCCTCCATATAACTGAGTCCACACTTCAGTCTGCATCCTTATTTCCTTCTGCAAAGTGTCATAAGTCTT
>ML785184.1:75671-88696 GCA_009831015.1 Picea engelmannii
TAATCAGAGAAGCGATGGGTGCCAGTGGCGAAAATATGGGCAAAAGATGACAAAAAACAATCCACTTCCGAGATCTTATTACAAATGTGCTTGGGCGCCCAGTTGCCCAGTTAAAAAACAGGTTCGAACTCGTCCTTTTACCCAAGCTGTTGGCTGAAGCCAATTGCCAAGCCTTGGGGGTAAGTTTCATCAATGAATGCTCAGGGATTCAGCAGGGTTGGCTGTCTGAAATAGACCCTCAAAGGGAGCCCCCATTGGCTCGATGTCCCTGGTATAAGGATGTCATATACTTTCTGCAAGAGTTGCGGCCTCCAGACTACCTGCAAAGAAACAAAGCAAGAGCTTTGAAGCTCAAGGCAGTCAAATACTACCTTGTCGATCAAATTTTATACTGGAAAGACCCCCTGGGGGTACTTTTAAAATGTATGGATCCGCAGGAGGCTAACAGGATCATGGTTGAATTTCACAGCGGCCTATGTGGAGGGCACCATTTATAGAAGGCCACAGCCCACAAAATTCTCCGAGCTGGGTATTACTGGCCCACCTTGTTCACTGACGTCTGCAGCAAGGTCAACGCTTGCACCAAATGTCAAAGATTTGCAGGAAAACAACAGCTCAAGTCTCTGTCGTTAAATCCTGTGGTTGTTTCAAGACCTTTTCAGCAATGGGGCCTAGATTTCATTGGAGAAATCCACCCCGCTTCCAGTGGACAGAACAGATGGATCCTGACTGCTAAAGATTTCTTCACCAAGTGGATTGAAGCTAATCCCCACCAGGAGTGCTTCGCACAAGGTAATCATTGGATTCTTGGAAAACCTCATCGCAAGATTCGACTACCCAAGTAAGATTCTTCACCAAGTGGATTGAAGCTAATCCCCACCAGGAGTGCTTCGCACAAGGTAATCATTGGCTCGATGTCCCTGGTATAAGGATGTCATATACTTTCTGCAAGAGTTGCGGCCTCCAGACTACCTGCAAAGAAACAAAGCAAGAGATTTGAAGCTCAAGGCAGTCAGATACTGCCTTGTCGATCAAATTTTATACTAGAAAGACTCCCTGGGGTACTTTTAAAATGTATGGATCTGCAGGAGGCTGACAGGATCATGCTTGAATTTCACAGCGGCCTATGTGGAGGGCACCATTTATAGAAGGCCACAGCCCACAAAATTCTCTGAGCTGGGTATTACTGGCCCACCTTGTTCACTGACATCTCCAGGAGGGTCAGCGCTTGCACCAAATGTCAAAGATTTGCAGGAAAACAACAACTCAAGTCTCTGTCGTTAAATCATGTGGTTGTTTCAAGACCTTTTTAGCAATGGGGCCTAGATTTCATTGGAGAAATCCACCTCGCTTCCAGTGGGCAACACAGATGGATCCTGACTGCTAAAGATTTCTTCACCAAGTGGATTGAAGCTATCCCCACCAGGAGTGCTTCCCACAAGGTAATCATTGGATTCTTGGAAAACCTCATCGCAAGATTCGACTGCCCAAGTAAGATTGTCAGTGATAACGTAGCCTCTTTCAGGGGTGAGCCATTAGCCAAGTTCCATGAGCAATTCGGGATCAAACTGATTCACTCCACCCCATACTATCCACAGGGCAATGGTTTAGCAGAGTCCTCCAACAAAAGCCTGATAAGGATCATCAAAAGATTGTTGGAAGACAACAAGAAGGCCTGGCACTCAAGATTGAAATTTTCTCTATGGGCCGATCGAGTGACCACGAAGAGATCTATAGGCATCTCTCATTTCCAATTAGTCTATGGAACTGAGGTTGTTTTCCCTTCTCATTTAGTCATTCCTGTAGCAAAATTCCTCCAGGATCATCAAGAGGAGCCTGATGACATGATCAGAAGAATTCATCAGCTAGTGGAATTCCAGCAGGCCAGGGAGCAGGTAATGAGCAGAATTCAGGACCATCAGCAAAGGATCAAGCAAATTTTTGATAAGAAGGCCAAGAAGGAAGAGTTCTGAATAGGAGACCTGGTACTGAAATGGGATGCTCCTAAACAAGATAAAGGCAAGCACGAAAAATTCGAAGCCCTCTGGATCAGGCCTTTCAAAGTATCTGAAGTATTCTCAAATAACTCCTACAGGGTACGGGATTTGAAGGATCAAGAAGTTTTCAATGGCCCTGTGAATGGGCATTTCCTAAAAAGATTTTTCTCTTGAGCCGCTCATGGCTCTTTCGCGATTGTAAATATTGTTTTTATTTCCATCTTTAAAGTGTTAGATAAATGACTCCATAGCCCAACAGTAAGGCACTGGAACTACAAAATGAGTCCTTAGAGCATCACAGGGACGACTCTATTCCCCGTGGAGCCTAATGTTAGTAGCATTTCTTATCCTAGGCACAAGAGTATTCAAGTCTGCAAGATGCAGGAGTAGCGCCCGAGCGCAACACGGAAAAATCTCGTTTCAAGCTTCCAAGCGAGTGAGCGGGCGAAATTATATCGTCGACGATCCAGATTCATCCATAAGAGCAGATCAACGGATGGTGGGAAATCGTGTTTAGAGGAGTTGCGTCGAGATTAGCGCAATGGATAGCGCCCATATTATGTGTTGGAATGGATGGCAGCTGCCCATCCCAAAGGATGTGTGGCGGGAGATCTAGTCATGTCGACATTTCAACATTCAGGAGTTCAAAGGGTGAGGGTTCCACGTCATTCTACATCTCGAAACCTCGAATCCCGAAGCTCCGGAAGCACCCAAAGTCGGGCCCGCAGTATCATAGAGCAATCTCAGTCGTCCATCCACAAGAGACACCTGGCGCGCGATTAGGCTCCTCGTCGTTTCGCCCATCGCGATTTCGAGGCGCAGGGAGAAGCTCCGTCATATTCCCAATGCGTGAGGTGTCGGGAGTGTCCAGGACCTGGGCCCACAACATCACCAAGTGAGTTCAGGATCGTCAAATATGTGAGCGATGCGTGGCGCCCAATTAAGACATCTCGACATTTCGCTCATCGTGACTATGATTAGCAAGGATCAACTCCTTCCTATTCGCGAATGCCGAAAGCACTTTCGAGAATAAAATGCAGGGTCATAGCTCGTGGTCACTTGGGAAATAAAGGGAGTTGTGCAAAAGGGGCCAAAGGCGTCGGGTCTAGTCGCCGAAAGATTCATCGCGATCTCCATGTGCCATTTGATTCGACCTCAAGCCTGGTTTCAAATTGGAGTAAATGAACGTGAGAAGGGGTGGTTGAAACCTCTCCTCATGCATTAAGTGTAAGGTATGGAGAGTCTGGCAAGCGGTCTTCTCGAGAGGGTCCTGTGTACCAATTTTTCAAAAGAAGCCATGCTGAGTTCTCGACTAGCTAGAGGAGGTCTGCACACACTAACTCGGCTCTTAAAGGCTCAGCTACTCCCCTTACATGAGCCATGCGCAGTTAAGGTGGCATCTGACAAAGAATATCCGTCTGAATTTGGTTGAAGGGACACCAAGCCTTGGGTGAATGAGCACGCCTCTGTTAGGCGAGTTTTTCTGAGTATATAGACTCAGTCTTTGTATTTTGTAAGGGTCGATGGTTGAGCTAGGCTCCCGTTCTGTAAATTTTGGTGAAGCGTTGGTCACTCTGGTTAATGTATAAGGCATTTGAGACTTCTTACTTTATGGATGTCAGCCTCTTTTTCCATCTCTTGTTTACTGTGTTAGAACAACTCAGAATTGGAGGATCCAGTCGAGTTGCGTTGTTGTAAGATGATGTAGGTTGGATCACTGCAACAGTCGCAACATTTCTAATCAGTTCTTGTGTTTTCTCAGCGTTGGAATGGCTTGGAACTGGAGGATCCAGTCGAGTCACCCTTCAGCCTCTTGAAACTCTGGACCAAGAGGATCTTGGCCTCTGAGTTTTTCTTCCTCAAGCTTCTGAAGGCATGTTGCCCAAGGTAGTCTTGCTCACCCTTCTCACAAGTCTTCCATCTGCCACCCTTTAATCAACTTACTAATGGAAGTTGGATCAAGACCTCCTTTGCTTCCTACATACCAGACCCTGGTTTCTGTGCCAATACTGTTTTCCTGGGTCTTTTCCCATTCGACCACCCCCATTTATTGTATCGTGACATATAATTGATGGGCGTCGGGCTCTACTCCTGCAAGCAATCCAGGAGTGACTTCTGACACTAACAATCTGTACTAATTATTGATTGGATAGAGGAGGTATGTTATGAATGGTTAGTTGATTCTAAAATCATTCAACTTCTCCAACAACTCCAGGACAACCCAAATAAACATAAAGGATCATACACTTGGTAGAATGTTGCATTGTAGTGTAAAGGGTACATCCTTTTGTCTAGAATTCTACACTCAAAGAAAGAGTCTTAACTAAATTACACTCCTCTCCCATAGTGGGTCATGTAGGGTTTCATAAAAAATATGAATGGATTGAGTGTTCATTCTTTTGGGAAGTATTGAAGAAAGACATATGCACTAAAATTTTGGTAGAATGAGGCACATTCCAAAGGAAAAAGGTGTTAGAATATAATGGATGTACTCATTTAACCATAGACAATATAGCAATATTGTAACCCAACCATAGGCCGAAGCCACCTCCGAGCACTTTAACCTTGACAGAGAATCATTCCGGAAGAAAACCCTAGGCTAGATAGCCAAACAAGGGGTAGCGCACCTTTCTCCAAGGATAGCACACCAAGAAAGAGTAACAAGAGTTGATTAGAGAGTCCAAACCATAACCAAGAGAGAGTCCAAGCCCAAAACTGAAATCTACTAGTTGCAGCAGCTACAACAAAAACTCTCCTCCAAACTTGCGCACAAATTGGCCAATTGCAGTGTGCACAAGTGTTGCTTCTGCAGTTCTGAAAATACTGGCCAAAATGAAGACTCTCCTCTTGTATTTATAGTATTTCTCGTAGACTGCCTAGGCTGACTTCTCATTCTAGGTACTAATTCTTTAGTATATAACATTTCCTTTAGCCAACTTCTTATCTTGAAGGCTAATAACCTAATACAAGTCATTCTCTTGAGTCGATTTGTCTTCTAGGGTTATTAACCAATTAATTAGGGTTTCTTCTTGCTTCCCGGAATATTCTATTCTTGTCAAGTTTACACGTGGAGGTAAATACCTCCCGCAGTTACCATAATATCAACACTCCCTCCTAGCTAGGGAGGTATTGAAGGTAATGGTCTTGAGCACAAACATACCATTCACCCAGTAGCATCAACATAGTTGTATAGACTATCTCATGATTAGATCATGAGCACCATCATCACTATCATTGTCATCAACTACATCATCTCTTGAAACCATACTCCATCTAAGTAATCATACATGATGCTGGATAAGTCACTCACTCCACAATGTGACACAAGAACCATTCTTCTAATCCGGACATATGTCTTAGAAGAGTAAATGCCCTGGACCATTTTCCTTCTAGGGAAATCTTTGTCCATTGATCATCCATCTAGCTGATAATCATTTCCAACACTACTGATAGTCTTCAAGGAAATCAGAACAATTTCATTCAATAGAACACAACAATGTCTATCCATAGTAGTACACAACTACAATCCAGTGGTACACTACCACACCAAGTAGCATACAAATACTTGATCAATGACATATAGTCACAATCAGTGGAATACATCCACCACAGTAGTATACATCTAATGTTTGGAGACATACAATATCCATAACAATCATATCATCTGATATCAACCTGCACAGAAAAAAATGTTATGATATAAACTGAATCATCTAGGCCATTCTTCCACTCACGTCTGTGAGATCTCGAAGAGCATCTTCCCTCAGAAGGTAAAACATCAATGATGATCTATATTGACTATTCTTCTCAAGGAAGGAAGAATAATTGTCTCGATTTTTGAGCCCAGACCATTCACCTATCTAGTCCATTCCTTTGGCACTAAACAAAGTGAAACCTGGAGAGAATGAATCTTCCCTAGGGAATGTCTGTCCCTGATTGTTGAACTTGGACCATTCACCTATCTGGGCCATTCCTCTGGCACTAAAGAAAATGAAACCTGGAGATAATGAATCTTCCCTAGGGAATGACTGTTTGGACCATTTCATAAGGAAATGACTGTCCTGCACCAACCTCCAAAACGTACCATTCTTCGAAATTTCTCAAAACTATGAGCTTCGAAAGAATGATTATCCAGAAAGGTGGACCAGTATTCTTGACCAATACTGAGAGTGATCATCAAGAAGAGAGATTTTCCTAGAACATTCCCCCACACTGGCCACAAGGGGAATCATTGTCTATGGTACAACAACAATCCATCGAACCATTTTCATTACAAAAATGACCGTTCGATCTGGACCGTTTTCCGAATTGGAAAATGCTTGTCCGTCAGAAATCTCAAACCACTTTCCGAACTAGAAAGGAACTTCTCATCCTGGACCATTTTTCAAACTTGAAAAATGATTGTCCATAAATCAATAACACATTAGTGCTCCCTCCCAACGTGGGAGTCATCTCTTCCCTTTTCAATAAGGAAGTCGTCTCCATGAGCTCCATCTTGAGTATGAAAAATCTTTCATCTTGGACAGAGGCTTTACTAAAATATCTTCTTATCTTCTCATCTGTGGAGATATATATTGGAGAACCACTTCTCTTTTCTGGACTTCATCACAGAGAATGTAATGCTTGATCTCAATGTACGGGTTTTCTCTGAAGACTTCATATAGCTCTGATCAATATAGTATATCATTGTTGGATTCATCTTTTGTTTCCTGCTAGCTCATAACATCGTGGAAAGGGTCAAACTGGAACATATCCAAGTGATACTTCTTCTTCCATCACGAAGGTTTGTCATGGATTAGCAATCCATCATCATGAGTTGTTGAGTAATCATTATGATACAATATCTTTGTTATAGAAATTTTTTACCACGCTTCTATTGTGCATTGGAGGTTCTTTACCAAGTTGTCTTCTTTCATTTGCATACAAGGGTCTCTTTTTGGTATACCTCAAAACCTTGAGGTTGATATACACTTCGTTGTTTGATTACACTGTTGAGGATAACAACTGTTACATTTGTCTAATGTAAACTCCAACCCATGGATATAGCAGGAGATATAATGTCTAAGGTAGAGTCATATTTGGAAATGTTATCATCATAGTCCTCTCCCTCCATATGGGAGAACCTTTAGTTCTCGATCTTGTAATGCTTTCATTCATAAGTCTTCCATACACTATTCTTCATCACAACTTTCATTTCCTCTGCTTGATTGCTTTTACTAAGTTCATATCAGGTCGGTAGTCTTGTGATTCTCGATACAATGACTGGTTGTTCTGGTTTTTCTTTCTTTCTTGGAATCTTCATGTTCTTCCTCATGTTTCTCTTTAGCTCTTGGGTCCATGGAGTTTTCTATAGATTCCATGCCCTGAAGATTCCAAATTCTTCCTTTCATCATAGGATCATGGACTTGGATGGACAATCAGGGATACTTTTAGGCTTCTTTTCGAAGAAGGATTCTTCTAAAGTCAAATTCACGTACTTCTTTTCATGGTTGTTACCATGGATATATACTTCATCATCTTCAATGGATCATAGGATTATCTCCCTCCTAATCCTTTCTTCATGTATGAATGCATGTTCTTCTTTTGGAAATATATAATCATCTCCCTCCATACAACCGAGTCCACACTTCAGTCTGCATCCTTATTACCTTCTGCAAAGTGTCATAAGTATTCTCCAATTTCCTCTTGATTGTTGACTTCTTTCTATCTTTACTTCTTCTAGGTTTCTTCAAGATTGATTCTAATATTGGCTTATCTTGCAGTTGTTACTTATGTAATAACTTCCACATGAATTGTTACCAGGGGTTGTTGATGTACTTCATCCTTTCATGTGTATTGTCTGACTTGTAGTCATAGCGATAGCAATCCTTATCTTATTGTTCTTCGATAGGTATAGTTTCTCTTGGAACATATTATCTTCTAAGAAATAGATATGCAAGATATGTACATAAAACATGGTATGTACAAGAGCTATGAAGAGTATTGTTACCTTGTCTTAGAAGAAGAAGTATGTTTCATCATGCTTAGTCTTCTTTGAAGGTCCCTTTTCTTCGAAAAATGATGCTTGGTGTGTCTCTTTAACTCGGGACACTGATTCTTGTAGTGACCATATTTTCAACAGTTGAAGCGTTGTATTTATGACATATCTTTCTCTTGATTTGGCTTCTTCCTTGAGCCAAGCTTCCTTTTGTTCCTAAAATTCTTGAATCTTGTTGTGAAGGCTTGATCATCATATTTCTTTTGAGGTTTCTATTTTATACTAATCCTTGATTCTTCTTGTGCACAACAAGTCCAAAGTTCTAAAAATGTAGGATACTCCTTCCTTGTGTTCATGCTTGCGGCAAACGCATCCCATGTCTTGGGAAGACCATTAAGTACTATATTTACCAGTTCCTTCTCTGAAATGATCTCTTCAATGGCTTGTAGTTGATCTCTCAACTGAGTTATTCTCACAAAGTATGATGTTATGTTTTCATCATCATTCATTTTCATGTCGCGGAGCTCATTCTTCAGACTCATTACTTGTCCAATGTTTCTGATTGAGAAGAGGTTTGTTAGGGCATCATACATCTTCTTAGATGAGTTAAGATGGGAGATGTAGGGTATCAAGTGGTCTTTTATAGAATCCACTATGATACTCATGGAATTGATGTCATTGTCTTTGAAATTCTCCATAACTGCAATGTTCTGCGGTTCCTTCTCTTTTCCTTCTTCAAACTCTGGTTCCACAATATTTCCTTTCACGATATCCAACACTTTATTCTTGGAAAGGATGAGATCAATCCTTGTATTCCATGCTCTGAAGTTAGAATCCCCTTCTAACTTGTTTTCTGACTTCATAGAGTAAGTCACGGTTGCTTTGACTTGGTCAACCCTAGATTTGACCAAAAACTCAAACTTGACGTCTTAGCTTGATGAGAGTACCAGGAGATGCACTAAGCTAGGGTGCACTAGTCTATCTAGAAATTAGGTCAATCCCTTCACTTAATGTGCCTCAACAAGAGGGTTAGGATTTCGTTGTTGCAACAAAAACTGGCTACAACTGCAACTGAGCAAATCCTCCCAATCTATCTTCCAACGGTTAGACTGTATGAATATAGTATGGGCCCATAACCCGATAGAATATAATGGATGTGCTCGTTTAAACATAGATAATATAACAATATTGTCACCCAACCATAGGCCGAAGACACCCTCGAGCACCTTAACCTTGACAAAGAATCATTTCAGAAGGAAACCCTAGGCTAGATAGCCCAACAAAGGGTAGTGCACCTTTCTCCAAGGATAGTGCACCAAGAAAGAGTAACAAGAGCTGATCAAAGATTCCAAACCATAACCAAGAGAGATTCCAAACCATAACCAAGAGAGAGTCCAAGCCAAAACCGAAATCTGCTAGTTGCAGCAGCTGCAACAACAACTCTCCTCCAAACTTGCACACAAACTAGCCAACTGTAGTGCGCACAAGTGTTGATTCTACAGTTCTGAGAATACTGGCCAGAATGAAGATTGGCCTCTTGGATTTATAGTATTTTTGGTAGATTGCCTGGGCCGACTTCTCATTCTGGGTACTAATTATTTAGTATATAACATTTCCTTTAGCCGACTTCTTCTCTTGGAGGCTAATAACCTAATACAAGTCATTCTCTTGAGACGACTTGTCTTCTAGGGTTATTAACCAATTAATTAAGGTTTATTCTTGCTTCCAGGAATATTCTATTCTCGTCAGGTTTACACGTGGATGTAAATACCTCCCGCAACTACCATAATATCAACACAAGGGTGAAATGGTGAAGCCTTTCAGATAATTACAACCTTTATCGATTCCTACAACAATTTGGATTGAAATTTCCATGGATTTTATTGTGGGGTTACCTAAAGCAAGAAACAAATTAGTCGTCATGATGGTTGTTAACCACCTTTGCAAGTATGCTCTCTTTTTTTCCTTACAACACTCGTTCAAGGCCTCTATAGTCCCACAAGTCTTCATGGACAATGTTTTTAAACCCCGTGGCATGTGTAATTCAATTGCGACATATCCTKAACATACATTCACCTAGAATTTCTAGTAGAAGTTTTTTAAACTACAAGGTACCCAATTGAAAATGGTCATGAATATCGTCCCTAAACATATGGTTAGAMAAAAATGGTCAATAAGTGTCTAGAAATCTTTTATTTTTTTTCCCTTAGAAGAGAAGGCATAGTGGGTTCAATGGCTACCCTTTGAAGAATAGTGGTACAATATTTCTTATCATGGTGATACAAAAATATTACCCTGTGAAGTGGCCTATGGACTAAACCCCCCCATCAATGGTCTTTTACTTACTAGGCACATCCAAGGTTCAATGGGTGGACAAAACCGTGAATGTTCATGCTGACAATATTTGTACACTCAAGGACAAGTTGGTGTTGGCTTGGAATGAAATCAACCAACAAACCAATCAACATTGAATTTAGCACCACTTTGAAGAAGGGGTTCAAGTGTTTCTTCATCTCTATCCCTATAAGCAAACACACCCAAGGAGAAGAGCAACCATAAGTTCACACCTAAGTTTTGTGGACCCTTTCCAATAAACAAATATATTGGACATGCTACTTAAAATTTGGCTCTCTCATCCCATTCTAATATCCACCTAGTATTTCATGATTCGTGCTTGAGTAAAGTGGTAGGGTTGAATTGTTAAGTTCAAATGATACTCCTAGAATTGGTTGACAAGGGTTCCACTTAGTTGTTGTTAGAGGTAGTTTTAGATAAACGAGGGTGTTTTATATGCCAGTACACTATCTAGGAAGTCTTGGTATAGTGGAAGGATACATAGCCTAAAGATAGATGTGGGAACGATCCAAAATCCTACAACAATTTCCACTTCTCCAACCTTTAGGACAACACTACAGTTTTTAAAGGCAGAGGGCATGTTAGGTCCCCAACCTAACTCCCCTAGTTAAGAGGATAGGTTTTTACTTAATGTATAATAGTGACCATATTTATTAAATAAGTTCCACTAGGTAGTTAGAGTGTGCAATCAATAAATGTAAGGTGGCCTCATTAAATAAAGCCCACAAGGTATATGATGTAGCCTCATTAATGAAGGCACAATAGGTGGTTAAGATTTTGGATAGTTAGAAGCTATTTATGGTAATAGAAACCATGTAATTGGGTGCCCTTGTGTAGTTCCATCATCTTTATCCTTTTTTAGTTTTGGTTCAAGGACATTGTCTTTGGATTCTCCACTTTGTCTAGTTTTTAACTCCTTAATACTTCTTCTCAACTCCCATAGTTCTTTGCACATGGCCACTCTTTCTTACCTTCTTGTCATTTCTACAATTGTTAGTCGCATCAATCATGGAAACCTCTAATCCTATCCACTTGCTAAGATCTAAGTGATGAAATCACCATTTTTTCTATAGTGAGTCAAAATGATCACTTAAACCTTTGAGCCTTTCCACCATGAGGGGTTCACTAATTAGCAATATTATACCATGTTCCTTCATATTAGGGGGTTTATTAAAATTATAAAAAATGAAATAAATATGTTACCTAGTCTATAAGGGTCAAGCGATATTTTTGATATATTAAAACACACACACACACATATTGGGGGGGTTTAGAATTAGGTATCAGGTGGGGAGTTTGAATTAGGTACCAAGGGTTTTGAATAGGTGGCTTTGGATTGGATAATTCAATGCCATTCAATATCCACAATAATGTATTCATTCTCCTGATATGCTCTTCTTCCTCTTCATTTTTAAATGCTTAGAGCCCTATTTTCAACACAAGAAGTTCCAACATATGCAACAATTTATACAATTTCCAAGGCACTATAATACTTGACATTCCCCTCAAATCTCCCATATCATATTATTGTGTGTATTCTCCCATCAATTGTGGACTTGCTGAATCAAGGATTTGACCAAAAATTTAATTAGAAATCAAGGATTTGAACAAGACATGAAAATGCTACCTGGTGGAAGGACTTTGTACTGAATCCCCATTGGGTAGAAACAAAGGCTCATAGGAATCTACACATGTAACTTTTAGAAATGATATTTCCCCTCCCAATAAGAAGTTTGATGTAGACCTTGATTATTTATTGACGATTCAAAATCCAACCTCTTTGCTACTTTCCTCTTTGCTTGGTTTCTTCTTTGGCAAAGAGATCAAGAGGAATAATTTGGGAAACTTGGACCTTTTTTACCACATTGGATGATGCAA
The DNA here is from genome assembly GCA_009831015.1 of Picea engelmannii. NCBI lineage: Eukaryota > Viridiplantae > Streptophyta > Pinopsida > Pinales > Pinaceae > Picea > Picea engelmannii. The sequence goes on from ML785184.1 coordinate 87,879, forward strand.
AGCAATTGATATTGTTATAATCTCCATTTATCTCCAATCAGTGTGTGGGTTAAATTCAAACAAGGTAAAAAAGGGGAAAAAAGGCCATCTATCAATGTGCATAATCATAATCTAGAGCTTATAGGAGGAGGGGAAATTTTAGGGGCTAATTTTCCATGTTTTTTCCCCAAAAAAGATTCACCTATTTCCATTTTTTTCTAAAAATGATTTGCCCAAATTCTATAGAATACAATTATTTTACCCTAAAAATTGCCAAAAATTTATAGAAACTATATAAAAAACTTAGAAATTTAAATATTTTTACAAAAATATCGCCAAACATTTTAGTTTTCATATTAATAGTTATTAAGATTCACTAAGGTTTCTACATTTTAAGATAAATTTCCATCCTTAAAATTATCCATGTATAGGAGTTGTGTCATAGCAACATACTTGGGGTAGAAATAAAAATGGTATTAAAAATGTCATGAAATAATTGAAAACCTAGGATATCTAGTGAAAATAAGGGTTCTCTAACTCAAAATGTGTATTGGGAGGGGGGTTCAAGAAAATATTCTTGGGAGGTATTCTTCAATATCTAGTGAAATTAGGGATTTTGTTTAATCTCCTATGATTGCACATTCTATGTCAAGGATTCAATGAGTGAAACCCTTGCTATTTCCACCTACTTAGATCCAAAAAATGCAATTTCCATTTTTGCATTCATGAATCACATAGTCACAACACCAAGATCAAGATTTACTATTTACATAAGATCTCTTAGAGATTTTCCTCACTTTGATACCATTTGCATTGGCTCTCCTAGAGAGTTTCCTCCT
>ML785184.1:92081-110068 GCA_009831015.1 Picea engelmannii
GATCATCAAAGCAAAGACGTATTGTGTCTAGGGTCTATTAATGTGGACTCTGGCCGTGCAGTTTTCCACCAATCTGATCAGTCTTCGGGTTGTAATGAACAAGGTGGAGAAAAGGGAAAGAAGAGTGTCAAATTTATGGACGATCAGAAGCTGCCTTCAAAGAAAAGGAAGATAAATTACAGGCAGTCGGAACAGATTGAGTATGGAATCAATTCGTCCGTGGATGATAGCCCATTCTGTCAGGGGGAGTCGTCGAAAAAGATGCATCAGCTGGTGCCGAGCAGCGGCTCCGGCGAAAAGATCACGGCGGCCAAGCCCAAAAGAATCGTACTCGCGCGGACAATATCAGAGGAATCTGCGGTAATAACCGAATTATTTTTGTTGTTTTGATGAAATCTTTGCAAAATGGCATAGAACTATATAAATCTTCTTGCTTTTCCGCCATGTATAAAGAAACTGATCCGATGTATTCTAATCAGAGAAGCGATGGGTGCCAGTGGCGAAAATATGGGCAAAAGATGACAAAAAACAATCCACTTCCGAGATCTTATTACAAATGTGCTTGGGCGCCCAGTTGCCCAGTTAAAAAACAGGTTCGAACTCGTCCTTTTACGCCTAAGAAATCTCTTACTCATACTCTCATCGACTATGAAATACATACAATTAGCCTGCTTGTCTGTTAATTTAAACATGTTAAAATTATGAGCAGGTTCAGAGATGCGTCGAAGACCAGACAATTTTAATAACAACCTACGAAGGTGAACACACACATCCTCTGAGTTCTCTGGCTATGGCCGTCATGCGCGCCTCCTCCTCCTCCAATCAGGTCATTAGTGAGGGATTGAATACAGTGAATTTCGTTGCAGACAACCAGTTAATACCCATTGCCAGAATATCGACATCGAGCCCGTTTCCCACAATCACTCTCGACCTCACAGACAACCAGCCCAATCCAGGATTACAGTTACAGCCTGCGAATTTACCGGCAGGCAGCTTCCAACACTCGACTCCATTGCCTAACAATATGGGCCTTGTATTCGATCAGAATCAATGGGATCACTCAGCAATCTTGAATTCTGTGGCTTCTATAAAAGCAGATCCCAACTTCAAGCAGCCCTGGCTGTAGCCATAGCTGGCTCTGTGCTCAATTTGGGTGATCCAGTCCAGGGACTGCTGCCCAAATTCCCTCCAGCAACGAATAGTTCAACCCTGTAAGTATTCGTGTGTACTCTGCAATAGTTATGTGCCAAATCTTTCATACGTTTTGCTTGTATTGTAAACTGTACATACCATTAAGACTGAATCCATGGATGAGACTGAAGAGAAACTAATTGTGCTATGCACCCAGTCTGTCAAACCTATGGAACTCGTGAAGGGAGCTATAAGGCATTCATGTAGAAATCATACTTCTATTCTATTTTACAGCAATTTCCTCTACTGTATCTGCCCAATCAAGAAGTGATAAAAAACTGTTTCTCTGCTGGAGTTAGATTATATTTTTTGCGTGTGCGCATCCCTGCATAAGCATAGGGATGCAACAACCGTGGCTTACAACGTTTTAGCAGTGATCTGGTCTGGAGTGGCCAAAGCAAGTTACAAGTGCGACCATCTTTTTAAAATTTTAAACTGCCTGGTTTAAACATTCTATATTTTTTAAAACTTTTAAACATTCTAATTTTTGGATTTTTATACAGGAATTTAATCAAATAAAATCACAATTTTTTATTGTTCAAATTATATTTTTAAATGTATAAATGGATTTAGTGTCTTGAAAGTTTTTGAAGACATTTCAATTATACAAACTTAATCACTCAAATCTGGAGTTCCAACCATTTTTCACCTAAATTTAATAAAGATTGATTAAAATTCCAACAATTTTTTTATCCCATTTCAATAAAAATTGATCAGAAAATATGCCCATAAAAACTCAAAAATTTAGACTAAATTTTAAAAATACAAATAAACTAAACTTATAAGCAATGTTTTCTCTCCTTCTCATTTTCTCATGAATTTTTTTTTTGTCATTCCATGTATTTCAAAAGAAGTTAGAAAAAACTATTAACGTTCTATATAAATAAGAACTTTAACTTTATTGAATTGCACGATTAAAGTTCTATCTCATTAGACTCTTCTAATCGCTAAATTTATAAGTAATGTTGTTTTAAAAATTCATGGAACTTATAAGCAATGTTGTCTCTTCTTTCCAATTCATGTATGTTGGAACTTTGCTGGTTTTTCCCTCATTAGAACAATCAATTAAAGTTCCATATCAATACGGATTCTAGCATTCTTCAATTTTACAATTTCGAAAGGGGAGAGAAAATTGCTATTGATTGGACTCCAATATTTGTTAATGAATTCTGAATTGCTTGGGGTGTGCGTATTGACACTAGGGAAAAAAAATCCGTACAACGGAAAGAAGATTTCTACCTGTTTAGACTCCAATATTTGTTAATGAATTTCTTGAGGTTTGCATGCTAACAATCAAGTACAAGTATTGAATGTGCATTACATGTAAATGCATAGATGTTCTAGGGCTTTGGTTCTAGAATTAGGGAGTAAATTCTTCAAAGCCACATAAAACAAAAGTAGGAATTGATTAGTTTAAGATATATTTGTTGGGAAAACAAGCTTAAAACACACGTCAAGCACGAGGTTAAATCTTAGCAGGTATAGAGATTATCTCCTTTTTGTTTGTTTAGTGGGTTATGCATGTACGAGAACTTTGGTAAAATCGATAAGTCATCAAGCTAACACCTTTTTTCTAGAGTTCAGGCCTAGGGATAAGTCCTATATTCCTTTCCAATATGTAGAAACTTCACCCACAACCGTTCCCCCTAACTGTCGATTGTGAAGTGGTAACCATAATTACCTCTCTTAGGTTTTCACCCACGTGTTTGCAAGTGGGAAGTGTGTTAATCCCTAGACAAAGCCCCATGTTATGTATAGAACCCCTTATTAATCCTCTTATTGAATTATTACATTTCTTGTATTATATTTGTATGAACTCATATTGTGTTTTGAAGTGGAAATATTGTAAATGAGGTTTCCCCCTCAAAATGGACTATAATTTATTGATGTCTTATCATTTTTAAGGTGTTGGATCATAACATTTGGTATTAGAACTCATTGATCCTAGGGTTTTTCTTCTCCAAGACAGTCATCGTAGCATTTTCACTATAATTTTTTTATGGTACGATTCAGACCGTGAAAATTGGAGGCGATTCATAGGAAATATCAAGGTATATGTGGTAAAAAGTTCATCTTCTGGATCTCCATACTTTCATAGATACACCCTGTGGAAGATAGGGTATCTAACTAGTCCTATTAACTAGTCTCAAACATGTGTTCGGGGTAAAATAGTCATATATTCTTCAACAAGTATCCAAATTGAGTGAGACGAGTTGTAGTGGATATTGGGAAGTCTATGATATTTCTGATACAATTTTTATAATTTTATATCGATGTTTGTGTGCGGGGAACACTATACAAGTTCTATCTCCTCGAAAGGACAAAAATTAGCAAGGTGAAGGGAAGTTACCATAACTTCCACTTGGCACATCCAATTTTAATTAGACCTATGGCATTGAAGAGAGGACATATCAGAGGACTACATAACAAAATTTCAGACTCATAAGGGCCAAAATTTTAGAGATACACTAGAAGGAAGTTCAACGAGGACGATAGACTCCAAATTAAGGTTTTAAAGGGTACGTAACTTACAATTGACAAAACTTTTTGTTGGAACATCTGTTTTCGGTGATTCGAAATTTGTAATAAATACAGAATATAGGAGTATTATTATTATTTCTCCATATGGGTCCCAAAAAGGTGACAACACCAATTAAACCTCCAAAAGTTTCATCTATGACTCAAGAAGAAACTGAGGACATACATAATAGGTTGTCCAAATTGGAGGAACAACTTAGTGAATTAAGTGACAAGTCTAATAATTGGGTAAACTCAGAAAGAAAAATTCAAGAAATAGAAAGGAAGATGGATGAAAATAAAGAAGAAATACAAAGGTCCATGAAGGAAATGCAAAATTCCATGTCTTCCATCAGTCAAGCTCTAGATGAGAGACTCCCTAAAGAAGATATCAAAACACAAGGGAATCATGAAAATAAAGGAAGTATTCATGTTGAAAAATAGCCAATAGTAAGTCATTTTTAAATAGTGAATCTAACTCTAATAGTGGAGCTAATTATGGTGGGGGTCCTAAATTCAACTTTCCCAAAATTGAATTAAAGAAGTTTGATGGTACAAAGGTATTTACTTGGGAGAACCAAATAGAGCAATATTTTGAACTACACAATATTATGGATGATAAGAAAAGAATTCACATAGCAACCTTGAAATTTGAGAAAAAACCTTATCTAGGTGGATCTCAGTGGCCAACCACCTTTTCCACTTAATCAACATTTCGAGCCTATGGTTTTGATAAACCATGATATTCTCCCTTTTGATAGGGAATGGAATGTAATACCATCTTCATTTGTTAATTACAAACATCATGTAATGGTCTTATTTACATTCCTACAACATAGCGTTAATGCACCATATCCCATTAGAACTCCATATTTAAGCGCACTCAGGCTAGAGTAGTATTGGGATGGGTGACCACCCAGGAAGTACTACTATTTTACATGCCTATGGATTTTTATAAACTTAGATAAATTTATCCCACATGCATCATGGGAATTGTTCTCCTCTCACTCTCTCATATATAATTGAGGTGAAGGAGGCCCTTTAAGCATGCAATGGAGTGTGATGTAAAGCTTGTTGTGAATGAAGCGTAGCCAACATCTCTTTCTTTTTAGAGACAAGCTACCCCATTCTTCCAGTTTGTGTTTTACAATGTTTTTCTCTCTTATTCATTATTAAAAGTTGGGTTTCACTATATTTATGTGTTCTCTTCTATATTTTTGTTTTTTTCTCATTTGTTTCGCAGAATAATCTGGATCAGTGGTATCAGTGCAATCTTGTCCTTGTTGTTTCTCAGAGCAGGTCCCCGATAAGGTCAGGTTATAGAGAGTTGGGTCTCGAGCTAGTTTCACTTGAGGACAAATTCTCTTGCCAACCCAAGTGACCTCCCATGGTAGAAGAAAAGAGAGATAACAAAGCATAATATCCTTTCAAGACATTTCTCGAGGAAGCCCTTGTGCGACAAAGGAACGAGATGATGGAAAAATTCGCTTAGACCTTCTGTTGTAGGTGAATCCCCCTGCGGACAAGTCGATTCCCTCTTGGTCTCTAGACTCCAGAGGCCAAGACATAAAATTGTTTAACATGGACACTGACTTCCTTTTAGATCTAATCAAGCTAATAAATGAAAGAGAAGGAGAAAGATGTGTACATTATTAGCGATGTTTGTCCTTGCAAAGTCTAGGCTGAGCTTCGATCTTAAGCTCCCTGATAGGTCCTACAAAACAAACAAAGATACAATGGACTTCCTACTCTATTGAGATTAGCTCAAATATAGATCCATCTACTGCAGACAAACTCATATGGAACAAGCATAAGTTTGAAAAAAACATGTCAATCATTGATTATTAATGAGAACAAGTAAAAGTACTTACAATCCTTTGAATGAAGGTGCAACAACTTCTTCCAGTTCTCCTTGTCCAACCCCTTTGCTCAAATAATATCCATTGATTTCTTTGATAACATCTCACTCATGAGATCATAAGTTTGATGTAATTCTCAATCTCTATTGTACCTTTCACCGTGAGAAGGCCTCTTTATATAACCTTGGAGGGGTCCAACCACTTGAGAGATCTTTGGGATAAATTGAGGATTCCTCTCCTTCAGTTGAGGAACTTCCCTAAGATCATGCCTTGACCATCTATTTGAATCCAACCACCTTCAGGAATTGAGGGATTCTTCCCTAATTTGCCTCAACAAACCCAAAATTTGTTTAGAAAAGGGTAGCGCTCCCCCAAAAGGGTGCACAGGGTGCTGAAACACTCCCCCAAAGAGGCTCAGGGAGTGCCAGCACTCCTTGACAGTGGGTAGGGGAGCGCTCCTCTCTAAAATTCATTTTTTAGTGGTTCTTTCAATGACAAAAGGTTTGTACTTCATGTCAACCAAATTCTCTTCTTCCAAACTAGCCTTTCAGGTGTCTTAAGTGTCTTTGTGATGTCGTTAGAGGCACGACATGGGAGATATGGCAGTATGATGTTTGTGACACTTGCAACACTTGTAGTCAATATGCGACACTTGCGGACAAGATGCAATACTTATAACACTTGTAATGACTACACTTGTGACACTATCGAAGTGAGTAATTTTGAGGTGTAACAGATTGCCCCCAAAAGTATGAAGTTAGAAGACGATGATGACTGAATTACTTTGTAGACTTTTTCGAGCAAGGGTATGGACGCAGAGAAACCAGAAAAAGCTGCACACAACCATCAAACAAATATTATGACATGTTTCAAAACCCAAGGCAGGCATACCTATGCTTGAGTGATAAAAACCTTTTAGGTATGGCCACCATAAAATACACTATGGATCCATAATTATATTGACAAAAGGTATAGCCACTGAAGATACACTGTGTATGTATACTCCTATGACCTGAACTAATTGTATCCACGAAGAATACACAGTGGATCTACGAGATGACAAGACATAGCCACGACCAATACAAAGTGGATCTATGTAACAATATATGTGTCATACAAGGATGATTTTAAGGATGGGAAATTATTTTAAAATGTAGAAACCTTGGCGAATCTTACTAATCCTTCATATGCCAACTATAAATGTTTGGCGATATTTTTTTTAAATATTCAAATTTCTAAGGATTTTGTATAGTTTGTATAATTTTTTGGTGATTTTTAAGGTAAAATAATTTTATCCTATAGAATTTGAGCGAATCATTTCTAGAATTGCGAATATTTTTTTGGGAAAAAACATGGAAAATTAGCCCATGAGCAAAATTTAGCCCCTAAAATCATCCTTGGTGTCATAGTTCAAAAGAACTCCTTCGCAACTTGAGAAAAGTATACATAAGAGTGAAAAATCAACCCAGGGTCCTCTTATCGATCCCGATGTACTACGAATCTAACCATGTGAATAGATGTCCTGATGTCGAACATGGCAGAAACCACTTGATTACCGGTCAATGATGTAAACCATTAACAAGCGCGAGGGAGATCACCATTGATGTCAATGATTCCCAAGGTACTCTAGTACATCCCAACGAATGTGAATGAATGACCTGAAGTCAAACATCCATGGAATCATTCGATCAAGGGTCAATGATTTAAACTCACTGTCGGACGCGAGGAGGCCTGCCATTGAGGCATGCAGGTCCCAAGGTACTAACTGGTTTCTAAGTTTAGTTCCCAGATAATGTGTTGAAGTTGACAGGAATAGACCCGTCGAAGGAGGGCCTTGATGTATACCCCATCAATGACACGAAACTGACACAAAGATGTAATTGGTAGATCAAATGAACATGGACTGACATGGGTATTGAAACAGGATATTTGTGATGGCTGACTCTCGAGGCAGATACTTCCCTTGAACACTGAGGCACAACAGCAGAAACGTGACATGGACCAAAACTTGATGATGCAGTGGATACTGTGACTTTCGTCGAGTGACCCAAAGGAGTAAAAGAAACTCAGAGGATTGGCTCAGTGCAGAGGTTCAGTGGATTAAAATGCGTGCAAATACAAAGTATCATGTTCAAGGGAGACCGTAAGAGGTACTGGTAGTGTTCTCAAAAACTTCTCGGCTTGCTTCCTTCAATTTTTCCCACATCCAGATAGATGAGTACCTCTTTTTAATTTAACGAGCTCGAGGAGGGTAACACATGCTCGTTATAACTCACCTTCGGTAAGTTCCTCTTCCTTTGTTTAATGAACTGGAAGAAGTAAGGGTTCAGTCCCGTATGGGCCCTTCAATGTATGATTGTTTAACGAGTCCAGAGAAGGTAAAATCAGTGGTTTTTCATATTTAGAGAGTCTGAAAACAACTTAAATACGACTCCAATGTTGTCATTTTTCGTAATATTAGTCTCGCGAGGCCGAAAAAGAGATAAATAATCACTCGAAAGATGCCCTTTCAAACCTTTTAATGAGTGGGAAAGGAAGAAAGATCACTCGACAATCTTTTCATGTTTAGAGGGTCTGAAAAGAGCTCAAAGACGACTCTAAGGGGTTCCTTTTTCGTATATCCATGCAAGTCCGAAAAAGTGATGAAAGTCTACTCAGTTACATTCTCATGTTTTTTCAAGCATGAGAAAGAACAAATACTAAGCTCGGTATGCCCTAGCTTGAAATATAGTGACTTAACTCCATAATGATCATCAAAGACTGGAGACATGCCCTCAAAGCTTCAATTCATTCATCGACTTTGAGGTTGTCGCCAATTTCTCTACTAGATGGAGAAAAAGGATAAGGGTGGATAAAATGAAGGTTCAAGAGAGGTGATTGTTTCATTTTTAATGAGATTGACACAGGAAAAGAACTATGCTCAGGGCTCCGGGTTCAATCCCCAAATTGTTGTTTCATTTTTTTAACGAGCTTGCTACAGAGAGGAAAACTATGCTCAAATCTTTTGTTTCATTTTTTAACGAGATTGCCACAGAGAAGAGAAATTTTGCTCATGACCTCTATTTCATTTTTTAACGAGCTTGCTACAAAGAAGAGAAACTATGCTCGTGACCTCTGTTTCATTTTTTAACGAACTTGCTACAAAGAAGAAAAATTGTGCTCGTGGACTCTTCTTGATCATGGTTTCCAAAAAAATAACACTCTGGAAGGACACCACATCAAGGGACAAAACTCGGTCATGGCTTCCAAGAGATCTTCACTGGATGGAAGAAAATCACTCTAGAAGGAACACATGTCAAGGGTTGTGACAGGGGTAAGGAGACCAGGCTCCAATAGCCCTACCGAATATATCACAATGTCAACTACCAGATCCAAATCATCAGAAGTTAAAGGCATGGGAGACGATAGAAAATTGACATCAGGAGGGGAGATAGAGTGTATATCTTCCCAAATTTTCTCACGAGGGGGAAGAAAAGAGGATCAAGGATGGTTATCATCCCGAGGTAGCTCGTCAATGCTGAACATGTCCATAATAGATTCATCGGAGGGAAAAATGGGAGAAATGAAGTCGATCGCAGATGACAAGGAACTTAATCGTGATGGCATCGAGTAACTATCGGGTGCCAATAGATGTTGGTCATCCAAAGAGGGAGATGTAGATTGGATAAAAACTTATGATGTTTCGGCTGGACTAAGTGGCACAGTGCCACCTAGTGCATCGAATTCCAATGGACTAGATACAATCCAAAGGTCAAATGATTCCAAAGATTGATAAGTCGTGGTTGAAATCATATTGACGGTAGCAATATGATGTGTAGTCGGTGGAAGTGGTGTAGGGAAGGTACCCATAAGGCTAGAATCTTTTAGTAAGCCAAAACCAATTCTTTCATACGTGATATTATGGTCTCCCAAGAAAGGAATGTTGTTGGTAGCGGGAGCGTAAGCATCGGTCGTGCAGAAATCTAATTGATCAACAGTGATAATTTTACCTTGATGGGGAAATTGTACACATCGAAAGACCGATGAGGCAACAACAGTCATAGCATAAAACTAACTTCTTCCAAGAAACAAGTTGTAATCAAGGGGAGCATCGACCACCTCGACAGTGGAGTCGCCAATTTTTGTTGTAGGTGAATCCCCCTATGGAAAAGTGGATTCCCTCTCGGTCTCTAGACTCCTAAGGCCAAGAAAAAAAAGTGCTTAACATGGAAACTGACTTCCTTTTAGATCTAATCAAGATAATAAATGAAAGAGAAGGAGAAAGATATGTACCTTATTAGTGACGTTTGTACTTGCAAAGTCCAGGTTGAGCTTCGATCTTGAGCACCCTGATAGGTCCTACAAAACAAACAAAGATACAATGGAATTCCTACTCTATTGAGATTAGCTCAAATATAGATCCATCTACTACAGACAAACTCATATGGAACAAGCATAATTTTGAAAGAAATAAGCCAAGCATTGATTATTAATGAGAACAAGTAAAATTACTTACAATCCTTTGAATGAAGGTGCAACAACTTCTTTCAGTTCTCCTTGTCCAACCCCTTTTCTCAAATAATCTCCATTGATTGCTTTGATGACATCTCACTCATGAGATCATAAGTTTGATGTAATTCTCAATCTCCATTGTACCTTTCACCATGAGAAATCCTCCTTATATAAACTTGGAGAGGTCCAACCACTTGAGAGATATTTGGGATAAGTTGAGGATTCCTCTCCTTCAATTGAGGATCTTCCCTAAGATCATGCCTTGACCATCTATTCGAATCCAACCACCTTCAGGAATTGAGGGATTCTTCCCTGATTTGCCTCAACAAACCCAAAATTTTCCCAGAAAAGGGTAGAGCTCCCAAAAAAGGGTGCACAGGGTGCTCAAACACTCCCCCAAAGAGGCTCAGGGAGCACCAGCACTCCCTGACAGTGGGTAGGGGAGCGCTCCTCTCCAAATTTCATTTTTTAGTGGTTCTTTCGATGGAAAAAAGTTTGTACTTCTTGTCAACTGATTTCTCTTCTTCCAAACTAGCCTTTGAGGTGTCTTAAGTGTCTTTGTGATGTCGTTAGAGGCACGACATGGGAAAGATGGCAGTATGATGTTTGTGACACTTGCAACACTTTTATTCAAGATGCGACACTTGCAGACAAGATGCGACACTTATAACACTTGTAATGACGACACTTGCGACACTATCGAAGTGAGTAATTTTGAGGTGTAACACCTTTGAAGACTATTGATGGCAGTAGTCAAGGCATATTTAACAATGTTATCCAGCTAATTGTTAAGTGCGAACACAAATCAATCCCCCTAGCTTCACAATGAAACTACAACAAAACAAGACAATACACTACTCTTTCTTTAAATTTCAATTATCAAATGAGAAATGGATCTAGGACATACCTTTTAAATATCGAAGATATGACTTCGTCAATGCAATCCAAGCTCCGTCACGAGGTTTATGGAGAAATATCTGCAAAGGAACACAAGCCAATGAAGACAAGAATAACATATCCTACTTGATATGAAACTATGTATGTGATCAAGGAATCATACAACACGGACAAATAAGATTCATATAGGAAAGAAAAGTGCATCTGTATTAAATAATAGAAAGAGAGATTACAACCAAAGCCTTGATGTCATAAGGTCCCTTCCAACAGTTCCTTTCTTCCCACACACTTATGATCCACGGATTCCGTGACTATAGATCTGAGAGTCGCTCACAATCTATCTTGACAAAGAAAAGCTCAAAGCCATTCTAACCAATCTAACAATCTCAAGCCAAATTTTCAATCTACAAGCTCTAGCCAATCTAACTTTCTCCATGAGAGCTCCTCTCCTTTTATAAGCTAAAGAGGATAAGGTGAGGAGGTTAGGATGATCCCACTAAATCACAAAAACAAGTAAGATCCAAACTGATCGGAGGCCACCTCACCATAAAAGATTCTCTTTCTAGAAGCATAGATAAGATGCTCATTTTTCCCACATACAAAAATCACCGCACCCCTAGAACTGAGTAGAGTGTGATGATGTCATAGACCAAGTTTAGTGAAACATGCGATGATCTAGGATCGTCGCACCCCTATAACTGGACAAGCTGCGACGATCCTCCTGTTATCACTCCAGGAAACTCTCCTAGGCTGTAAGTCAGAGATTCCTGGTAACTTAATCTTTTGGTAACTATTTTCTCAATAATAAGTGTGGGTTTGGATCAAGTCGGATGACTGAATCATTTCTCACTCAAAACATGCATGAACACATTTAGATGGACAAGGCTTTCAACCACAAATGTTCAGAGAGYTTACAAATAAAGRGATGTRTGGAGAAATAAYTAKTAWATCAGYAGAATCACATATAAAKCATATATGAATGRCCAATTAYAATAATCAYMRRAATACTTGCAAAGTTTAACTTATGAATGYAATGATAAGATGACAGTTATCGGGCATAAACAAGCATAACAACATGAATATAATATCCAGGTGCAAGTACAGAATAGATAAGAAGATGAAATCTAAACAAGTTATGGCAAAAGAAGCTTGTATTACTTAATATGAAAATGAGAAGTTTGAGTACATAATATGAAAAAAGTCTCCAAAGTCGAACCCTTAGTTCCTATTCTACCTTTAGCTTTATAGTTTTATAATGTAGTTTTGAGATCCTAAAAGCATGGATCAAATATGCTAAAGATAGAAAGTCAAAATTCAGTTTGCAAAAGATATGGAATGATCCCCAAAAATGAGGTCAATCCCAGATTTCATGGTCTTCATCTCTTGTAGAGTCACGGTGCAGTGCAGAATAGCCTTCCAAGGCTGAGTGATGACTCTTCCAAGAGATACAAATTCGAATTTGTTGAGGTGAGAAAATATCCTGATTTTCTGCCTTTTTCAAAGGTACAAAAAGTGATTGAAACACATCTTATTTCCCTTATCAATCAAAAATAGCTATTGGATCAGACTTAACAATTCAAAAAATGTCCATTCGAAGAGGTTTCAAACCATTCCAACTCAAAAAATCTCAATCTAGGCAAAAATTCAGTCATTCTGGCAGTGACAGGCTTTCGGTGGTTAACCTAGAAGACTCCTAAGTGGATTAACTACCAAAATATCTTCTTTCGGTGGTTAATGAACAGTCGTCCTGTTCACCTAAACCACCGAAACTTCATCTTTGAGAAAACTTCAAAATTTGCAAAAATGATTACCTTGATTCTTTGTTGAATGTTCAAGGTCTTTTGGACGATGCATCCCTTGTTCGTGCAGATATGCAAACTTCAACTTGTTGTGTGGAAGGCTCTGGTGTATCTACCATGGTTGTAGCTAAGTTGGCCAGAGTCTCCAAACCTATTTGCTCCTGTGTTGGCGATTGAGAATCTTTTAATTTGAGACTTAGAATTCTAAGTTGCCTGTACAGCTTCATGCTCTCCCTTATCAACACCTTGTTCTTGTCCTTTATCTTATCATGCTTTTCTTTGAGGCTTTGGTTTATTTTGAAGAGATCTACATTTCTTTCAGTCAAGTCTGTATTTTCCTTTTTAATAACTCTTTCCAAGACTTCCATTTCATAGACTTGTTGCAGGAGTTTATTGATTTTCCATGCCCTAGATGCTTTAGGCTTACTTGAAGAAGCTTTTTCCAATGATGGACTATGTGCCTCTGGGGGAGTTGGTGAAGGTAAGTTGGAACAATCGTCTGCAACTTGTTCAGCCTGTACATTACCTTGTGTCTCTGCTAACTCATGTTTTGGCTTTGAATCACTATAGGGTAGGTTTAAAGGGTTACTTCCTTTTGCAGGGTCCTTGGACTGCTCACCCTCAAACTGTAACTTTATTTTGGTTCTTTTCTTTTTAATAGAGGATGATTCTATCGGATATCTTGGTAGTGAGATACCCTTCCATTTTCTATGAATACTTTTAGGAGTAATGGTCTTCTTAGTGGTAGCCTTTTTACCCTTCTCCTGTTGTTGCCAGTCAGTCTGGAATTCATTCCAGAAGAGGAAGTAGTTCCAATCTACCTGCCTTTTCTTCAATGACTCTTTGATAATGAGAGTAATGAGTCATTGATGAGAAAATCTACTTGCCACCTTAGTGGGCTTAGCCTTGACCTGTCTAGCCATTTTCCTGAGGGCTTTGTGAAAGTAAAATGGTAAATTGATGGGAGATCTCCCCGTGAAATGATTTAAAAGTTTGAAGTGGTAGAACATGACTCTGTTGTATCTACCTTCGCAGGTGATATAGACAAAGATTTCCTTCAAGAGAGATTTCCATTTAGGTTCTAGATAAGACACTGGTATGTCTTTTTTCCATGTAAGATCTTTGTGGAGAGGCTGTAGGTAGGACCTAAATTCAATGTTTGTAGGTACCATTGATTTGAACCAACAATCACCTGTTCTGGGAAGACCAGTGAACTCAGCTATGGCTGCCTCATCAACCACAAACTGCTCCTTTCCCACTGTTGTTATTCTTCCATAATACAAGCTAGCAAAAGTCTCAGACACCTGTTGATGAAAATCTGCCAGTTTTTCACAATACGTATAGACTCCAGTCTTCTTGAAGAACTCAGCCACCTCAGGGTGCACCTCAAGGTACCAAACTCCATCCAATTCATCCCTTAGAACTGACCTTTCTTTTGACATTAGTAAATGTTGATTTTACCTACGATTAAGGAAAAACTTCATGCCAGGGAGACAAAGACTCTATGATTTAGGATGACAGAGAGTATGATTCATAGAGGAGAAAACGGGACAAGGTGACATGGAGTTCGAATTGCAAAGCTCAATCAATGACCAAGTTTAGGCAATAGACTAACTGAAAACATGCCGAAAATTTCGAGTTTCAGTGAGATATACATTTAAATTGAAACAGTATGGGCTTTGAACTACCTGATGACTCAACCTGGCTTGATTGGTATGACAATTGGCTTGATAGCGTTTTTCTGAACTCTAACTGCGCTCGGTGATCACCACAAGAAACAGGATTATGATCTCTGGATATGCGTTTTCTTGATGAAATCACGGGCTCAAGACTGTCTCAATAACTCCTGAATTTGAATTGATAATGAATGGAGATCAAATCAGAGATTAATCAGGGTCATAATGGATTTGTGTACTCATGACTGGAAATGGTGAAGGGCTACGTGACTAATCATTTCTGTTAGTCGGGAAACACGCATGAGTTTCTGTATCTTTGCCGAGTCTTAATTTTGAAATGACAAATGCAGTTGAAAGGACAACATGATATCAATCTTCGGATAGATATAACAGGAACATGCATACCTTACCACTTCCATGGGCTTTCGACAGTTATGTTTTCATCATTGCGCCAATCAACAACTAGCTTGTGCGAAAGCACGGGCTTTCCATTTTTCCCGTTGAAGTCTTTTCGGTAGTTATCCGCGCTTTTGCTTTTCCCTCTTAACTACCAGGAATGATGGATTTCAATGGTTAATGAGCGCATCTCAGGCTCGCCTAAACCACCAAAACCTAAGATTCTATCTTTTGCTTGACCAAACCAAATCAAAAGTTCTTTCTGATCTTATTTACAGAAAATAGACTCTCTAACCTACCTACAAAAATTTAGAAAAAAAAATTGGACCACAACCTATCACCTCAAAAGAAAAATCTCCACCAATTTATTTGAGGAGATAACACTGGCTCCTATTGGGGATGACCGTCTCCCTGTGAGGTTTCAAGAACCACAGAACCAATGCCTTTCCTGAAAATAAAACTAAAAACTATCTGCTAGTGTTTCCATTGGGTATGGAGTTATTCTGTAAAAATAAAGACTAAAACTAAAATTACAGTGTCCAAGCTTCACAGCCTTAGACAAAATAGAGTTTCAAAAATCACCCATTGACCAGGCCACCGAACATTTCTTCACCTCCCAAATTCTACAAAATGAATGTGTTGTTGTGTTTTACTTGAGTTATCATGAAAGGGCCGGTCCACAAAGAATCGAACTTGTTATGCTTTCCTTTATCCTGTCTGAGAGCATCCCATTTCAAAACCCAGTCACCAACGTGAAAATTATCCAGCTTTTCCTTTCTGTCAAAAGTATCTTTGATCTTCTTTTAATGAGCCTCTGATCTGTCCACTAACTGTTCGTGGGTCTGTTGCAGTTCCACCAAATCAAACATCCTTATTACCATATCATTTGACTCAGTTTTCTCTTCCTGAAAGAATATAGCCACTGGTAAAATTAACTGAACAGGAAAAATGGCATCAGTCCCATAGACCAGTTTGAATGGAGAGGTTCCTATGGAATTTTTGATAGTTACTCTGTCTGCCCACAAAGCAAATTTCAGTTTAGAATCCCAATTTTTTTTGTTTTCCTCTAACAATTTTCTGATGATTTTGATTAAGCTCTTATTGGATGATTCGACCAAGCCATTACCTTGAGGGTAGTAGGGGGTTGAATGTACCAACTGGATGCCCATTGATTCACACATGTCTACCAATGCCTCTGCTTTGAACATTGTTGCATTATCTGTTACCAACCTTTTGGGATAGCCTAATCTTCTCAAGATATTTTCATAAAGAAACTTCATGACAACCTGGTGAGTGGAATTCCTGGTGGGAACTGCCTCTATCCATTTTGTAAAATAATCTGTGGCTACTAATATCCACTTATGTTGACCACTAGACGAAGGATTTATCTCACCTATAAAATCTAAACCCCACTACTGAAAAGGGCCATTCACTACTATAGGTCTCAGGGGCAAAGATTTTAGCTGTTGTTTTCCTGTAAATATTTGACATTTATCACAAGCTTTGACGAAGGCACACACATCTGAGAAAATAAAAAGGCCAATAGTATCCATCCCTTAGAACTTTATGAACAGTGGTCTTCCAGTAATGATGACCTCCACAAACACTTGAATGAAACTAATGTATAACTTCCACTAACTCTTCTTTGTCTAAACATTTGAGTAGCAAACTAGCAGGGTCTTTCTAATATAACTGATTATTGTAAACGCAAAATTTGATGGCTTTGAGCTTAAGGGCTCAGGCTTGAGTCATACTAAGTTCAGGAGGAACTTCTAGCTTTTGCAAAAAATGTATAATACCTGAGTACCATTCACAAGAAGACAAGTGCTCTACCACTTGTTGATTTTTATGTTGTCCATCTGCTGCCATCTCCTTCTGCAAATTCACTGAATTTTATCCTATGAAATTTATGTCCAACAACTCATGATTTTCCTTCGTTAAAAGCTTAGAAAGGCCTTGGCCTTTTACCAATTTGGTGGGCTTCACTTCAATGTTGAACTCGATCAACTTTGCAATCCATTTAGCTCTCTTTCCATCAATATCAGGCTGAGTCAAAACATCTTTCACGGAGGGTGAAGGAATATATGCAATGACTTTTGAGTGGAGGATATAAATTTTGAAAGCTTTTAAAGATTTTATGAGAGCATAGGATTGTTTTTCAATAGGATCATACCTTAATTCAACATCTCTGAGTGTTTTGCTCAAGAAAGCAACTGGGTGATCCATATTGTCATCATCTTTATGTAGCAGGACTGCTGCCACTATGTCATAAGAAGCAAAGAAAAAATGTAGAAAATCTTGTTGTAATCTGGACTGATCGGAGTTAGGGATTCCATGATAGCCTGTTTCATATCCTGAAATGAATTCCTTGCATTGTATGTCCATTTTATCTAGGACCCCTTTTTCATCATACATGTTATGTGTTTTACTAACTCGACAAAATTTGGAACAAATATTCTAACAAAATTAATCTTACCGAGCAACGATTGAATATCCTTTTTCGACCTTGGCAAGGACAGCCTCTGAATTGCTTCCACCCAAGCTAGATCAATTTTTACATCTTCTGTTGAGACAATGTGGCCTAACAGCTTACCTTTCCTGAGAGCAAAATAAGATTTTTTGGGATTCAATGATATTTCGAACTGCCTGCACTTCAAAAACACTCTTTTTAAATGCTTTAGATGCTCCTGATGACTACTGGAATAAACTATGATGTCATCAAGATATATGAGGACAAACTTGTCCTTCTCACCCATGAAATCTATGTCCATGGCCCTTTGAAACGTGGCCCTGACATTCATTAATCCGAATGGAATTTTGGCGTACATGAAGGTACCCCAAGGAGTAGCAAATGCAGTCTTCTCTTGGTCATCAGGATGGACAAAAATTTGGTTATAGCCGGAAAAACCATCTAGGAAAGACATGACAGTATCCCCTAAGATTATTTGCAGTAAATGTTCCATTTTAGGTAGGGGATAGTTGTCTTTCTTAGAGCATCTATTTAAGTTTATAAAGTCCACACATAACTGTTGGTCACTATAATTGCTTAATTAATTTCAAACAACCAAGTGAAACATAAATTATCAACCCAGGGAAGTCTTTTGTTTCAAAGATAGCTGCGCACTATATATGCTCAATTCCAAAAGCACTTAGTGTTGTAG
>ML785184.1:119867-172384 GCA_009831015.1 Picea engelmannii
CTCTCGTGTTTCAGCATCAGCTCAACAGCGGTTTGGGCAGTTCTGTGTTTCAGCAATGGTCTGAAATACTATTATGCAAATATGGACACTTCTGCACTTCTAATCAATGGTTAGGTTCAAAAGTAATGTAAAGTATTATGCAAAACGGATTAAGCATAAAGTAATGAGAAAGGACGTTGTATACCTTGGAATGATCAGATGAAATGATAGTATAAGTCAAAATGCAGGTGATGAAGGGTAAAATAATAGCAAAAAGTATGGGCAAAAAGGGTACAATATGTGGTCCTAACAATAACCTGACCTCACCATTTTTCTTTCTCACTATTACTAGATTTGTAATCCATTTGGAGTATCTCAAAGGGATTATGATCTTAGCATCAAGAAGCTTTTTGATTTATCTTTCAATGACAGGAAAAAGAAGGGGACTGATAGGTCTGAGATTTTTTTTGAAAGGTATGGTGTCCTTCTTAAGAGGGATCTTGTGTTGAATGATATCAGGGTCATAAGTCTTCAGGTCACTATATTTCCAAGAAAAAACATCAGAAATTTCTTTCAAAATGCTGCAATATTCAGACTTCTGATCAACAGTGAATTCAGAGGACAAATTTATGAATTTAGGCTGGTTGTCGCTCCCTATGTTGTGCTCATGAACAATAGGATCTTTCTCCTTTTTGTCTGGCTTGTAGGGGACATCATTGTGATCAAATATCTTTTCGAGAGGTACCAAACCTCGAGGTATATAATTGTTAGGTAGCTGAACAATATCATGCTGACCCAATTTTTGTTTTAGCTTAGGCTTCTAGGATTCCTCTACATTTAGATTCTGCTAGTCAATGTGCATATCAGAAAACTCATCTACCACTTGAATAAATCTATTAAGTTCATCATCATCCTCAAGGAATTTCCAGTATTTAATATTGTCGGGCAAAGATGGCCTATATTTGACTTGGATTTCATAACTGAGCCTGGGGGGCATGGGAGGAATAAACATGTTGGCTGAAACAACAAGGGAATCGACAAGATGATTCATATCCATGGGTATATAAGAAATCTAAAAAATGGAAAAAGAATCTCTAATTTTCCATACCTCATCCCTGTAGGCTTTCAATCTGACATGCTTTGCTTGGAAGGTACTGTTTACTTGTTGTATGATGATATCCACATCTCCGAACACCTTTAAACCTTTTATCCCCATCTCCTTAGCTGAATTTAATCCCAACAACAAGGCCTCATACTCTGTTATGTTGTTAGTAGTTTTGAAATCGAGCTTAAAAGACAAATGTATAGTCTCCTTTGAAGGAGAAATCAAAACTACCCCTGCTCCTGTTGAATCTTTGGTACTGGCCCCATCAAAATACATGGTCCAAACTAGAACGCTCTTATCATCAGTTTGTTGTTCAGTGGGCTTCACAAGCTGCATAGGAGTTGATTTAGAATCATCTATTTGAAGAATGCACGAGCCAAAGTCTGTATCCATAGCATAAATAGGATGATTTATAGAATTTGTTGCATCGATGATGATGTAGGAAAGTTGATTCTCTCTGTAAAGTCTTTTTATCTCTCCTCCAAACACCGGGATCATAGCATATGAAAGATCCATCTGCAAGGTACCTCCTAACCTTTTTCTCCATGGACGAGACAAGAGGAGTCCGAACTTGGGTGGGATATCAGTAACCACCACATCCATTACCATGCTTCTCATTGGCAATTGGGCAAGGTTTATAACAAGGTCTTTTATGAGGCCAAGGCATTTGACTTTCTTAGAGTCAAACGAGAAGAGATCATGATATGGTTTGGTGACCTCAAGCCCAAGCTCATCCATCACTGCTTTGGGCATAAGATTATGTGATGCTCCTAAATCAAGCAAGCAGTTGTGGAGGATCTTATCGTGAACATTTAGTGATATATAGAATGGTGGACAAGAATCATCTCGGTCTTCTACATAGGCCCTATATTTACTATTGGCTTGTCATCTTGTAGGTTTACAAAATCAGCAGATGAAGAGGTCTTTGGTTCAAGGGACTTCAGGATGGCAGATTTGAAGATATCATTCTTCATGAGTTCGGTTAATGGAATAGGTATCTTTACTTTCTAAATTTTTGATTCGAAATTAAAAGAGAAAGGTGATTTATCAGAAGATTTTACCTCGTTGGAAGGAGCTTTGAGAATGACTTGCTCCTTGGCTAGGGGCTGTGATTGCTTTTGTTGTTGTTTTGTAGGAGTGGAGGTCTGTTTTACAGGAGCAGTAGACTGCTTGGCAACAACTTCTTTATTCTTCACAGGAGCAACGAACAATGGTTTAGGGGCAGCATTTTTGGATCTTAAATTATAACCTTTCTGATCATCCGTCAGGTAGACAGCTTCTTCAATACTTGCCTCATGAATTTGTTGGTCCATCAGGGCTTCTTCATAATCTACTTGTGTCAAAAAGGAGGAATCATTTTCATCACCAAAACAATTTATCTGATCTGCTTCTTCAACTTCATCATGAGATGGCTTATGTTCTTCTTCTAACATTGCATTTTGGAAAGGGGGTCTGATTCTCTGATCATCAACTGCATTCTTGTCTCTTTAAAGGATCTGGACTTATTGATTGTTCCTTCTGTAAGGGAAAGCATCCGGGTTTCTTGGGACAAAATCATTTGGCTCTTTTGTCCTTGCTGGTTGTTGATTCTGGATCTTCAATTTTGACATTTCAGATGTCAAGTTGTCCAACATCTTGGCCATCTTTTCCATTTTACTATTAGAAGAGGAAGGGGGATCAATAGCAAACTTCTTTCTCTCGACCTTGCCTTTGAGCTTCTGAGATGCCATAATGTTTGATTCAACTTCGAGGGCAACATATTGCATTAAATAAAGTGTGGTTGATCTTCTTTCTCTGAGTATTAGATAAAAATATGGATCAAAAGCAGCAGAGAATGTGATCTTTGCTGATGCATCACTTGGTTTGATCTCTACAGGGATCTTGCCAAAAATTCTATTAAACCTTTTGATGAAGTCTGAGACCGACTCTCCATCTTCTCTTCTTAAGTTTCCGAACTCATAAATGTAATATAGTAGATATCTTCTTTCTCCCCAGTGTTTTAAGAATACCTCATCTAGTTGTTCAATACCTGTGACTGAATTTGCCGGTAGCTCTTTGAGCCACTTTCGGGATTGACCATACAAACTCTGCACAAAAAATCTGGTCCACACATCTTCTTCTGAAATGTTAATATTTTCAGCATAAGCATAAAAAGCCTCTATATGTTCTTCAGCAGTATAATCCCCAGCTCCGGTAAACTTTGGCATATATTTCTGATAATCTCCGGTTGACATGGCAGATAAGGGATTGGGAAAGACAAGTGGAACATACCTATTTGCTAGAATCTATTCCATCTTGGTTAAAGGGACAACCATGACAATATTGGGGGTTGATACAAAAGAAGAATTTTTCAGGAGATGAAGGTTGAGATGGGATGGCTGAGTTTAGATAAAATGGTTGTCCCACTTCACTTTGAGCAAAATTTCCAAAGATGGGTGAAAAATAGGAGGCCTTGTAAAACTGATCGAGCAACAAGGCTAAGATTTCTTCTCCCTTAGAGGATAGATCATGTAAAATATCTTCAAGAACGGGCAGATTAGTATGAGTGTAGAAAACACCCTCTATAGGCTTGGTGGGTGAGGAATTCAAAGAAGATGAAGAAGAGGTTTATTTTTGCTGAGGGGACTCTGTAATTACCTCTTTACGGTTGGATGAAATATCATGCTCAAAAACAGAGTCAGTAATATTAGAGGAAAGTGAAGGTTCCTCTACCTTCAATATTTCAGATAAACTTTCAATCTCCTGATAACTATGAGTTTCAGCAGCAGGGGATTCAACTAGAGGCATTTTAGATATGAAAGAAGAAGTGTCAGTTTGAATACCTAGATTTTATGTCTTTGTAGATACAGAAGCCTGTCTTTGTAAAGATTTTCCCTTACTGGTGATCTTCTCAGGGTCAGGAACTGGTGCTGCCAGTGGGCCTTCTTGGTTCACCCTAGTGTGAGCTCTTTTCAGAGCCACTTCTTTTCAATGGAGTCGCCATATAGATGGTTACAACCTAAATGATGTCAAGGCTTTGTCTATCATCAAACATGGATCTATGTCGTCTCCCAAGGAAGCTGAACTTCGATCTCCTCTCCCCAGCAACGACACCAATTTGTTATCACTCCAGGGAACTCTCCTAGGCTGTAAGTCAGAGATGCCTGGTAACTTAATATTTTGGTAATTATTTCTCAATAATAAGTGTGGGTTTGTATCAAGTCGGATGACTGAATCATTTCTCACTCAAAACATGCATGAACACATTTAGATGGACAAGGATTTCAACCACAAATGTTCAGAGAGTTTACAAATAAAGAGATGTATGGAGAAATAATTATTATATCAACAGAATCACATATAAAGCATATATGAATGGCCAATTACAATAATCACGGGAATACTTGCAAAGTTTAATTTATGAATTCAATGATAAGATGACAGTTATCGGGCATAAACAAGCATAACAACATGAATATAATATCCAGGTGCAAGTACATAATAGATAAGAAGATGAAATATGAACAAGTTATGGCAAAAGAAGCTTGTATTACTTAATATGAAAATGAGAAGTTTGAGTACATAATATGAAAAAAGTCTCCAAAGTCGAACCCTTAGTTCCTATTATACCTTTAGCTTTATAGTTTTACAATGTAGTTTTGAGATCCTAAAAGAATGGATCAAATATGCTAAAGATAGAAAGTCAAAATTCAGTTTGCAAAAGATATGGAATGATCCCCCAAAATGAGGTCAATCCCAGATTTCATGGTCTTCATCTCTTGTAGAGTCATGGTGCAGTGTATAATATCCTTCCAAGGCTGAGTGATGACTCTTCCAAGAGATACAAATTCGAATTTGTTGAGGTGAGCAAATATCCTGATTTTTCTGCCTTTGTCAAAGGTACAAAAAATGATTGAAACACCTCTTATTTCCCTTATCCATCAAAAATAGCTATTGTATCTGACTTGACAATTCAACAAATGTCCATTCGAAGAGGTTTCAAACCATTCCAACTCAAAAAATATTGATCTAGGCAAAAATTCGGTCATTCTGGCAGTGACAGGCTTTCGGTGGTTAACCTAGAAGACTCCTGAGTGGATTAACTACCAAAAGATCTGCTTTTGGTGGTTAATGAACAGTCGTCCTGTTCGCCTAAACCACCGAAACTTCAGCGTTGAGAAAACTTCAAAATTTGCAAAAATGATTACCTTGATTCTTTGTTGAATGTTCAAGGTCTTTTGGACGATGCAACCCTTGTTCCTGCAGATCTGCGAACTTCAACTTGTTGTGTGGAAGGCTCTGGTGTATCTACCATGGTTGTAGCTAAGTTGGATAGAGTCTCCAAACCTATTTTCTCCTGTGTTGGCGATTGAGAATCTTTTAATTTGAGCCTCAGAATTCTAAGTTGCCTGTACAACTTCATGTTCTCCCTTATCAACACCCTGTTCCTGTCCTTTATCTTATCATGCTTTTCTTTGAGGCTTTGGTTTATTTTTAAGAGCTCTACATTTCTTTCAGTCAAGTTTGTATTTTCCTTTTTAATAACTCTTTCCAAGACTTCCATTTCATAGACTTGTTGCAAGAGTTTATTGATTTTTCGTGCCCTAGATGCTTTAGGCTTACTTGAAGAAGCTTTTGCCAATGATGGACTGTGTGCCTCTGGGGGAGTTGGTGAAGGTAATTTGGAACAATCGTCTGCAACTTGTTTAGCCTGTACATTATCTTGTGTCTCTGCTAACTCTTGTTCTGGCTCTGAAACACTATAGGGTAGGTTTAAAGGGTTACTTCCTTCAGCAGGGTCCTTGGATTGCTCACCCTCAAACTGTAACTTTCTTTTTGTTCTTTTCTTTTTAACAGAGGATGATTCTATCAGATCTCTTGGTGGTGAGATACCCTTCCATTTTCTATGATTTCGTTTAGGAGTAATGGTCTTCTTAGTGGAAGCCTTCTTGCCCTTCTCCTATTGTTGCCAGTCAGTCTGGAATTCATTCCAGAAGAGGAAGTAGTTCCAATCTACCTGCCTTTTCTTCAATGACTCTTTGACAATGAGAGTAATGAGTCCTTGATGAGACAATCTACTTGCCACCTTAGTGGGATTAGCCTTGACCCGTCTAGCCATTTTCGTGAGGGCTTTGTGCAAGTAAAATGGTAAATTGATGGGAGATCTCCCTGTGAAATGATTTAAAAGTTTGAAGTGGTAGAACATGACTCTGTTGTATCTACCTTCACAGGTGATATAGACAAAGATTTCCTTCAGGAGAGATTGTGATTTAGGTTCCAGATAAGACATTGGTATGTCTTTTTTCCATGTAAGATCTTTGTGCAGAGGCCGTAGGTAGGACCTAAATTCAATGTTTGAAGGTACCGTTGATTTGAACCAACAATCACCTGTTCTGGGAAGACTAGTGAACTCAGTTATGGCTACCTCATCAACCACAAATTTCTCCTTTCCCACTGTTGTTGTTCTTCCATCATACTAGATAGCAAAAGTCTCAGACACCTGTTGATGAAAATCTGCCAGTTTTTCACAATACGTATAGACTCCAGTCTGCTTGAAGAACTCGGCCACCTCAGTGTGCGCCTCAAGGTACCAAACTCCATCCAATTGAGCCCTTAGAACTAGCCCTGCTTTCAGCATTAGTAAATGCTGACTGTACCTGCAATTAAGGAAAAACTTTGTTCCAGGGAGTCAAAGACTCTATGATTTAGGATGACAGAGAGTATGACTCATAGAGGAGAAAATGAGACAAAGTGACACAGAGTTCAGATCACAAAGCTCAATCACTAACCGAGTTTAGGCAACATACTAACTGAAAACATGCCGAAAATTTCGAGTTTCGGTGAGATATACATTTAAATTGAAACAGTATGAGATTTGAACTACCTGATGACTCAACCTGGCTTGATTGGTATGACAATTGGCTTGATAGCGTTTTGCTGAACTCTAACTGTGCTCGGCGATCACCACAAGAAACAGGATTATGATCTCTGGATATGCATTTGCTTGATGAAATCAAGGGCTCAAGACTGTCTCAATAACTCTCAAATTCAAATTGATAATGAATGGAGATCAAATCAGAGATTAATCGAGGTCATAATGGATTTGTGTACTCGTGACAGGAAATGGTGAGGGGATACTTGACTAATCATTTATGTTAGTTGGGAAACACACATGGGTTTCTGTATCTTTTCCGAGTCTTAATTTTGAAATGACAAATGCAGTTGAAAGGACAACAGGATATCAATCTTCAGATAGATATAACAGGAACATGCATACCTTACCACTTCCATGGGCTTTCGGCGGTTATTTTTTCATCATTGCGCCAATTGACAACTGGCTCGTGCGAAATCACGGGCTTTCCATTTTTCCCATTGAAGTCTTTTCGGTAGTTATCCATGCTTTTTCTTTTGCCTGTTAACTAACGAGAACGGAGGCTTTCGGTGGTTAATGAGCGCATCTCAGGCTCCCCTAAACCACCGAAACCTGAGATTCTGTCTTTTGCTTGACCAAACCAAATCAAAAGTTCTTTATGAGCTTATTTACAGAAAATAGACTCTCTAACCTACCTACAAAAATTTAGAAATAAATTTTGGACCACAACCTATCACCTCAAAAGAAAAATCTCCACCAATTTATTTGAGGACATAACACCTCCTTAATAGGGTTTTTACAAAGGAAAAGATCATGTCTTCTCTCAGGCAAAGTTCTTCTCCATTCTTTCTTCAGGAATTCGGGCCACTAATCCTTCTAAAGACAAAGGATAGGTTTATATCATTAATGGTCATAGGGGTGACGAAAATAATGTGTAACAGAAAATAAGTCATTTCGCAAGTGCGACGCCCTTCAAGGTACAAGTCAATTTTGATATCTCATTATTTGAAGGCCAAATAGATGTAAATGCTCTAGAAAAATGGTTGAATATGCTAGAAGGTTATTACTCCATCCAAAACTTTTCTGACTGTGAAACGGTCACCTCCGTGCTCCTTAAATTCCTTCCCCGTGTCAGATCTTGGTGGGAAGGTTACTGGGAGGTATACCATGGATGAATCTACACCATTCAAGAGAGGATCCACTTGGGTGACCTTTGTAGATGATCTAAAGGAGTATTTCTACCATGTTCGAAACTATGATGACCAGTACATGAGATGGACGACTTTGCATCAGAAAAGAGATCAGACGGTGCCAAAGAACACTAAAATATTTCATACCTTGCACTCAAAGATAGGTATCAAAGACTCCGAGCGACACCTAGTTTTGAAGTATCACACTAGTCTACATAGGTACATCCAAACATAGATGGATTTCTTGGATATCTTCTCATTGGGTGTTGCTTATCGGTATGTAGTCAAAATTGAGAAGAAATTCAAGAAACAGAGTAAGAAGGGTTTGGGTTTGGAAATACGCCACAACATAATCATGGCAAATGAAACCTTAATTCACAGAATGAAGGACAAAGAAAGGAAGGTTAACCTTAATAGATCCATTCCAAGACGCAATCAAAGAAGGGTAACATGAAGTCTAATAAAAACACTGAAAAGTGGTGTGAGTTCCACAACAACCCCTGGAAAAACGCGGATGAATTTAACTTGAAACAATCATTGGTGGTTGAGCTCAAAGAAAAAGAATCGGAACCTGTCTTGGACTCTCATTCAAAGAAAAATAAATGGAAATATATCATCGATGTAGAACCCACTACTACCATCGCGGCCACAACAATACAACCAAAATAACTAGAGGATCTTGAGGAGGTGGAGCTCCTTTTCCACTCGCAGATGTGGGTAAAGGGTACCCCAGTGCATTTCATTGTTGACAGTGAGATTTAGAAGAACCTAATCTCAGCTGAGGTTGTCAAGATATTGAATCTACCAATGATACCACACCCCCAACCATACACCATCGAATGATTGATCCAGGGATGAGACATCCATGTCAAACAACAATGTCACATTTCCTATGGCATCAATCCCTTCAAGGATGAGGTGGTGTGTGATGTTTCCCCACTTGAAGTCTCTGATGTTCTTTTAGGACAACCATATATGTGGAAACTTCATGCTATCTATGATTCTTGACCCCGTAGTATCATTGTTACTCTGAGAGGTCAGCTCTACAGGGTACCAGAGATAGCTCTAACTTATACCACTTCATTGATCTTGGACAAACAATGCCACAAAGTAATATCTCAAACTACAAAGTTTTTCCTCTTCATGATCAAGTCAGACTGTGAACAGGAGGTCACTGGGACCACTACAACCTTGTCCCAAGACGTTTATATCCAGTAGAAACAAGTTGACGAGATTGTAAAGGATCACGAAGAGAGTGAGAGTCTTCCACATGTTCAACATAGCTCTCTTGGCCACGTCCCATTCTAGGTGTGATTGGGGTTCCAACCATTAGCCCCCATTGATATAGCTCTTCTTACCGCATATTCACCGACATAGTCCTCCCACACTCATACCAATACATATCTTGTAGTCAGATCTTTTGAACATATCCAACACCTCCAATAGGGTCATGACATCCTTCCATAGGAAAAGTACAAGCATGGCATATACTTCAAAAACGCAAGTAGCTTATCAAGGTTCAAATTCAACAAAAGTTTCCCCATCTCCCAAGGGAACTTGACACAATGGGGTCCATTGCTTCCTAAGGAGGGAGGAATGATACAGGGGGATCTCGATGGCCAACCACCTTTTCCAATGAATCAACATTTAGAGCCTATAGTTTTGATAAACCATGATATTTTCCCTTTTGATGGGGAATGGAATGTAATACCATCTTCATTTGTTAATTACAAACATCATGTAATGGTCTTATGTACATGCCTATAACATAGAGTTAATGCACTTGATCCCATTATAACTTCGCAGTTAAGCGTGCTTAGGCTAGAGTAGTACTGGGATGGGTGACTGCCAGGGAAGTCCTATTGTTTTACATGCCTATGGCATTTTATAAACTTAGATTAATTTATCCCACCTACATCATGGGAATTGTTCTCCTCTCACTCTCAAATATATAATTGAGGTGAAGGAGGCCCTTTAATCATGCAATGGAGTGTGATGTAAATCTTGTTGTGAATGAAGCGTAGCCAACATCTCTTTCTTTTCAGAGATAATCTACCCCATTCTGCTAGTTTGTGTTCAACAATGTTTTTCTCTCTTATTCCTTAATAAAAGTTGGGTTTCACTATATTTCTACATTCTCTTCTATATTTTTTTTGTCTCATTTCGTTCTCAGCATAATCTAGATAAAAAACCATATCAATGGGATCAATGGATAGTGAAAATACATCCCCCTTGATATCACTACACTTGGGGTTTATTTACAAGAGACTTAGAAGCACAATATGGGAAAGTTTGGGAACAAGACTACTTCAGTCAACCGACAAGAATCAAACACTTAGGTGATATTGAAGATTATAATTTATAATTCTAGGTATTGGCCATAAGGGTGGATAACATAAGTGACGAACAATTGTTGGAATATTACATGGGTGGATTAAAATAAGACATTAAACATGAACTTTTCTTAAGACAACCTACAAATATTGTGGAAGCTATGCAAAATGCTCGTCATATTCATGAAAAAAATAAGGCTACACACAAGTATATCATTGGAAGCATAGATCTTTTGGGGGGTCATAAGACAACCATACCTCAACCAACAAGATTGACACCGCAACAAATGGATGAAAGAAGAGCAAACAAACTATGTTTCAATTGTGACAGCAAGTATAGTAAATGTGGTGAGAATAAATTATTCTACATAGACTGTGAAGAGGAAGAAGATAGGGTACCTAGACCAACAAGGTTGACGCCTCAACAAATGGATGAAAGAAGAGAAAAAGGACTATGTTTCAATTGTGATAGAAAGTATAGTAAGGTTCATAAATGTGGTGAGAAGATATTATTCTACATAGATTGTGAAGAGGAAGAAGATCATGAATTGGAACCGCACAAGACCCAGATCTAGAGGAGACTACTCCAACAATATCTTTCCATGAATTGGCTAGAATTGTTACTCCAAAAACCCTCAAGATACAAGGATACATAAAAAATAAAAGGTAACAATATTGATTGATCTTGGTAGCACCCATAATTTCATCAATTACAAATTAGCAAAAGATCTCAATTGTTTTGTATATCCCACACCATAGTTTCAAGTAATGATTGCAAATGCAGGTACCATAAATTGTTTAGAGAAATTCCATAATATTAAGCTCAACATGGGGGAGTATTTTTTGGATAAACCCCTGATTTTCATCCAAATGGGGGGTGTTGATGTTGTATTAGGGGTCCAATGGTTGCAATCATTGTGAATAGTGGCCTTTGATTTTCAAAATCTTTTCATGACATTTTTATCAAATGGCAGCAAGGAAATTGATCTTAGAGGTATCCAAGGGAAACCCTCTAAAGTGATAAGCTCTAATAGCATGTAAAAATTACTCAAAAAGGGACACCATGGTGTAATTTCACAATTGTGGTCACTTGATGTTCAAACATCTATAGCCCCTGCTCCATTAGATCTCCAAATAATTATTAACAATCATTCCAAGGTATTTGATGAAATGCCTAAGGGTCTTCCACCTGCTCGAGATCACGACGATGCTATTCATTTGCAACCAGGAAGTGTACCACCTAAAATTAGGCCTTACATGTATTTATATGCACATAAGAGTGAGATTGAGCACATAATCCAGGAAATGTTAGAGGATGGCATCATTCAACATAGCCAAAGTTCTTTCTCTTTACCAGTGGTGTTGGTTACAAAAAAATATGGTTCATGGAATATGTGTCTAGATTATAGAAAACTCAACAAAATGACCATCAAAGATGTATTTCCTATCCCTGTCATTGATGAATTATTAGATGAATTGCATGGAGAAAAATTCTTTACTAAGTTGGATCTTCATTCGGGATATCATCAAATCAGAATGAGGTAGGAAGACATTCCTAAAACAACTTTTATAAAACATGAAGGTCATTAAGAGTTTTTGGTTATGCCATTTGGACTTACTAATGCACCTTCCACATTTCAAAGCTTGATGAATTCTATTTTCAAGCCCTTCCTTAGAAAATTTGTGTTAGTATTTTTTGATGACATATTGATCTACATAAAATTTTGGGAAGAGCATGTACAACACTTTGACAAAGTATTAAAACTATTGGAAGAGAAACAACTTTATGCAAATCCTTCCAAGTGTTCCTTTGGGGTTCAATAAGTGGAATATTTGGGTGATATTGCATCTCATGAAGGTGTAAAAGTGGACCCTAACAAAATTAAATCTATGAGGGAATGGCCAATTCCAAAAACCTTGAGAAAACTTAGTGGATTCTTAGGATTGACGGGATATTATTGCAATTATGTCAAGAACTATGGTCAAATAGCAACATCTCTAATGGAATTATCAAAGAAGGAAGCATTTTCTTGGACCGAAGAAGAAACCAAATATTTTGAAAACATTAAGGAGGCTATGTGTACAACTCCTGTCTTGGCCACACTTGACTTTACAAAAACATTTATTGTGGAGTGTGATGCCTCGGGCCATGGAATTGGCGTAGTTTTAATGCATGAAGGAATGCCCTTTTCCTTTGAAAGCAACCATCTTAAAGGAAAAAACTTAGTCAAACCCATTTATGGAAAATAAATGTTGGCCATACTACATGAAGTTCATAAATGGAGGCCCTACCTAATAGGAAGACACTTCAAGGTAAAACCATATCATGACAGTTTGAAGTACTTCTTGGAGCAACGAGTATCTTCAAAAGAGAAACAAAAATGGGTTACAAATATGTTGGATTATGACGTTGAAATTATCTACAAAAGATGAAAACATAATGTTGTGGCAGATGCTCTTTCCAGGAAAGAAGAATAAACTAAATGTTCACTATGTTCTATTTCTATCCTTTAATCTAATTGTGTGGAAGAAGTAAGGATAGACTGGAATCAAGATCAAGAGGTATACAGGATCATTCAACAACTACATGAAGACCCCAATTCAATATATAATTTTGTATGGAATAATGAATTGCTATGGTATCATGATCACCTATACTTATGTAAGAATTCCCAACTCAAACAAAATATCCTTCTGGAATTGCACACTTCTCCTATAGGGGGACATTCAAGATTCTTGAAAACATACCACAGGATCAAGAAGAATTTTTTTGGGGAAGGTCTTAAAAATGATGTTTAAAAGTTTGTGTCTGAATGTTTGGTCTGCCAATAGAATAAAGGAGAGACAATCAAGACTCCAGGTCTCCTACAACCATTAGTTATACCAAACTAGCTTTAGGAAGAAGTTTCAATGGATTTTATTACAAGTTTACCCAAATTCGAAGGAAAGACTCTCATCATGGTAGTAGTGGATCGACTAAAAAAGTATGCTCATTTTTTCTTTCTTTCTCATCATTTTAAAGCAAGTACTGTAGCAACAACATTCATGGAAACAGTTCAAAAACTACATGGAGTCCCCAAGACCCAATTTTCACTTAAAATTTATGGATTGAATTATTTTCTTCTTTGGGTACTCAATTAGATCATAGCTCATCTTACCACCCTCAATCAGATGGGGAAACTAATATTGTGAATAAATGTCTAGAAGGACACCTTAGTTGCTTTCATATGATAAACAAACACAATGGGTCAAGTGGTTTCCCTTGGTGGAATGGTGGTACAATACATCCTTCCATACTTCATCAAAAATGTCCCCATTTATGACACTTTATTAATATCATCCTCCATCCATCACATCACCCTTGAAAGGGAATACAAACACTCAAGCAGTGGAGGAACACATAGGGAACCAACAAGATGTCTTCAAACTATTGAAGGACAACTTGGTTATGGCACAAAATATGATGAAATTGTTGATGATTTCATCTATGTCAGACATTCTCCAGCTTACAAACCTGTGAGGTGTGGATCATTGTAGCTATGTGAAGTATTTCTCTCATCATACAAACCAGAGAGAAATCCACTAAGAAGGTTATGTGGTTCCTTCCTGAGACAAAGCTGGGAACGTAGAGATGACCTCCTCCATTCAGAGAGTTGATAAGAACTCCACATGATTATCTAGTGGGAAAGGTGATATGTTGAGTTAGGATGTGTTTGTGGCTGAGAATAAGGTTAGCGTGTGAAATCCCAAAGTGTTGGGTGCATCATCATGAGAACAGAAATGAAGATTATGTATTAGCCTCCTCTGAGCAACAAAGTTGATGAGAAGACTCCATATGATTCTCTTGTGTGAGGTAGTGGGAAAGAAGATCTGTAGAGTGGACGTGCCTGTGGACAAGAACATGTGAACGTGTGAAGATCTGGTTCTTATGTGTAATGCAATGAATCGGAGCTATGAAATCCCTATGGATTTGCCCCTAGAGGATGAGAAATAGTGGGTGTATCATATCCTTTGTTATAAATTGTTCAAGAGTCATACCTACCTGTAACCCTAATTGTTATGTAAAGGGTACAAGTCGACCCTACCTTATTGTGTCTAATAAAAAATGCAAAAGATCATTCATCTAGATAATATTAATTATAATAATAATAACAATAATTATTATATTATGTCTTAGAGAGGTCGAACCTGTTGTGCCAATAGACACTTCAGTTGATAGGACAAGTCTAATATAAGTAAAGGGAAATTTCTCATTGTAGAAATATATCTTTCTTGTGAGTTTTGGAAATTTCAGAAAGTACACTTCTTTGGAAAAAGGTGCGCACCTCTCTTGGGCACTAGAGTTCTAGGGTTTGAGAACCCTCTTGTGTGCTAGGTCTTTCTTCGTGGTAAATGTCTTTCTCTTGAATATTATAGCAAAGGATTTGGTTGGGTTTTCTTCCCTTGTTGAGAAGGGTTTCCCAGGATACATTTTGTGCTCTTGTGCATGGTGCTTCTTCTTGTGATCTTGGTTGTTGCAACATTTATGGTTATGGTTAAAGGATAAAATGGAATGAACTTCATGCTTAACCTAATTCTTATGAAAAATCAACAGAAACAACAAGCAGATCAACATCACGATGAAAGGGAATTTGAAGTGGGGGATTGGATATTTCTAAGGCTACAACCATACAAACAAATGTCCCTCAAGCAACAAAAGAAGGATAATAAATTAGTACCCAAATATTATGGCCCCTATAAGGTTTTTCAAAGGATTGGAAGTACGACTTACAAATTGGTTTTTCCTCCATCTTTACGCATACATATAGTCTTACATGTTTCTTGCTTAAATAAGGTCATCGAAAACAAGATATCAATCCAAAATATTTTACCAGAAATCAATGAAGAAGGAAAAATCATACTAGAGCCATAAATAATTCTTGAAACAAGAATTAAGAAGTTGAGAAATTGAGAAATCATAGAGTACCTCGTCAAATAGAAGAATCTACTAGTGGAAGAGGTGACATGGGAAGATGAGTTCTTCATGCAAAATCATATGTGGTTAGTCAAGTGTTGAGTAAAACACTTGTTTGAAGAGGAGGGGCATGTTAATCCCTAGACAAAGCCCCGTGTTATGTATAAAACCACTTATTAATCCCCTTATTGAATTATTACATTTCGTGTATTATATTTGTATATAGGATCTAAACCCCTTCATTGCACCCTTTCATTATAATTGTACCCTTTGTCTGATATATATATATATATATATATATATATATATATATATATATATATATATATATCAAGGAGATTTATCCTTAGGATCATCTCATCTCAACTCATATTGTGTTCTAAAGTGGAAATATTGTAAAGAAGGTTTCCCCCTTGAAGTGAACTATAATTTATTGATTTCTTATCATTTTTAAGGTGTTGGATCATAAAAAAATGCTTGTGGTACCTAAGACATATACATAACATATGGATTAACTTCCTTGGAGGGTGATTATCTTCTTGAGGGTACTAGCACCTTGGGTAATTTTTGCGTGAGGGTTACCATAATTGTCTCTCACACCTTCACTAGTTGTACTTAGCCCCTCACCATCCTAGACCTGTCTTTGGAAGGCTTGTGCTTGGATATTCACTGATTGGACTTAGAACCTAACCACCCTGGGCTGATTTTTGGGAGAGTGAGTTCCTTTGTCTGCATCTTAAAAGGTGTTTTATAGTAGTGTGTTGATTGTAACTTTTTGAACCCATAGAAGGCCTTAAATATTTTCTTCTTTTTGAATCAGAAGTTATGGATAAAGTTCTTGAGGATACCACCTAAGAGACCCCTTCCTTGTGTGTTATGTAAACTATCATGGATATTCCATTGGAACAAATCATCACAATAGATCCTATAATATGTTGAAATCTGTTTTATGCAAGTTTATTTCCTTAGATATCAAATTTGTTATCTCTATCTTATTGATCTATCTTTTTATAGAAAATAATTGAAATAAAAAACTAAAAGAATAAGAAAATGAAAGAACATCATCCACACAAATAAACACAAGATTTACCTTGGGAAACTGAATACGAGAGAAAACCCATCTTGAAGGAATAGATGATTTTGGGGGATAATTTTTTCCAATGGGATAATTTTCCATGGTTTTTCCCAAAAACAAGATTCGCCAATTTCCATTTTTTCTAAATTTTTTTTTCCCAAATTCCATAAAATAAAATTATTTTATCTTAAAAATCGCCAAAATTTTATAGAAAACATATAAAATTCTTAGAAATTTGGATATTTTTACAAAACTACCACCAAACATTTTACATTTTGCATATTAAAGACTAGTAAGATTAGCCCAGGTTTCTACATTTTAATAGAAATTTACATCCTTAAAATTATCCCTACTTGAAGTTGAGGCATATGCTATGATCTCTTTGCTTCAATTATCAAAATGCAAATACAAAGGAATGGGAACTCACTATGGAGTTGTCTATGACAATGTGGCCCAAAAGGATGCTACAAAATATTCATCCTCCTCTGTTAAGCTCTCAAAATACCACTCCTAGATGTTTTTCTCATCTATGGAAAAAGTACCATGCTAAAGAATGGACCCCTTCTCCTCCTCATGGACCTGTATTTAACATAGCTTGATAGTCATCTAGGGTTAGGGTTTTGACTTCCTTAACCCTCAATTAGTGATAAAGTTTGTGCCTTCTAGAATATTCTTGAAATTCCACATGTGGCTAGCCCCATATGCATGAGTAATTGGGGATGACATGGAATCCACTCGTACCATGGTGGTCAACAAGGTAGGTCAACTTGTGGGAGGCATAAATTTCACATACGAGCTCTGATTAAGGTGATTTCCCATCCGTCAGAAAGGAATCAATGTGTAGATCAACATTGAGGGTGTGAGCATAAGTTTTGGATGATGTAACCCCAAAAATTGTTGTTTAATGCCTCAAAATGGCTCTAGAAGGTTCCACACCCCAGTCTTCCAAACTGGGACCTACAACTAAAATTACCCTGCTAGCTGATTCCTCCAATTTTTTCCACCTAGGAAGTACCAAGATAAATTAAAAATCATATGATGATCCAATCCATATCATTGTGTTTTTTATTTATTTGGAAACATTGGTGCCCCCTTGATGACTACCTTGAATCTTCCTATATTCACCATCGGGCTACCAATTTAGTTTTTTTCCACTTTGAATGCCCCAAATGCTCCTAATGCTTGTCAAATAAGCACCTTATGTCAAGAGAATCAAACTTATGTGGACCCTTTTCCTTATTTCGTAGAGAAATGTGTTCCTCCTCGTTCTGCCTCATCTGGTGAAAATCTATCTCCTAGTAACTAGAAATCTATAAGGAATAGAAAGAGGAAGGAAAAGAAGAAGAAGAAGAAATGAAGACAAGTGAGAAAGTAACCAACCACTGTAAGTCATGTTAGAGACATGTCACTGGTCACTAGAAGTAATACTAGAGACAAGAAACCATCCATTTCAATTCATGTTGCAGGAAAGAAACCAACCACTGCTTCGTTCCCACAACAACTCCCCCTCCATTTTTGAAAAAATAAAGCGCCCCCCATTAAATTTTTTATTTTATTGTCTACCCTATTGTTTTGAGGTCTCTACTATGTATATGTTTTTTCTTTATACTTTATTGATTCCATTATGTACATATTCACTATTTTATTTTAATCTTATGTTTTGATGTTTCTATGGTTTTGTAGTAAATCTGGCGAGCCATCCTTTAAGTGGGTTAAATGCTTCTTCATTGGATTGTTTTAATGCTATGACTTACTTTATATTTATTTGAATTTGGCATTTTTTAGGGATCTAGAAGAGATCATCTTTTGGAATATTTGAACAATGGAAAGAACATATCTTCATGATGGAAACCCAAAATTTGGTTTGCATTTTACATTTAAACTTCAAATTGTAATGTGAGATATCCACTTTGAAAATGTATGCCATGCCTTGAAACCTCAAATTTTATTTTGTGAGAACCCCAAAATTTTATGTGCTCATGATTGCTAGTGGAAACCCCAATTTCTTGTAGTACGTTTCCCACAACAAAATGGAGAATTAATGTAGTCTTTTTCCCATCTCTCACCTCCTCTTTTATTTTATCTTTCAAATTCTTTCATAGGTATGTATGTGATTAATCTTGCTCCTTAAAATGTTTGTGCTTTCTAATTACCTTAGCTGAAATATTAGGCTCCAAGATGTCAATTTAGTGCATTTATGCACACTAGAGTATTTTCCAATACTTTCTATTAGTTGTGGAAAGGTTGCATTATGTTCTTTCAAACAATGGCATTCTTGATCAAGTAAGAAATAACATTTCCATTTCCAACTCACATAAACTTGTCAACTTATTAAGGTTTGAGATTATTTTTTTATTATTTAATGTTGACACCTTTAATGATCATTTTCAACACATCTAGGATTGTGTTAATTTTATCCATTTAAATCAACATTGATTTTCAAAATTAACCTAGTTCTTTGTTGATCTTCAATTTGTTAGAAAAAAAGGATCACGGAGCAATAAAATAAAACAAATGCAGGGATAAAACACAGAAGATACACAATACAATAGAGACATAGGTATACGTGGTTCAACCAGTGTGTGTTAGGTAGCTAGAGAGTTAGGGGGGGGGGGGGGGGGGGGGGGGGCAGAGGGCTCATAATGATAATAGTGGAGTCCATTCAATGTAATGTGGACTAGGTCCACTATATTATTAAATATGGCCCACTATGATAGTTAGATATAATAAATGGGTAGTTAGATATAATAAATGTAAGAGGACTTCTTAGAAGGTTCTACTTCTAGAAGATTCCTCCTCTAGAATGTTCTCAGGTGATGATATCACTATATAAAGGGGTTCAAGAAATGTAATGAGATATGAAGAGAATTATTTTATTGTGATTTGTAGCTCAATAGGAGGATTCCCCCTCGAAGAGGCAAGTGAAAAGGAGAAGATCCCTTCCATAATAGGATCCATTGTATGGTGTTGCCCTACCTCAAGGGTTTGGTAATAATAAAGTGTGGTTTCATCTATATTTCTCTATGGATCTATTTTGTATTCAATATTTGTGGTGATTATATTTTTAGATCTATTCAGGTTCTTAACAATTGGTATCAAACCACTTTCCTTGGCCAAAGAAGGGAAGAAATTTTTGCTCTTTTTGCAGAAATTTTCTAGGGAAGAAAAAGAGGGCAACACACTTCAGGTTCATATATGAAGCTTTACGAGATGAATTTGGAAAAAACAATTGGGTATTTGAATTCCTCTCGGAAAAATACCCAATTTCAAAAAAACAATCAGCCGAAACAGAGTCCGAGAAGTGAAGTTATGAGCATTTTAAATTCAACAGTTTTTCAGGGTTTTTCCAGAAAAAGCCGCGCTTTCTGCCATAATTTATTATTCTATTTTTTGGGTTTTCTCGTTACAGCGGTGGGACTGTAGAGTTTATAAATTTTCATAGGGTGCTCATATGGCTATTTCCTCTCAAACCCTCAAATAAATTCTACAAATAACTGAATTATTCAAATCCCAATTGTATGACACATGGTGTGGCACATTGCATGACATATTACATGACAGATTGCATGACCTTGCAGATGGCGTCAATGATAGTTTTCATAGTATTAAAGATTCAATGGATAGCATGCAGGAGATGTTTCTTATGGTGGACATCAGGGATAAATATAATCAAGAAATATATGTTTGGTATGATTTTGAGGCCAATTGTGATGATTGGTATATGCATAGTTGTCATTTATGGGATGACAACCACTTCCATCTTTTATTTGATGACTCTATTCCACCTTTTGTAGAGCACATCAATGTGACACATCATAAGCTATTTATCATTACCAGTGTTGAGCCTGCATTGTTCCTTCCAAATCCAACTTTGACCCTTTCCCACTATGTGGATGGATATTCTTATTTGGATCCACATGATAAATGTTAGTATTGGGAGCATAATTTTTAGTTGTTTATTGGGTTTCGATATCTTCCATGCAGAGCTCATAGGAGCAATTGGACATGGGACCCTGGTTTAAATGGCAGTTGGACTACTTCAGCATGGTGGTTTCCATTTCTCAATGGGACCCTGGTTCTATATTCTAATTCAACACTATGGTCCACACTTATCCATGGGAACCTAGTTCTCTAGTCTACTTCAACACTATGGTCCACACTTATCCATGGGACCCTGGTATATGATTTTACATCAAGCGTTGAGGACAACACTTTCATAAGGGGGATGGAATGTTAGGTAGCTAGAGAGGTAGTGGGGAGGCCCATAGGGCCCATAATGATAATAGTGGAGGCCATTCAATGTAAGGTGGACTAGGTCCACTATATTATTAAATAAGGCCCGCTATGATAGTTAGATATAATCAATGGGCAGTTAGATATAATAAATGTAAGAGGACTTCTTAGAAGGTTCTACTTCTAGAAGATTCCTCCTCTAGAATGTTCTTAGGTGTTTATAGCACTATATAAAGGGGTTCAAGCAATGTAATGAGATATGAATAGAATTATTGTATTGTGAGTTGTAGCTCAATAGGAGGATGCCCCCTCGAAGAGGAAAGTGAACAGGAGAGGATCCCTTCCATAATAGGATCCATTGTATGGTGTTTCCCTACCTCAAGGGTTTGGTAATAATAAAGTGTGGTTTCTTCTTTCTCTGTGGATCTATTGTGTATTCAATATTTGTGGTGATTATATTTGTAGATCTATTCAAGTTCTTAACAGTGTGGATATGTCCACTAGAGAAATTTACATTTCCTTACTTTATTAGTATCTATCAAATGAAGGGATATAACCTACAACACACTTGATGTAACTTCCTTTTCTTTCTCTCACAGACTCCTATCTCATAATAAAATACTCGCAATAATACAAATCCGAAATACAATTCCCTCATAAAATAGGGTTTCCTTCTAGGGAAAAAAACCCTAACATAACTTCTACTATCAAAGATATGAACTTATAATGAACAGTCCAGATTGATTACAAAATTACAATATTTGAATTACAAAAAACAAAATATTTCATCCCCCTCATGGCCAGGGTGGGGGCATGAATTGTGTATCCCACAATTTCTTTGACCTGCATATGAATGAAGAATATAATCGGGCTCCACAAACAACATTCTCCCACTTGGAGACTGATCACAACAACTCCACTATTGTTGTACCTGTTGGACTATGATCCACCTTGGACCTGGCAAATTTCTCATCTTCACCTTCATGCTTGAAGACCAACTGAAACAGAGCAAGATCTTAGTTTCTCCCTGGTTACTCCCTTTTTTAACATGTCTACGAGATTCGAGCTAGTATGTATATTTTCCAAATCCAAATTTCCATCTTCCAAGATGGATCATATGAAATGGTACCTGAGCTATATATGCTTAGTCTTCGAATGGAAGGTTGATTTCTTTACAAGATGAATGGCATGTTGGAGTTACTTCACACACACCTAGGATTTATTTTTCCTAAGGTTTTTCCTTTTTTATTGGTCATAATTAGTCATTATCCAATATCCTATATGTTAGGGGAGAATATTCCACCTGGAGAATATTCTCTTTAGTTGACACTTCAGTTTGACTAGTTGAGTTGAGTCTAGATGTTGCATTGGTTTTGTCACCATGAAACATTGGGATCATCACCATGCTAATACACACTTTCCTTGGGATCATCACCATACTGGCACATTACCATTGATTCCTTGATCTACTCCTCACTACACTCTTTTCAGTCAGTTAACTGAAGACTGGTTGACTAGTTAACTTAGCTAGGTGGCAGTTCACTCTCGTAACTGACTGAGAGAATAGACTAGGTGGAAGTTCACTCCTGTAACTGCTGGTGTGTTTCCAGATCACTCTATACCACCACTATGGAGCATTGTTTCTCCTCCAGTGCCCATTCATTGAGTTATACAGAGTATATCATGTGTAAATGATTCATTATTCAACACGGTTAATGAGAATTCTTCCATTCTTTCTCTCCTTCTTATTCTTTCTTAATTTCTCTCTGCAAATATGTGTAGTATTTTATAGCTAGATCTATTCTATGTAGTTTTAACACATTTACATGGTATCATAGCCAACATACTTCTAAGAAAAAGCTACACCAAAATTTTCTGCAGGTACAAAAGATTGAAGACAGCAGAAAGATGGATTTCCAAAAAGAATTCATTCTCACAACTTACAACTAATTTGCATGGAAGGAGAGAATAATGATTCATCTCCAAACCATAGTATTGTACAGGTTAACCTTGAATACATATACAGAACTAACATCAGCCGTAGAAAAATCCAAGTACTTAAATCGAATGGATGAAGCATTCATAACAATTTGCAGTCTTATTTCTCCCGATCTCCTTTTTCACATATCTTCCTGTAAGAATCTCAATGAAGCCTGGACCACCTTGGAAGGGATCTTTGGAAAACAGGATGATATGATGGGACACATGTTGGAGGTGGAATTTCTCATATTGGATCAAAAAAAATTCAATAATATCCAAGATTTCTTTACAAAATTCAAGGATTTACTGTTGGTACTCAAAACCCTTCATCAATGCCTCCAGATCCGAAGGGGAAAAGGGAAGAAAAAGGGAGAAATGCACATACTATCACAAAGGGTACCATGCAGAATCTGCATGCATGCAAAAACAAATAGATCTAATGAATCAAATACTTCAGCAAAACAACCTTGGATATCTCATCCCCGAGGGTGACAAGAAGAAGAATCCAGAAGATCGGAATCCCAAGAAAGGAAATTCTAGCCATGCCTTGATTGCTATCAACTCCTCTCTCGATGCTTGGATTGTAGATTCAAGAGTAGCACATCATATGGTTTCCTCAAAAGAAATCTATTCTTCATTGGATGCATGCAAAGGTCCTCCTATTTTGATGGGGGACAAATCTTCAGTCAAAATCACCGAAAAAGGACGGATTGAACTCACCAACGAAAGCTTTGAGAATGTGTTGCACGTTCCCAAAAATTTTGTCAACCTTCTCTCCGTGTATCAGATGATGAATTCCGGCACCAAAAAGAAATTAATATTCACACCAAATTTCGTGAACATATGTGACATGAAAACCAACTCCAAGGTTGTTATCGGTGAGGTAAATCATCAATCTAGATTGTATACATTTTTTGAATTTATTGAACTAGACTCTGATTTACTGCTTACCCATGTTGATGAAAGTAGTAGGATATGGTACGAAAGGTTTGGAAATTTGAATTTTAGATATATACAACAACTTAGAAAGAAAATATTGGTTGATGGTCTACCAAAAATCCATTTCTCCAAGGGAGTATGTGAGGGATGTGTTCTTGGAAAACACCCTCAAGAGAAATTTGACAAAGGAAAGTCTCAGAGAGCTTCTGCACCTTTAGATATGATCCATAGTGACCTTATGAGTCCTTTTCCGCATCCATCTATCAACAAATAAAGGTTTATTCTCATTTTTGTTGATGATTTCTCACATTTTACATGGATTTACTTTCTCAGGAAAAAATATGAGGTCTTTCAACACCTCAAAGACTTCAAAGCCCCGGTTGAGACACAGTCTAGAAAGAAAATCAAAGTCCTCTGAACTGATAATGGGAGAGAGTATGTCAATCATGAGATCCATAATCTTTTCCATGAGGCGGGGATTCAATTGCAACACACAGTTCCCTATACTCCACAGTAAAACATAGTTGTTGAGCGGAAAAATAAATCTCTAAAGGAAATGGCATCTTGCATGTTGCATGAAAAGTCACTACCATAGAGACTATGGGTTGAAGCACTTAACTGTGCAACATACATCCAAAACAAATCTCCCCATATATCTTTCAAGGATAATACCCCCTACGAGGCTTGGAGCGGCCTCACACTGGAAGTGACCCACTTTCGCATTTTCGATTCACGTGCCTGGGCCCATATTCCCTCTGAAAAGAGGAAGGCACTTGATCCACAAAGCACTGAGTGTATTTTTTTTGGATACCCTGACGGTGTGAAGGGATATAGACTTATTGATATTTCCTTAGACCGTCTCATCATTGAGCGAAGTGTCTAATCCGAGGAAAGTGTCCCGCATGCACCTCGACAGCCACATCCAGGCACCTTCTTTCTTCCACCTACCCAATATGATGAGCATGCACATGCCGATTCTTCTTCAAATAAAAGTTCTTATTCAAAGGACTCAGATGATTCCAATATAGAGTCACTATAGTTAGATGCAGAGTCAAAGCATCGAGATGCAGTTGCAGAGCTAGAGAAGAGACCCAAGTGGTCATATTCTACTCTTCAGGATGAAGGGGATCTCATTGGTGATCCAATCGATACTAGAAGGAATCGATCTAATTTCAAGGAGCCTCCTATGTCACTCACTGCCACTGAACCATTGACCTCCATGAATCATTTCTTGGTTCAGTCTTCATATCTACAATCTTATCGCGAGGCTGCTGGAAATCCCTTTTGGAAACCCACCATGCAGGAGGAGTACAACTCCCTCCTCGAGAACTAGACTTGGGATCTAGTTCCCCTTCCTTCTAGGAAGAAAACTATCATATGAAAATGGGTCTACAGGACCAAGAGCAGAGTGGATGGAAAAATTAGTAGATACAAATCCAGGATTTTTGCCAAAGGATTTCAGCAGGTGTATGGTATTGACTATGATGAGACCTTCGCTCTAGTAGCGAAGATGGATTACATATGATTGGCACTTACCATTACGGAATCCAGGGGATGGGAATTCCATCAGATCGAAGTGAAGAATGTATTTCTTCACGGTGATCTCTTTGAGGAGATCTATATGGAGAAGCCCCAAGGATTTTTGCAGGACTCATATTTGGTCTGTCGATTGAAGAAGTCTCTTTATGGCCTCAAGTAGGCTCTGAGGGCATGGTATGCCAAGATGGATTCCTACTTGTTGTCACAGAAATTTGTACGTTGTAAATTAGACCTGAATGTCTACATGATCAGGATGACTGATTCACTGCTACTCTTAGTTTTGTATGTTGATGATTTGTTGATCACCAGTTGCTCGAATTTAGTGATTGTTGCATTCAAGATGATTCTACATGACATGTTTTTTATGACGGACATGGTTCTGCTACACTTATTCCTTGGACTTGAGATCAGTAAAGATGCATCATGAATCAAACTATCTCAGGCCAAGTATGCACAATATCTCCTTGAGATATTTCACATGACAGACTGCAAGTCTGCTTCGACTACTTTCCTATCAGGGGTCAAACTTGAGGATGGCAAGGACACTCCATTGGGCACACTGTACAGATAGATAGTGGGGATCTTGTTGTATCTCACACACTCCATACCAAACCTCTCCTATGTAGTTTTCGTAGTTTCCAGGTTCATGTAGGAGCCACATGAGCTACATTGGAAGGATGCAAAGTGTATCCTTCGATACGTACATGGCACCATCACCTTTGGGATTCATTATGTAGTAGACTGTACATTGTATTTCATCGGGTTTATTGATTCGAACTAGGCTGGTGATAACACTGATCGTAAGTCCACATCTGGTTACTCACTCAGTCTTGGTTCCAG
The DNA here is from genome assembly GCA_009831015.1 of Picea engelmannii. Lineage (NCBI taxonomy): Eukaryota > Viridiplantae > Streptophyta > Pinopsida > Pinales > Pinaceae > Picea > Picea engelmannii. Next base: position 145,886 of record ML785184.1, read on the forward strand.
GCCTATCTATTGGTCGAGCAAGAAGCAAGCTGCCATTGCTCTATCTTCAGCCGAGGCAGAGTACGTAGGGATATTTAACATAGACATTCATGCTATGTGGCTACAACATTTTCTCACTGAGTTGGGAATTCAGTTTCATCGACCGATCGTCATCTAGTGTGACAACCAAAGCACTCTAAAGTTGTGCAGAGATCCAGTTCAGAGGCAATGAACGAAGCACATCAAGATCCACATGCACTACATCCGGGACTTAGTACACGAGGGGATCATCAGCCTAGATTTCTATCGTTCAGCATAACATATGACATATATCTTCACAAAGACCTTCACTGAGAAGAAGTTCCATTCTCTGTGAAGTCGTCTTGGATTGAAGGACACAGTTGCCTAGAAACTGTAGTTCTTCTTTTTTACATACATTGTACCTTGAGGGGGGGTTTTCCCATGAAGGTTTCCCTCTTCCCTCACTTTATTTTTAGTGTATATTTTGTATTTGGGTACCTAACATGGCCTCATTATCGAGACCCACTCTTTATTTTCACCATAGTGATGTTCAGGGGGGGTGTTGGATTTACTTCACACACACCTAGGATTTCTTTTTCCTAAGGTTTTTCCTTGTTTATTAGTCATAATTAATCATATCTAGTCTCCTATATTTTAGGGGAGAATATTCTACCTGGCGAATATTCTCTTCAGTTGACACTTCAATTTGACTAGTTGAGTTGAATCTAGATGTTTCATTGGTTTTTTCACCATGCAACACTGGGATCATCACCATGCTAATGCACACTTTCCTTGGGATCATCACCAGACTGGCGCATTACCCTTGATTCCTTGATCTAATCCTCCCTACACTATGTTCAGTCAACTAACTGAAGACTGGTTGACTAGTTAACTTAGCTAGGTGGCAGTTCACTCTCGTAACTACCTGAGAGACTAGACTAGGTGGAAGTTCACTCCTGTAACTGCTTAAGAGACTAGACTAGGTGAAAGTTCACTCCTGTAACTGTTGGTGTGTGTCCAGATCACTCTAGACCACCACTATGGTGCATTGGTTCTCCTCCAGTCCGCATTCATCAAGTTATACATAGTATATCATGTGTAAATTATTCATTATTCAACACGGTTAATGAGAATTCTTCCATTCTTTATCTCCTTCTTCTTCTTTCTTAATTTCTCTCTACAAATGTGTGTAGCATTTTCTAGCTAGATATATTATGTGCAGGTTCAACACATTTACATGGCACTCTCGTTGTCACAGTACAACCTGCTATTCTCATGCTTCTTTCCCAATTCCTCCATAAACCTCTATAACCAAATCATCACTTTACTAGCCTCTATAAAAAAAACATACTCTACTTCCATTGTTGAAAGTGAAACAACCTTTTGCAGTTTTGAAATACAACTTACTATTGTTCCACCTACAGTAAAATCATACCCTGTGGTATTCCTCCTCCTATCTTTATCACCTTCCATATTTGAATCAACATATCCATGTAGAACAATGTCTGAACCTCCAAAACATAATGAATGAGAATCATTACCTCTCAAATACCTGAGAATCCACTTTACTTCCTCCCAATGTTCTTTACCTGGATTGTTCATATACCTGCTCACAAATCCCACTGCATGTGCAATATATGGTCTTGTGCAAACCATCGCATAAATCAAGCTGCCAACTGTTGATGAATAAGGGACCCTAGACATCTATTTTATATCCTCATGTATCTTGGGACACATTTCCTTAGTTAATTTGAAATGGTTGGCCAAAGGGATACTAATTGGTTTTGCATTCTATGTTCTTAACCTCTCCAACACCTTCTCTATGTACTCACCCTGAGACAATGTCAATTTGTGATATTTCTTGTCTCTTGTTATTCTCATACCAAGGATTTTCTTTGCAACACCCAAATCCTTCATCGTAAATGAATTAGCTAATTTCTTCTCGAGAACATTTATGTCTTGCATATTAGACCCTACAACAAGCATGTCATCTACATACAATATAAATATAATATACCTTCCATTTTCTATCTTTTTAAAATAAACACAGTGATCAGAATGGCATCTACTATAAGCTTGTTCTGTCATAAACCTGTCAAACTTCAAATACCACAGCCTTGGAGCTTTCTTTAGGCCATACAATCTCTTATTCAACCTTCATACCAAACTATCCTTTCCTTTGATCTCATACCCCTGTGGTTGTTGCATATAAATCTCTTCCTCCAAATTGTAGCACACCCAACCCCTTAAATGGATTTTTAAGGGTTGGGGCATCAAAATTCCACTTTCCTTAATCATATTGAATCCCTTCCCCAGGATCTCCATCCTCTTCTACTCATCAAGAGCTATCTAACAATTATTACCATGCTCAAATCTGATCTCTGGATTGGGAGATATGCCCTTCCAAATATCTTTGAGAGTTATTGGTCCAAGGCCATGTGGAACCCACATGGGATTGCCTCATTCATACCATTCCACTTGGCATATAATTGAACATGGTTTTCATCCCTTAGTGATGACATGGACACTGGGGAGGTAGGTACATGGGATGTTCCACGTGCCTTCCTGATCACTAGGCCTTCAACCCTTCATCCTTCCTATTCATGTCTGACACATTCCTGGAGTTACGAAGTCTCGGAGTCCTGCCACATAGCTCCGACCTTCGACCCTTTTTGGAACATATTTTCTAACATGATAAACCTCCCGAAGTTCTAAAATCCCAAAATCCCAAGATACTTCCATGTAGCTCCCGCCTTCAACCCTTTTGACTTATCTAAGATACTACGCCCATGCCTCCATAGTTTCGAAACCCCAGACTCTCGAAGGGTCCACACATACAAGTGGTGGTGCATTAAATGCGAAGGCAGGGATGGATGGGTCTGGGACTTCAATGTAATTAACCCCAATGTTCCATCCTCCCAATCTTCCCAAATTCCTGAACTCCTCAAGTCCTGGGTAATCCACTAGATTTTGGCCAAGAGAGCATGCACCAGGGGGATTACATGCGAAAAAGGCAGAGAGGAAACGTGGCCCCATCAATGGGTGAAACATGTCACATTCTAATGAGCATATAAGGTCTGTAAAAAGAATGAATCAAGGCGACATGTGGCATGCCGAATACGGGTCCATGTCACTCTAGGTGACATCAACGTTCCACATCACTGAGGACTGATAGCCTCCAAGAGTCCCTAGATTCTCTAACCTGCGAAATGTCTCGGAGCTCCAAATTATGAACTCCCATCAACAGTCTCCCATTACCCCTTATATCCCATAATTGAGATGGATCCATGTAGATCCATAGATCTATGGCCTCCGTTGCTTCGCAACTTCGACGTTCGGGTGATCCGTTGTGTAACTTTCTCTTTTCTATCAAAGTGGTCAGTTTCGGGCTGACCATGATCTAGATCCGACGGTCAGGAGGGATCCCAAAGCATCCTCGGATCGACATTTCACGTTACTTTGTGACTTCAGTTTTCGGGAGTTCTACCCGCTTAACACTCTCTTTATCCTGAATTGGTCAATGTTGGATTGACCGCGGCATAGATCCAACGACTAGGAAATACCCTGAAGTGTTCTTGGATCTATGACTCTCGTCACTTTGCAAGTTCGACGTCTGGGGTTTCTACCCGCTTAACATTCCCTTCCTCCCAGAGTAGAAATTCATCAAAGTGTTTTACGCCAATCCCTCCACTAGTTGATTGAATGGTTGGGAGGGGTTCTCAATGGATACCCAAGATCCATGGCTCACAACTCTAGCTCGAAGCTCACTAGGTCTCAGTATTAGGCCACTCCTAGAGGGACACCTATCAACCCGAAAAACACTAGCAAGGTGCGTGGCACATGCCTCAGATTGTTGAAATCTCTTTACTATGCCACAAGGTTGCCACACATGTCATCACCATTTCTCGGCACGTGGACTCCCACATGCTATCGACGGGGTACGTACACCCCCACAATCAAACGAATGTAAGGGGTCCCGAAGGGTCCTTATATCGACGACCCACGCTAATTCACAACTATGACATTCAAAAGTTTTAGTGTTATGATACCTCTATTCTCTCGAAGTGGTCAACTCCGGACTGACCACGACGTAGATCCAACGATTAGGGAAGATCCCGAGAATTCTCAGATCTACAGTTATTATTACTCTGCGACTAGTAATAGGGTCAGGTTTTAGTAGTGGGGCAAATCCCATGATTACAATTAAGGGAACCGCCAGATGTTGGTCACCCTCACTAGTAACCATACTAGCAGGTTTTCTTCAGTTGTTTTCAAAGGTTGTATATTCATAACGTCCTGGAGCTCTGGACTCATGGAGTTCCTAAGTCATAATTTTCTTTTCTCCTTTCATACCTAGCGAAGGGTTCCAAATTCTTGGTCATATGGATCCTCTAATGAGTCTCGTGGTTGTACACTTGACTCTTAACCGTGGTTTTGTTAGGGTCATGGACATGAGCCCTCGGTCACACTGACGAAGGGTTTGAAGGAGATGCCCTCCTTCCATCGATATCGAACTTAGTGATGTACAAAGATGAGTTGAGGGGTCGACATGACTAAGGTGTTCCAACAAAGTCTGGATACCACACTTATATTACAAAATCATTGCTTGGGAAAATTTCCCCAAGGGTTTTCCAACAAGTAAAGACATCGTAAACTTATTCTTAGCTCCTATGAAATCCCATGTCTAATAATTTTCCTGCTGCTAAGCAGAGGAAAACATAAAACCATGCAATTATAGAGGCTCACAAGAAAACAGTAAGAATTTCTAATATTAATCAAACAATGTAAATTTAATCATAGAAACACACATTCAACCATCATTTAAATTCTAATATACAGAGTATAGGAATACTTATCAATGATAGTGAAGCAATTGTTGGGAGAGGTTCCCATTTCCACCCAACTATAGGAAAAACAACTCTTGGGCAGATTTATTGTTGGAAACCCCCTAGCTAGATCATGATGCCTAGAGAGAGACTCTTCCTTCTTGTTCAACGATAGTCAGGGATGGAGTCCACTCTCCTCCTCCCACAAGAACTTGGAAATGGGTTTTTTCTCCTCACCAAAAAAGGGGGTTTGCAATGAGTGTTTCCTCAGTAACTCATCTTCCTACAACCTCGTTTATCAGATTGGACTGAAAACACTTCCAACAACTTCTTTCACCCAAATGGGGCTTATTTTTCATCTCTCCTCATAATCCATAGAGATACACACACTCCCCTCTCCTTTGGAAGAATGATTTTTCAACTCATCTTCTTTGCAATCTCCTCTTCCCACAAACTTCTTTCTTTTCTTTCCTTCCTCAGCAAGATTGTGTGGGTCTAAATTCCCAATTCGTTGTCATGTCAGGAAGTCTCTTAGATGGGTACTCTACCCATATCCTCATTAACTCTTGAGGAGGGCTTCCCAATTACCATCATGATTGGTAATTTATTTATGGGTCAAAGGATTATTCTGGATCTAATTAATTCAAATCTAGTAAGGTATTGGCTTGGTGGGGGTCACTTCAACCATTTCTGGTTACCCTCACCATCTCTCTCATAGCATCATGATATTTCTTGGCAAAAACCATTTCAGCAGTTGTGCAACACTTTCTATTTTTATTTAGTAACAAAAAATACATATATATCTACATTACCTTTTATAATAAAAAGGTTCATCAGTTCCAATGTCCACACATATCCAGACTTCCCATAGTCTATAGGAAAGTTATAGTTATATTTACAAGTTGTTGAAACAAGGGGTATTACAATACCCTCCCCCTTAAAGGAACATTGTCCTCGATGTGCTTTGTATATACAGAAGTAAACAAAAATGGGTATGCATGTTTCATGGCATCCTCCATTTCCCATGTAGCTTCATCTGGGCCAAAGTGTCTCCACTGCACCTTGACCTGTGAAATGGTTTTGTTCTTGAGTAGGGTTTCCTTCCTATATATTATGCATTATGGCTCTAGCAGGAATTCTCCCTCTATTTCCACCTGAATCACAAACCATTTGATTATATGATTAGAATCATGTTCATATTTCTTCAGTAATGAAACATGGAAAACATTATGTGCCTTCATTGTGGGAGGAAGTGATAGTCCATATGCTACAAGTCCCACTCTATCTAGAATTTAAAAGGGTATACAATACCGAGGTACTAGATTGGCACAAGATCCCATTCTCAAGTAATGTTTCTTAGGCCTAACTCGTAGATACACATGATCCCCTTCTTTGAGATCTCTAAGATTCCTTTTTCTGTCTACATAGATTTTATGTCTATCCCGAGCTATTTTCAGATTTTGTTTTATCTGAACTACTTGTTGTTCCATGTCTTTTAGAATATCTAGATCATTTGTAATCATGTCTACTAGGTTATCCCAACTGATTCGAATATTGCATTGTCTACCATAGAGGGCCTCAAAAGGGCTCATATTCAATGACTCTTGATAGCCATTGTTGTAGGAAAATTCTACCAGTGGTAGGTAGTCTTCCCACTTCTTGGGATGATGCATTATATGCATCCTTAGAAAGTCCTCTAATACTTGGTTTAACCTCTCAGTTTGCCCATAAATTTGAGGGTGATAGGATGTACTAAATAGAAATTTAGTATCAAAACCAACAAACAAATATTTCCAAAAGTTTGAAGTAAAATTCATATCTCTGTCAGATATGATTTCCTTAGGCATGGCATGCAGTCTAAATATTTCTTTCATGAAAATACGGGCAATATGTATTTCCTTGCAAGTTTATTTGACGAGAATAAAGTGAGAATCCTTTCTCATTTTTTCCACAACTACCATGATGGCGTCATTCTGTTTGGTTGATTTTGGTAATCCTATGATGAAATCCATGGAGATGGTTTCCCATTTACATTCTGAGATTGGTAGGGGTTGAAACAACCCTGTTGGATGTTGGTGCTCTACCTTAACCTGCTTACATTCTGTACATTTAGCTAAGTAATCGTCTATGTCTTTTTTCAATCCAAGCCAATAGAATAATTTCCTAGTGGTTGTGATCATTTTTTGATAACCAGGATGACCAGTATATGGTATTTTGTGTAGTTCATCCATTATGAACCTCTTCAAGTCATCAAAATTTGGAATATACAACCTACCTTTGTAAGTTAGAAAGCCATCATTCAACAATTGATAACCTTCATACTTCAGCCCTGTGGGATCTTTCTCTAAGTATGATTTCACAATCTTGAAATATGCATCTATTTCTTGTGCACTTTTGACTTTCTCTCAGACGTCTATTTCACAGGTTCTTACAGCTTCCAAGTGAATCACTTTCATACTTCTACTAAGGGCATCCGCCACCCTATTTTATTTTCCTTTGATATGTTTGATTTCAAAATCAAACTCATTATGGCTCTCCATAATGAGTTGGATGACATTTTTAAAGCATTTACTATGGCATCCAACTCCATATGGGTCACATAATCGATTTCATGCTCATTCAATTTTATGGATTCGTAGAAAATCACATGTCCTTCTTGCATAAGTACTCCTCCAAGTCGTTCCTTGTAGGCATCTATACACACAAGGAAGTCCTTATTTGGTTCTGCAATATTCAACACATGTGCATTGGTTAGAAGGTATTTAAACTCTTGGAATATCTCTTCACATTCTGATGTTCAAATGAATTTAACCCCCTTTTTCTGAAGGGAGGTGATTGGGCAACCGATCTTGGAAAATCCCTTTATGAACCTTCTATAGTATCCTACTAAACCAATAAAGGATCTGATATCAGATACATCCTTTGGGGTAGGCCAATCCATAATGGATTCGATCTTGTCAGGATCAATTGCCACTCCTTCTTCAAAAATAACATGGCCTAAGTAATGTATTTGTTTCTGGAAAAAGTCACACTTACTAAACTTATCATAGAATTGATGTTCTCTTAGCACTTGAAGCACTAAGTTGATATGTTCTTGATGTTCTTACCTACTCTTAGAGTATGTTGAGTCTCCATTTTGACACCTTTATTACCCTATATTATCCGCTATCTGAGTCAATTTTACCTCTCACATGTGCATATGTTGACTATTTCCTCCACAAATCCACTTAGTGACCTTGTCCATGTGCATAGAGAGGTAACTTATGTTAAAGCATGATTTGTTTGATTTTCTTGATTAAAATTGATTAAATAATTGATTATTTATGTTACTAATCACTTTGACTCTTAAGTAGCTTCATCCCTTACCAACTATCCGCCTCTTCCAGTACCAGCTTCATCCGGTACCAGATTGCACCTCTTTCGATACCAGCTCCATCTGGTACTACCTTTGCACTGGTTTGGTACCCATAGTCGTGACTGTTCTAGTCCAGTACTAAACACCTGCCTACAGAATTCCAGTACCAACATTCTAGTACTATATTTTCACCTCGATTTCTGGGAAGATAAATATGAATCTCAAAATTTGGGTACATGGGTTTTTTCCAGAGAGGAGTTTTCATGTGGATAGGTGTGGAAGAATTCCCATATATCACACATGTGTACCTCCATCTCAAGGGGAACTATTACTCCTAAAATCATTGCCAATTTTCCAGCAATTCTAGGATCATGCCCAAATTTGTGGGGAATGCATTTCCTTGATTAGCTAATGGTTGTACTAGACCTCCATTGATGGATAATGGTTTTGATTTGATTTTTCATGGATTGGATTGTCTAGAGCCAAATTTGTAATGTAAAAAGTATATAAATTGAGTTATGGCTCTAAGCCAAAAGGAGGAATTATTATGTTGTAATATTGGTTCTTGGAGAAGGATGTAGATTGCTATGTTGGAAATGAAATGTTGAACTTTTGATTCACTTATTCAATTGAAGGAATGAAAATGTTGTCTTGTGCAATTCATGGGAATGAGTAAAGTGATTTAGTCTGCAATCTCTTTAGAGGTACCTTGTTGGTTTGGCAAGGTCCCACCGCCCCAACCAAGGTAAACCTCCCTGTATATGTTTTTGTGTGATTGTGTGAGTGTGAACTTTTAACAGTTGTGTGTTGTAAATGATTTCAAATTCATTTTAAGTTCAGTACATAGTTATTTGATTTTGAATCAGTGTGAGTAATTAGACATTGAACAGAGTAGATAGTTCCATTTCCATTTCTGCATATTAATATTTAATTAATAAGAGTTTGATATGTGGGATTGTTAAGCAAGAGAATGTTATTGTTTTGAGTTTGTAATTGTGGTTTTCTTAGTAGGTACATGAACCGCAAGACTTCATATCTCACCTTCATGTTCCATATAATGAAGTCTCTCAATCATATTGGTTGTTTCCTGTATTAAGGAAGGTTTGATTGACTGAATGGAGTTATGATTGATTTTTGTCTAAGAGTGAATAAAGTGGATTGTTGATTATTGTTTTCAATTGCTACAGGCAACAAAATATTAAGTTCATCTCTATCTTTCATGAGCCTATAATGAGTAGATCCATCCCCTGAACAAGAATTATGAGTTATACATTTATTGATCAATTTTTCTTTCTGCATTTTGAATTGTATGTGTGGAGTGTTATTTGAAAGGTGTGAAACAGAGTATTTTGTTATTAAATGTTTCTTCTTCATGCTATACTCATCAAACATCGATAAAAAACCTCTGTTGATTACGAATCCCGATTGATAATTTATGTTTGGTAATATATTATGCATATAATTGCACCAACATTTTGGCGTCGTTGTCAGGGAGTTGTAAATAGTAATAGGTAGTATTTGAATCAGATTGATTTAATGGTTTTGGATTGGTTTTATGGATGACCTAAGGGCAGAGAGAAGATGGTAAGACATGAGGGAAGAGACCATGCATCCACTTTGGTGGGGTTGCTCCAAAGTTAGGTTGTCTTCTCTTCTTTTAATGCAAGTGTGTTTTTCCTTCTTTTATGAAAAATTGTGTTTTCATGATGGGCTAACTTGTGCGAACCGATAACCTGGTGACATTAGGGTCCCAGTAACGCAAGGAGTTCAAGTTTGGTGTGTTTTATTTTTTCAAATAGTTTTAATTTATTAGTTTTAATATTCAAATCTTTGCTGATAAATCATTTTTGGGGTGTTGTAAGAACCCTCAAGTACTAATTTGTGTTGCGAGACAGGGATCATGAACCATCTAGAGTAATTCAAGGATGATCAAGAGCTTGAAGAATGTTCCTCCAAGAAATTTCTCACATTCTAGCAGCAGTTGAGATATCTGCCTCCCAGGAAGAGCATATCTTCACAACAGTCAAGAATCTAGTTGTCTCTCCACGAGAAGATTTAGAAGTCCTGTCGGATTCCTCTTGTCAATTTGTTGAGGAGAATAAAGAATCATGGATAGAATTCAATGGAGAGAAAACAATGGAACCTGAGATTGAATATTCCTTAGCATGCCTCTCAACAAATCCTATATGTACTCCAAAGACCAATCATCTTGCATAGGATAATCTACATAGCATGGTAGAGGAAGACATTCAGTGTGACCTAAACAAAGAAGAGAAACAAGAATATAGTGATCCTATTGAAATATGGTTTCAATTAGTTATTAGGTCACACCACTCTTTTATTTTTCATTATTTCTTGATCTCATCATCAAAGAAGTTGGTCCTTCATACTCTGGTATGCATTAAAATTTATCTTTTAAACTCGAGTATGGATATATTTCTAACCATGTTACGCACATGGCTTCACTGGAAGTATTCATATACTTGAAAGACATTTTCTTTTGTTCAATTAGAGTAGGATAGGTAAATAAATAAATAAATGTTGCACATAAGTACAATGCAACATATATTTCATACTTTCCATAAATGGAAATGTCAAAAGTTAATAAAGCAATCGGTTTAAGATCTTTTGTTCCTATAGTAGATTTATTTCTAAAAGTTATGATAATTTTGGAATCTTGTGGGAAGGGAATATATTCATCCTCCGAATGCACACATAATACTGGAATGGTTTCAAAATCGGAGAAGGCATCCTTGTCAACAAAAGATAACACTTAAGGGAGTGCTTCATGACCTATTTCTTCAAATTTATTCTTTTTCCTTAAGTTGTTAAAAATGATGCATTTGTGATTTATCATTACCAATTTATTTTAAGACCACTATTTCACAAGGATGATCAATTAAGTGATCTTTTTAATAGCAATTGAAACTGAATGTTAATTCCAAAATATTTTATTCATATCTAATAATTCAATTTTTGACATTTTCCCTAAATTTTCTATTTGTAAGCATGAATAAAAATCTATTTTTAATTAGTTCTATTGGTTTATTTTTAGCAGATGTTCGCAACCTTCTGAGAAGCCTTTTTTTAGCGTCTCACATTGTTTGCATGAGGCCATGCAAAACCTCAGGCATGGGGGAGTGGTTGTTGAGACAATAGTAGTTAGGTTTATTTTCTAATAAAATGGAAGTGGCAACAAAAGCAATGTTTTTCCAGCATGATACTTCAACAAAACAAATTCATATATTTCTTCCTGCATCAACAATGATTGCTAGCATCTTCTACAACTTGATACTCAGAGTATTCTAGGCACAAGGAGAAGCCTACAAATTCCAGTTTGCAGAATATGCCACCAGGTACCTTATACAATTCTCATTGAGTACCGAAATGAATTTTTGTGGTGATCCAGTACTGGATAACATCTCTGTGCTATTCCAGTATTGAAAATATTATTTATGTGTTCATCCGGTACTGGATAACATATATGTGTTGTTCTGGTGCTGCAAATATTATCTCAGTGTTGTTCTAGTACTGCAACAAATTCACCCTTGTGCTCATCTGGTACTAGAAAAACTCTGTGTTTGTTCGGTACTGGGAAAAAATCGGCATTCATATGGTACTGTGGTCCAAACTTTGTGTTCATCCGGTACTGGATAACATCTCTGTGTTGTTCCAGTACTAGAATATTCTCTTTGTGTTGTTCCGGTACTACAAAAAATTCAACCCTACACTCATCCAGTACTGCAACAAATTCACCCATGCGCTCATCTGGTACTGTAATAAATTCACCCCTGCACTCATCCAGTACTGGAAAAACTCTATTTTCGTCTGGTACTAGGAAAAAAAAATCTACCTTTATCCGGTACTGGGCAAGGTCTGCATTCATCTGGTACTAGGAAAAAATAACTATGCGTTCATCCGGTACTAGGCAAGGTCTGCGTTCATCTAGTACTGGGCAAAAAGAAATCTGCGTTCATCTAGTACTAAGGTGATCCGGTACTGGTAATGAGGTGTTGGTAGTCCTTATCCTATATTCAAAGTTTTTCTGCTCGATTTAAATGCTTCAAGTAATAGGATGTATAAACTCAACGTTTTTTCATTTTATTAAGTAATTAGACTAATTATGTATTAAACATGTGGTTACTCTCATACATCCTCCTGTCCTCAGTTATTGCATGATCCCTACCATGAACTTCTGCAAGATACATCTCCTCATATAGAAATCATTCATCCTATCACTTTGTTTCTTCCCCCTGTTACTTATTTTTGTTTTTTTGTTCCAGTATTGTTCTATTCCGGTACTGTTATGTTCTGATACTGTTTTGTTCCGGTACTACAGAATCTTGTTATGGTACTGTCCTATTCTGGTACTACAAAATCTTGTTCCGGTACTGTCCTATTATGGTACTATCTATATGGTACTACATAAACATGTTTTGATACGAGTTACCAATCTGGTATTGATGCCAAGGTGATATGATCTTTTTCATGTGCTTAACATTGTTTTCACTTCGGGTAGTTGGAGGTATGAGCTAATATTTTCATGTTCTTTTTATCAAGGATCATTTAAGTCTTATGTTGAATTGTTCTTTACTCTCATATACATCTTCCTCCTACATTGTTACACTCACCCCTAAATGAATCATCCTTGCTATCCTTTAAGGAAATATTTTCACATTTATCTCTATATGATAATGGGCGCACCTATCTTATTACCTCATCATTTTGAAAAAGTGATTTCTAATTGAAATATCCATTGAAAAGTGGTGACAACATTATGTCTAATACTAACCTAGTTGATTCAACAAGTTCTTATCCAAGTTTATATTTACAAGTTTCTTTTGGGAGGTATTGATGAAAACCTCATATGGTGGACCACCCTTGCAAAACCTTAATGAACTTTCATGAGAAAACTAATGGGATTAACTAGAGGGACCTCTTAGTAATTATCTGAGATGTTCCATTATACATTAAATAGATGAGATTTAAGTTGAATGTGGATGATGTCACCCTTGGGATAATTGAAAACAAATAATTATGTGCCTAATAATTATAAAACACTCTTGTACCACCTGCCTTCCTTATACTCTAAAGTTGTCAATGAACAATATACATCATTCTCAATCTTTTGAGTAATATAATAAAAAGGAAGTACCAAGAAGTACAAGTAAACCCGCCGAGGTACACCTATAACTGAACAAAAACCCTTGGGTCTCATTCTGAAGCAATCATTATCAAATCAAGGCTAGGAGATGACCTTTATATCTCTCGAAGGATGTTCTTAAGAACCTTCAAGTATCCACTTTAGAGTTCTCTCTTTAAAATAAATAGGTTTGCATGAAACTGGGACCCTCAGTATATGTAATTCACCTTACCTAAGAAACAAGATCTTAATCTCCAAAAACTTGGATAAGAAATGAGTTAATCATCTTGGGATGTATTCTTTTATGTGTTCCTCTCTTCAAATGAGATATAGACTATGCTTATATCACTTTTATTTTAAAGGTAATCTAGCCAGGGGGGCCTATTAGTCAAATTCATAATGAAAACTCTTGGCCACTATCCTATAATCATATTAGAGTCACATCCAGCATAGGCTAGGAAGTTTACATTGTATAGCAGGTTACTTAAAAAAAAAAGAACTTAGGAGTTGAAGACGGGTGGAACGTCGGGGAATGTTTGATCAAGTGAGGAGTACCATCAATTTTGAAATTTTGAAGATCATTGTTACATGAGGACATGCAATGACTTAAGCATGGGGGAATGTTGAGTCTCCATTTTGACACCTTTATTACCTTATATTATCTTCTATCTGAGTCAATTTTACCTCTCACATGTGCATATGTTGACCATTTCCTCCACAAATCCACTTAGTGACCTTGTCCATGTGCATAGAGGGGTAACTTATGTTAAATCATGATTTGTTTGATTCTCTTGATTAAAATTGATTAAACAATTGATTATTTATGTTCCTAATCACTTTGACTCTTAAGCAGATTCATCTGGTACCAGCTATCCGCCTCTTCCAATACTAGCTCCATCTGGTACCAGATTGCGCCTCTTCTGGTACCAGATCCATCTGGTACTGCCTTTTCACTGGTCCAATACGCATAGTCATGACTGTGCTAGTCCGATATTAATCCCCTACCTACAGAATTCCGGTACCAATATTCTGGTACTATATTTGCACCTCGATTTTTGGGCAAATAAAGATGAATCTCAAAATTTGGATACATGGGTTTTGTCGAGAGAGGTGTTTTCATGTGGACATATAAGGTAGAATTCCCATATCTCACACGTGTGGAACTCCATCTCAAGGGGAACGATTCATCCTAAAATCATTGTCAATTTTCCATAAATTCTAGGATCATGCCCAGATTTGTGGGAAATGCATTTCCTTGATTAGATAATGGTTGTACTCGACCTCCATTGACAGAAAATGGTTTTGATTTGATTTTTCATGGATTGGATTTTCTAGAGACAAATTTGTAATGTAAAAAGTATATAAATTGAGTTATGGCTCTAAGCCAAAAGGAGGAATTATTATGTTGTAAGATTGGTTCTTGGAGAATGATGTACATTGTTATGCTAGAAATGAAATGTTGAACTTATGATTCACTTAATCAATTGAAGGAATGCAAATGTTGTTTTGTGCAATTCATGGGAATGAGTAAAGTGATTTAGTCTGCAATCTCTTTAGAGGTACATTGTTGGTTCGACAAGGGCCCACCGCCCCAACCAAGGGAAACCTCCCTTTATATTTCAGTTCAGAGACTTTTGTGAATGGAGTTATGATAAGGTGGTTCTTTCAAATTCATCGCATCCGTTTTTTATTCGACATTTCAAACCAAAAAAATGTGTTCCATCAATGTATATATGTTTTTGTGTGATTGTGTGAGCATGAGCATTTAACAGTTGTGTGTTGTAAATGATTTCAAATGCATTTTAAGTTCAGTACATAGTTATTTGATTTTGAATTAGTGTGAGTAATTAGACATTGAAAAAAGTAGATAGTTCCACTTCCATTTCTGCATATTAATATTTAATTAATAAAAGTTTGATGTGTGGGAATGTTAAGCAAGTGAATGTTATTGTTTTGAGTTTGTATTTTTGGTGTTCTTAGTAGGTATAGGAACCATAAGACTTCATCTCTCACCTTCATGTTCCATACAATGAAGTCTCTCAATCATATTGGTTGTTTCCTGTATCAAGAAAGGTTTGATTGACTGAATAGAGTTATGATTGATTTATGTCTAAGAGTGAATAAAGTGGATTGTTGATTATTGTTTTCAATTTCTATAAGGAATAAGATCTTAAGTTCATCTCTATATTTCATGAGCCTATAATGAGCAGATCCATCCCCTGAGCAAGAATTTTAAGTTATACATTTGTTGATCAATTTTTCTTTTTGGATTTTGAATTGCATGTGCAGAGTGTTATTTGAAAGGTGTGAAACAAAGTATTTTGTTATTGAATGTTTCTTCTCTATTATATACTCATCAGACATCGATAAACCACATGTTTCTGACATATATAGTGTAAAAACTCTGTTGATTATGAATCTCGGTTGATAATTTATGTTGGGTAATATATTATGCATATAATTGCACCAACAGAGTAGATTAGGATATCATCAATGAAAACCAACACAAATATATCCAAGAACTTACTGAGTACACTATTCATTAAGCACATAAAAGTGGTTGTTTCATTGGTAATCCCAAATGGCACCACCACAAATTCATAGTGACCATATCTTGTCTTAAAGGTTTTTTTGTGGATGTCTTCATCCTTAATTCAGACTTGATAGTATCCATACCTCAAGTCAATCTTTGAGAAAATTGTAGCACCCCTTAATTCGTCAAACAAGTCATCGATCCTTGGTAAGGGATACTTATTCTTAATGATCATCTTATTGATTTGTCTATAGTCTGTGCACAACCTGAGGGTGCAATCCTTCTTTTTCACAAACAAGGCTAGTGCTCCCCATGGGGACACACTAGGTTGAATGTAGATTAGGATATCATCAATGAAAACCAACAAAAATATATCCAAGAACTTACTGAGTACACTATTCATTAGGCACATAAAAGTGGCTAGTGCATTGGTAAGCCCAAATGACACCACCACAAATTCATAGTGACCATATCTTGTCCTAAAGGTTTTTTTGTGGATGTCTTCATCCTTAATTCAGACTTGATAGTATCTAGACCTCAAGTCAATCTTTGAGAAAATTGTATCACCCCTTAATTCGTCAAACAAGTCATCGATCCTTGGCAAGGATACTTATTATTAATGGTCATATTATTGATTTGTCTATAGTCTATGCACAACCTTAGTGTTCCATCCTTATTTTTCACAAATAAGGTTGATGATCCCCATGGGGACACACTAGGTTGAATGTAGATTAGTATATCATCAATGAAAACCAACACAAATATATCCAAGAACTTACTGAGTACACTATTCATTAAGCACATAAAAGTGGTTGGTGCATTGGTAATCCCAAATGGCACCACCACAAATTCATAGTGACCATATCTTGTCCTAAAGGTTTTTTTGTGGATGTATTCATCCTTAATTATGACTTGATAGTATCCAGACCTCAAGTCAATCTTTGAGAAAATTGTAGCACCCCTTAATTCGTCAAACAAGTCATCGATCCTTGGTAAGGGATACTTATTGTTAATGGTCATCTTATTGATTTTTCTATAGTCTATGCACAACCTGAGGGTGCCATCCTTATTTTTCACAAACAAGGTTGGTGCTCCCCATGGGGACACACTAGGTTGAATGTAGCCTTTGTCCAACATCTCATTTAGTTGTAGTTTGAGCTCAACTAGCTCTGGTGTACTCGTTCTAGACATTGGCACCACTCCTGGTACAAGTTCTATTGAAACGTCAATATCTTTTCTTGGAGGTAGACCTGGTACCTCTTATGGAAACACATATTTATACTCTCTTAATATGGGATGGTCCTCTAGGATTGGTTTATTGGCCTCAACAAAGTTCAGCACTTGTATTGCATACAAAGGAAATCATTTTATGCAATACTTCTTCACTTGGAGGGATGATATTTGTCTCACTGAGACATTATTTTGAATCCCCTGTAGGGTTATTTTTCTCCCTTATGCATCTTCACACTCCAAATTTTTATTGTAACAATCCAACTTGGATTTATTGGAATCCAACCAATCCATGCCAATCAACATGTCATAAGATCCTAAAGGGAGCATGTTTAGGGTTTCTTAGGTGGTCAATCCATTCATAATGAATTGGCATGCTAGTATGACCTATGTTACCTTTCTTTTGGTTCTAGTGGCTAGTTGTACCAGCCATGATTTAGCATGTTTTACTTGCTACAATTTACATTTATCAATAGTTTGAGGGGAAACATAACTCAGATTAGAACCAGGGTCAATTAAAATGGAAAATAGTTGGTTGGAAATCACACCTTCCATCTCCACCACTGAAGCTTGGTGTTCAACTTGTCTATTATCCAAGGATGCATAGATTTGTGGCATGCTCCCAGCCACATCATTGACTTTGGTAGCCTCTTGGATGTTGTAGACACTCCTATTGTTATGTTTCCTATGTGGATAGTCCCTCAATAGATGTTCTTCTCCACAAACCCAACATTTCAATGGTTCTCTCTTTGTGTTATCATTCTTACCCAGGGTTGTTCCAAAGGTTTTATTGCCACTCTGAGATGGAAAATTCTGCTGATATACAATTTTAGTAGGAAGGCTCATCTTAGAACTTTTCCCATGATTCTTAAATCTTAAGGATTTAAACCCCTTCTTATTGAATCCCAAACTACCTTTATTCTTCGAGTCCTTATGAGCTTCTTCCTTGTTCTTGAATTTCTCATAGCAGTACTGTTGATGGGCGAAATTGACCATCCATCAAATGAGAGAGTGGAACCGGTCCGTGGTTGTCTAATAACCCAGGCCGTTTGGAATGAACCACCCTGACGGGTTTAGCGGCTCCGTTAGCCGATCTAAGGTCCTAAGAAAACAAAAAGAAAACTAATCTAAACTAACTAATCTAACTAAATAAACAAACTAACTAAGTAATCTAACTAAAACTAAATAAAACAAACTAAACTAATTAACAATAAATAAAACTAACTAATAAACTAATCTAATTAAAACTAACTACTAGAAAAACGAACTAAAACTAATTATCAAAGAAAACTAAACATAAATCTAATCTACTAACTAATACTATACTACTGACCGAAATATAACATATTCACAAAATATACAATATCCACAATTTACAGATTTAAATAAAACCTGCAAAACTTATTAATATTCTGCCCTAAGACAGAGGAAGATATTTTTTGTTGATTTTATGATTTTATGATTTTATGAACAAGAAATAAAACAGGAAACTAACTAAACTAAATTACTAATATAAACTACAAATATATCTAACTAAACTACTAATAAATATACTAACAAATAAATAACAAGTTGACCTGGAAACACTCCAGGTTTGTCATGTGTATGATGACTATGCTAGCAGATCAGAGGAAGGAAACTCGCACCGAATAATCCAGAAGCTTCTCGTAAATGAAAGTTGTTGTGCTCTTTAAGTTTGCTTACAGGACAAACAAGACATAAAAATCACAACAATTATATAATTTATAAATCTCTACAATTAGATAAACCCGTATGTAAAGACTTATACAACATAATTCAATTAATGAAGAAGAGAAATATGTCATTCATAAACTGAATCAAGTAATTGTTGTGTTTTTAAGTACTGGAAGAAATCAGATATAGATGAAACATTAATTAATTCATATCATTTTGCAAAATACTATGATAGCTAAAGTAGTCACTAATCTAATGCAAATTGATAAACATAAACATGAAACAAAAGATTGATATTATGAAAGCGAAAGCTGTAACAGAACATCAACTTATGTCTCAGTTTGTATTAGATATCCATAATCCTGGTTCTCCCACAAGCGAGGATGATCCTTATTATACAAAATAATAAGTATTTAAAGTATTTCCACAGGGTAAAACCTCCCTGTGGAAGTTATAAAACTATTTACATAAAATCTGGGAAGATATCCAAAAGTTGTCTAAACTAGGAAACTAAAATAAAAGTAAAACATCCAAATATTCTCTAGACTGTCCATCAAATCCCATGCAATTCGAATTCACCTGAAAAGGACAAAAATGAACAAATTAGAAGGATCTTTTATTAATAAAATGATAGAAATTTTAATTCTATAGACTGGCTACAAAATCATCTGATTCTGTAGCTGGTCTAAATAAGGTACAGGATCAACATAAAAATCGATAAAAAAATATTTTCAAGATTTCAATTTAATTGACATCCAATAACCATTTGAAAATGAATCATTTAATTTGAATTTGTCATATCATTCAAAACTAAACAAGATCCGAATCAATGAATGCCTTACAGAGATAGGTGTACTTTGTTTCTTGTATCACCACAAAATCGAATGAGCAGAACCATAATCGATAGATTGTGAAAACGTTTGATATCAATTTGGAATCGACACAATCAAAACAAATCGCATACAATTGTTATGCTATTTTATCAGCAAGGGATACGATCGAAGCCAAACAGGATCGTTATCAAATAGTTATCACTGTGTTGAGATAGCCACGAATAGATTAATTCAAACTGGCGCGAAAATCAATTCAAATAAAATCGTAATAGGATCGATCGATTAGAAACAGAATTCGTAATTTGTTACTGCAAATTGGGCAAACAAGATCGTTTTGACTTTGGTCAGAATCGTTCATTTGGCAATGAATTATAATCGGATAACGAATGTTGATCAATTTGTTTTACGAATCAAACAGAGCAGCAATTAAAATACAAGTCCAGCTCATTGAACAATCTTGCCAACTCATAATCCAGTCAGAATAGAAGCGAATCGAACAGAGAAGGTTTCAACATATTGATCACGAATCAAAAACATTCCACAATTCGGGCGCATTCGCAAAGGCTCAACTGAGAGCATTGTTTTTATAAAAATGAACTATACTCCCGAAATCGTTTAACAAACACAGCACGTGAATCATAACGAGATCGAATCCACACATAATCGTATTCTAAATTGAGCATAAAAACTTGTCATGTGGAATAGATACAAAACGAATTGTATTTAAAACACACCATTAATTTCGTTACTTCACTCAGACAAACTTAGCAAATGAAATCCAAACGAATAACCATTCAAATCCAATAAAATTTTTATGAGAAAATCGTATATTAAATCGAAATTTCTTCTATTTTTATCAAAACGAAACCATGTACAGGATGATCACCGAATGACAGAGGCATTTGGATGAGTGACTGAGCCATTTAAAAACTGAATTCAAATCATTATATCAACCTTGATTACTCACAAAAAACGATATCAAATTCTCATACCTGTATAGGGATAAGGTTTCTTGATCATGCCAGTTTGGAATTGACAACGCCCGTGGCTGATTCCACGTTTTTGAAAAGGATGGAGCCGGTTGTCTTTTTCTTTTTATCTGTTGCTTGGAGCTGGTTTCTTTGACTGGTTAACATTGCAATTTGATCTTCCAGCGATTGAATTCTCGATTGGAGTATGGGAACATCAATGTAATATCGTTCCAACCATGAACCGCATTGGTCACAGGATGACTGTGTCGGTTTTCAAAGAGCAGGCGAGGGTTTGGTCAAATGACCAAGGGTTTCATGGGGCAATTTAATACCAGGGTAGCTAGGGTCATTCTTTAGGCAAGGGGGAAGGTTTGTCACGAAATCGTAAGGTGGTTCAGGACACAAACCCTACAAGTAAGGATACTCATCGGCTAAAAAACGTTCAATGTCAGAATAGGAATCCTCACTCAGAACTATAGGTTTTGACTCAACAGAGGGTTTAGGCTTGTTCCTAGCCATCCGTGAAATCAAACGAGCATTCTTTTTACCCTTAGTTTTATCAGTAGGGTTTGCCTTGGGATTTTTTCTCACAGGCTTTTTAATAGTCTCGACACTCTTAGTTATAGCATCGGGTAAGTCAATAGGAGGGTAGGCCGAAGGCTTAGGAGCAGGCAATAGGATATGGAAGGGCACCGGGGGTACAGGCTTGACTTCACTCACCATAGGTTTGTCAACCTGTATAGGGTTTCGATCCTTGAAACCATTCCGAGCAACGAAATTTCTCCAACTATCACCATGCAAACCCAAATGATAAACAATGATAAGCTTAATAAGCCCATAGTGGAACAGGCTACTGTCAGCTTGCTACCTTTTGAACCTTTTCGACATTTTATACAGGCTACGATGAAAATAAAAGGGCATATTGAGCGGATATCCCATAAAACTCATAAGAAAACGCAGGTGGTAGAGAAACACAAGTCCGTATCAACCTTCACAGGTCACGAACTGTTTGATTACCATCAAAGTATCGTGCCATCGTGGTTTAAGTGCAAATATGGGCATACCTCTATCACAAGAGGTGACTTTGCATGAGAGGAACAACAGTGTCCATGGGACCTCCTCGACCTTACAATTCTTGAACCAACGTTGTCCTGTGGCAGGTAACCCCGTGGAAAAACTGATAAATTTCTCATCAATTTCCAACTGCATGTCGCCCACCTTGGCTCTACAGCCATCGAAGGTCATGGAAAACCGTCGTGCTACACAGAGATTAAAACCCTCAAATCATTTCACGAAGGTAAGCCATCTGTTTTCCTCCAAGTATTTGCGGGCATTATCAAACATTAACAGGTCTTGGTTCCCGTTTGGTTCGATCCGCATGACTGGTGCCATGGAGCCGAGCACATGGTAACCCGAGGGTTTGGATCACAATACACACACAGGAGCAAAGATGCACGCTGCTAACATAAGTGAACGATGATAAGTGGTAGGCATAAATGACATCGTGCGAAGGTGGTGGAGTTATTCACTGCCACGCATAACAATTATGGTCAATAGTACCACTGTCGGCGTTCATAGTTGTTATACCCACTATAACATGGTTTAACACTCATGTCATTTGCCCAACCAATAAAACAATGGTAGGTGTATATACAAACGTGTTTAATCAATGTTATACCAAAGTTTGAAACCATCAATCATATGATTTAAAACTAAAAGCATATGTTTAACCATGCGCCAATGCATTGTAATAGCTCATGTCCATAATTTAACCAAGGTGCCAATAGGTATTCATATAATCAACATAGGTATCATATTTAGAAAGATATATATGAAAGATTTAACCATAACACGCATGTATCTTATGAAACCAAAAGGTCAAGTAAATCAAATAAAAATGCAAATCCAAATATTAATGCATTGCAAACTCAATGAAACCCAGTCACACAATCAATATAAGAATGTCCAATGAGTATAGTTCGAAAGTTCTGTCAGCTACATAATGATAAACAAAAGGTAAGCGCAATAGGCATATCGACAAAAAGATAATGATAGTTCATATAGTGATTGAAATATGACTTCGAAAGATTAGGTTTTCACGCTTAGAGTCGTGAAAACAAAACGAAAATAAGTGTGTAAATGTCGCAAAAATACAAATGTCGTTGAAAATTGCGACGAAAAATTGATGTTTGCAAAACATAGATGTAGGCAGCTTATAAGACCAAAGAAAAATGTGAATTGGCTGCCAACAATGGCGACACACTGGTAGAAGCAGTTATCTCTGCAAAAGGCACAAATTCAGATTAGGACAACAAAGATAATTTCAACTCAAAAATAACAACCAAAAAATCGTACAAACATCAGCATTAACCAATTTTTTCAGCAGTGTTTCAAAAGATGAAAACTGATAACAATCTTAAGATCAGCTAGTCACAATATTAAAGATAAAATCTTCAATATTGTTGGCATAGCCACTACTTCCAGCAGGTGTCCATAGCCTCAACAGGGTTGCCATTTAACCCACTCTGGCATCTGTATCCTGTTAAGAAGTTCTGGATCAGAATAAAGGACATTAAAGAGGTTTCTTTTTTACAAATTTTCATATACTCGACATTGCTTTGCTGTCAGTGGGCTTGTTCAGTACCCCAGCGAAGTTTTCTTGGCGTCATGCATGCATTTACCCGCTGCCAGTAGACCTGTTCAGCATCCCGGCGGGTTTACAAGCACTTCCCACAGCTCTTATTAATAAAAAAAAAAATTTTTTATCTTTTATAAATATATGGCTGAGCGGGGTGACGCTGAAAATCTTAATATTTTAACATATTCTTTTAGACCTCATCAGAATTTTTTTTATAACTGTCCTTTATTTAGATCCAGAGATGATTTATTTACAAAACCAACTTCCTAAACAGGGAGACATCTTCTGAGTCATTCCTTTACGGAAAAGGGACAGTGTAAAAAGATAATAGATGATCATGACAAGCTTTGCTCAGAGATCAAAATAGGTAAACTTCTTTCAAACAACAGATTTTTCCAACATAGATATAAATTTCAGAAATATCATTGATGTTTGCACAAATTTTTCAAAATTTATTTCAGCAAAGGAACTTTCTATCGTCTTTGTCTGAATAGCTCAGTGTATAGGTATGTGTATTTTTAAAAGACACAAACTGATAAATTCAAATCAAAATAAAAAACAAAAAGCAAATGAAAATACAAACAAAAATAAAATATTTACATAATATACAAGGGTAGTTATTAAGCAAAGTATCTTTTCAGGGCTTGGCCATTCACCGGTTAGGTGTCAAGCTGCCCTTCAAGATTCTGCAATCGAAAGGAACTAGGACCCAACTTTTCAGCAATTAAAAACGGTCCAAGCCATAAGTTTTGAAATTTTGTGTGTTCTCCCTTTCCCTTGTGTGGTTTGTCCCACTTCAAGACGAGATCGCCTACTTCAAAATTCCTATCAGAAGCAGAGTTAGAATTGAACTAGCTCTTAACCAACTGTTGATGTTGATGTATCTTACGTTTATCTTGGGCTCTTACTTCTTCTAGCTTCATCAAAGCGTTAATTCGGTTTTCTAAAGGGGGACAATCCTCTTCTTGAACTTTCCATGACAAATGAAGCGAAGGAAGAAGAATGTGAGGTGGCAGAATTGCTTCTTTTCCATAAACGAGAAAAAAGGGGGAGTTACCTATAGCATCTTTTGGCGTTACCCTATCAGCCCACAGTGCGTTTAGCAGTGCATTGTGCCATTTTTTGTGATTTTCAACCACAGTTCTCTTGATAATTTTAATCAAGTTCTTATTTGTTGATTCTGCTAATCCATTGCCCTGGGGGTAGTAACTAGCAGAATACTTCAGCTTAATTCCTTTCTCCAAAGAGAACTCGCTCATATCAAGAGAAGAAAAGTATGAAGCGTTGTCAAAGACTAGACAGTCAGGGATATCGAAACGAGTGATAATATTCGAGTTTAGAAAGGCGATTACCTGACTGGTGTTGACAGTTCTTAATGCAGCGGCTTCAGACCATCGAGTAAAGTAATCTGTGGTTGTCACAATATACTTGTGCTGTTGCGAGGACGAAGGGTTAATTGGACCTATGATGTCAAGGCCCCATTGCTGGAAAAGAGAACCTACTGAAACGGGTTGCAAGGGAAAGGCTGGTTTTTGCAACCGCCCTGATGCTTTCTGACAGATAATACATTTACGACACAAGGCATGGGCATCCCTAAAAAGCGTGGGCCAGTAGTAACTGGCTCTTAAAACCTTATGAGCATTGGTGTCACCACCGAAGTGACCACCAACTTCTCCTGCATGCAACTCGAGAAAGACTTTTTATGCTTCGTCCTTCTCAAGACAGCGCATAAGTATGCCGTCAAAATTCTGACGAAACAGTATACCATTAACTAGATGAAAGGAGGTAGACTTCAGTCTCAACGCTCTTCTCTTAGGGGGGTCTAAGTGACGAGGTGCTGACCCATGTTCAAGACAAAATCTAATATCGTCGTACCAGGGACTAACGAGGTTTTGTGCGCAACAGATCAAACTTTGATCGCTTTGTCCTAGGTTTGACATATCACTATCTTCTTGTTGTTCTGTTTCCGAATCAACAACCAACTTACACAACCCTTGGCCTCTCACAATCTGAGCTGGGGTGATTTCTAAGTCATACTCCTGCAAGGAGGTGACCCAGTTAGCTCTCTTTTCTCCTAACTCCTTCTGTACTAACAAGTTCCTTACGGCAGGGTAGGGGACAATGACTTTCGTCCTTGACTTCAAAAGATAGGACCAGAAGTGCTTAATTGCTTTGAAAACAGCGTAGGCTTTCCGATCCACTGCTAGATAGTTAATTTCAGCACCTTTGAAAGCAAAGCTCATAAAGGCGATGGGTACTTCATGGTTCTCGGCATTCTTCTGAGTTAGGACAGCGACATAGGAACGGTCAGAAGCAAAAGTATAGAGTGTAAAATCTTGAGAGAAGTCAGGGCTCATGAGAGATAGAGCGTCTATTATGGCCTTCTTTATGGCATTGAAATCTTGATTTTCTGTGGGCCCCCAGTGATATTGGATGTCTTTCTTGATCAAATTCTGTAAAGGCCTAACCATTTCGGAGAAACTGGGGACAAATCTTCTCACGAAGTTAATCTGGCCTAAGAAAGACTGCATGGATTTTTTGGATGTAGGAGGGGGAAGTTTAGTGATGGCCTAAGTCCTCTCGGGGTCAATAATCATTCCTTCACTAGACACTATGAATCCTAGGATTTTACCCTATTCTACTGCAAAGATGGACTTTTTGGGGTTCAAGGAGATCCCGTATTTATGGCATCGTAGCAGAATGGCTCGTAAGTGAGCTAGATGATCGTATTTATTTTTAGAATAAACAGTCACATCATCTAAGTAAACTACAATGGACTGATTGATTAAACCTCAGAAAGCAATTTCCATTGCTCTCTAAAAGGTGGCACCAACATTAATCAATCCAAAGGGCATTTTGTGATAAGCATAAGTGCCCCATGGAGTACAGAAGGTAGTTTTGAGTTGGTCTGGTGGAGACATCAAGACTTGGTTGTATCCAGAGAAACCATGTAACAAGGATAGCCTCTCAGAACCAGATACCTGTTGAAGGATCTGTTCCATGGGTGGGACAGGATAGTTGTCTTTGTCAGACGCTCTATTGAGGTTTTGGAAATCGACGCAAAGTCAGATTTCCCCATTTTTCTTTCGAACTGGGACAAGGTTGGACACCCATTGAGTGTTCCTAACAGGAAAAATTATTTTAGCACTTAGGAGTTTATTCAATTCTTTTTGAATGGTCGGTTCTAGTTTAGGGTGCATCTTCCTCAGTTTCTGTTGGAAGGGTAAGGTTTGGGGCTTCATCGGGATGACATGTTGTATGATATTAGGGTCGAA
>ML785184.1:172393-187277 GCA_009831015.1 Picea engelmannii
ATCATCATACGTCCATGCAAAAACATCCTTAAATTCTTTAAATAATTTAACAAAAGCAACTTTTTCTTGTCTAGAACATCCCAAGCCTAGGTTAATGTACTGAGGATTTTCACTAGTTCCTAAGTTCACTTTTTCGTAAGACAATGAGGAACTATTAGTTTTACAGTTGACTGCCTTTTTAAATTTATATTCAAAATCATAAAACTTCTCTAATCTAATTACAGATTTGGGTATGGAATTTACCATGTCCGACAGAGCTTCAGGAGATTTTGGATCAGGTATTACCGTAAAATTGTGCAAATTGTCGTCGTGCGTGCATTCATCTATCACCGCGCCTTGAAAGGTTTCTTCCATGTGCAGAAAGTTAATGATATGTTGATCATTGTCGAATACTCTCCAGTTCGTGATATTGTCAGGAACAGATGGTCGAAACAACAGCTCAACGAAGAATGTGTCTGGCGACAAGCCTTCTGCAGGAAGAATTTTAGAGGCTACATTAGCTAACAGATCTACTTCAGCATTATTTAATCTAGGAATGGAATTTATATTGAAAGAAGAAAATTTATTCATTAAACTCCAGACCTCAGACTGGTATCTCTTGAGATGCGGAGAGAGACAGTGGATAGAGTCTCTTACTTGTCTAACCACAATTTCAGAGTCGCCAAATACAACCAGGTTTTGAATGTTCATATCTAGAGATTTTCTAAGACCTTGCAGTAAAGCCTCATATTCTACAGTATTATTAGTGCATTCAAATTCTAGTCTACATGCCATTAATGTATTGTTACCTGCCGGATCGATAATGATGCAGCCTGCACCAGCTCCTTCTTTAGACTTAGAACCGTCGAAATATAGAGACCAAATTTGATTTTCATCGGGCACATGGGACTGTTGTATAGAAGCTGTTGGTTGCATATATGATACAATCTCAGAATGCTATTCTGGATTGCTGATAGGTGAAGCCTCGGCCATGAAATTGCTAAAGAAGTTGTCCATCCCTTGGACTTCGGGTGAATCAGCAGAAGGTGTATATGGTTCGTTGGGATCGTTCAGATCTGTGACCGTGAACTTAAGGTAGCGCTCACGATTCACCCTGATCTTGTTAGGCCTACCRTTCTCTGGAAGCCATAAGTGAGACCAGTCTGTCGTGAAGTAACCATGTAGCTGCTCTGACYAGTCCCTACTTCAAAATAGACCATACACTTCTGGAATATCCACAACAATTATATCAATAACCTGATGAACCTTAGGGTTAGACGATAATCTAATCAATACATTTTTTAGTTCGCCTATAACTTTAACATTGGTTCGATCAAGTTGTATGATTTTTAAAGTAGATGGTTCCACTTCAGCATTAATATTTTGGCAGACAGACCAAGGCATCACATTGGATAATGCCCCTGAGTCTACCATACAATTATGCATGTTTCTGTTAAAAATATCGAAAGTTAAAAGAAATGGAGGTACATTCTTGCAAGTGCTAAGAGTAGTAGCTTGTGGCTTTTTACTCGCCATTTCTAAGGCTACTTTATATACATTATTTACATTACTTACAGGAAGGATTCCTTTATCTTGAAGATCACGATTATTTTTAGTGGAAGTCTTCTGAGGGATTTTATTTTGCACAACCTTGTTACCACTTGAATTACCATTTTTTCCGTTCTCTGAAATATTTTGCAACATTTTTTGAAGTAGAAATGGAAACTTCAATAACTCATAAATAGAAATGTTAGCCCTTAACTTTTTAATATCTTCAACAACATCATAATCTAAGTTGGGGTTCACATTACTCTGTTTAGTCTCAGCTGATTTAGATTGCTTTGGAGGAGAGGTTATTGTATTTTTGGAAGAAGGTTTATTTGTTGCCTTACTCCTAGTGTTATAAGGATGAACTGTCTTGAAGTTCGCTTGGAAGATGCTATCCGAGAAGTGTCCAAATTTTTTTGGAGAAGACTCTTCTTCTTGAACTGTTTCTTGTTCAACTACCTCCTGAGGGATCTCAGGGGGCATCAAGTTATCTTGGCCTTCTAGAATTGATTGAAGAGCACATTGAAAACTTTCTAGATTAAGGCCTTCGGTGGTTGGGTTAGGTCGGTTGGTAGGAAAAGGCTTCCGGAACGGGGGTTTGTAGGATCCTTTACTCGAGGAAGCTTATTCGGTTTACCTTTTTAAGTCTATAACTTGATTAGACAGTTTCTGAACAACTTTAGTTAGGTTTTCCAAATCAGATTTTTCAGATTGTGTTTTACTTTGAGTGGGTCTGGGGAGTATTTCAATCTTATTTTTGGAAGAAGAGTTAGTCTCGGTTTCATTGTTAGAAAAGTCTTTAAGACTAAGTATATCCTTTTCAATCTGGCTGGCCTCCTTGAAGGCCTCTATCAATGTGGCTTTCTTGGATCGTTTAACCCAAATAGCTATGCTTTGATGCAAATATTTAGTGTAGTAATCTATTATAAGACTCTCAGCAGGCATGGAATCTGCAGGAATTCGGTTTTTGAGTGTTAAGAATCTTTGATTAAAGTCTTTAAATTTTTATTTTGGGTTCATTTTTAAGCTAGAAAGATCCATGACCAGGACTTCTTGAGGTTTACCGTCTCTGAATTTTTCCAAAAAGCATGACTCAAACTTTTCCCAAGACACGATGGTATGGGGTTGTTGGGCAAAGTACCATGTGGATGCATTACCCTCAAAATTATAAGGGAACAACCTACAAAAAACGTCTTCATGTTCAACATTGTGGAGTCTAATGGCTAACATAAACTTTTTAATGTGATCTTCAGCAATCTGTTTTGAATCAGGGTCAAACTTGGGAAGCCATTTCTCTGGGTGTTTAGGTAAAGGGTGCTGGGCTCCAGGTACAGCTACAACATCCTGATCAAGCTAGGGACTAGCAGGATTGTTCTGATTTTCCATTGGGGTAGTGGGTGTGGAAGGCTGAGAAGGTGAATTGCCTTCGTCAGAGGAATCTCCTTCAGAAGAGGAAGGAGACGATGGAGGTGGTGAAGGGGGTATCCCAGATCCTCTTGCAGCAGGATTCGAAATTGGATCTGTAGGATTCACAGTGAGGTTAGTATATCCTAATTGTTCTCTGATATCAGATAAGTCTAAATGTTGGCCCCACGGACAGTTTGGTTGCCTAAGACGAGCTAAGTCACTATGTGTTTTTATAAGAGATTGGCGGACAATCTCTTGTATGTCACCACCTATAGGATTAGGGGTTGTTGGCTCAACTATGATATGTGGATTGTCGGTTGAAGTAGCTGTTGTTTGAGGGGGGATATTATCATTTGAATGGATTCTGGTCACTATAGGTGATCGATTAGAGGGGGGAGGAGTCTTGCGACTGCCTCGTGCCATTAATTAAGTTTAGGCCCTCCTTCTAGCGCCATTTGTTGACGGGCGAAATTGACCGTCCGTCAACTGAGAGAGTGGAACCGGTCCGGGTTTGTCTAATAACCCAAGCCGTTTGGAATGAACCACCCTGACGGGTTTAGCGGCTCCATTAGCTGATCTAAGGTCCTAAGAAAACAAAAAGAAAACTAATCTAAACTAACTAATCTAACTAAATAAACAAACTAACTAAGTAATCTAACTAAAACTAAATAAAACAAACTAAACTAATTAACAATAAATAAAACTAACTAATAAACTAATCTAATTAAAACTAACTACTAGACAAACTAACTAAAACTAATTATCAAAGAAAACTAAACATAAATCTAATCTACTAACTAATACTATACTACTGACCGAAATATAACTTATTCACAAAATATACAATATCCACAATTTACAGATTTAAATAAAACCTGCAAAACTTATTAATATTCTTCCCTAAGACAGAGGAAGATATTTTCRGTTGATTTTATGATTTTATGAACAAGAAATAAAACAGGAAACTAACTAAACTAAATTACTAATATAAACTACAAATATATCTAACTAAACTGCTAATAAATATACTAATAAATAAATAACAAGTTGACCTGGAAACGCTCCAGGTTTTTCCTGTGTATGATGACTGTGCTAGCAGATTGGAGGAAGAAAACTCGCACCGAATAATCCAAAAGCTTCTCGTAGACGAACGTTGTTGTGCTCTTTAAGTTTTCTTACAGGACAAACAAGACATAAAAATCACAACAATTATATAATTTATAAATCTCTACAATTAGATAAACCTGTATGTAAAGACTTATACAAAATAATTCAATTAATGAAGAAGAGAAATCCGTCATTCATAAACTGAATCAAGTAATTGTTGTGTTTTTAAGTACTGGAAGAAATCATATATGGATGAAACATTAATTAATTCATATCATTTTGCAAAAGACTATGATAGCTAAAGTAGTCACTAATCTAATGCAAATTGATAAACATAAACATGAAACAAAAGATTGATATTATGAAAGCGAAAGCTGTAACAGAACATCAACTTTTGTCTCAGTTTGTATTAGATATCCATAATCCTGGTTCTCCCACAAGCGAGGATGATCCTTATTATACAAAATAATAAGTATTTAAAGGTTTTCCACAGGGTAAAACCTCCCTGTGGAAGTTATAAAACTGTTTACATAAAATCTGGGAAGATATCCCAAAGTTGTCTAAACTAGGAAACTAAAATAAAAGTAAAACATCCAAATATCCTCTAGACTGTCCATCAAATCCCATGCAATTCGAATTCACCTGAAAAGGACAAAAATGAACAAATTAGAAGGATCTTTTATTAATAAAATGATAGAAAATTTAATTCTATAGACTGGCTACAGAATCATCTGATTCTGTAGCTGGTCTAAATAAGGTACAGGATCAGCATAAAAATCGATAAAAAAATATTTTCAAGATTTCAATTTAATTGACATCCAATAACCATTTGAAAATGAATCATTTAATTTGAATTTGTCATATCATTCAAAACTAAACAAGATCCAAATCAATGAATGCCTTACAGAGATAGGCGTACTATGTTTCTTGTATCACCACAAAATCGAATGAGCATAACCATAATCCATAGATTGTGAAAACGTTTGATATCAATTTGGAATCGACACAATCAAAACAAATCGCATACAATTGTTATGTTATCTTATCAGCAAGGGATACGATCGAAGCCAAACAGGATCGTTATCAAATCGTTATCACTGTGTTGACACAGCCACGAATAGATTAATTCAAACTGGCGTGAAAATCAATTCAAATAAAATCGTAACAGGATCGATCGATTAGAAACAGAATTCGTAATTTGTTACTGCAAATTGGGCAAACAAGATCATTTTGAATTTGGTCAGAATCGTTCATTTGGCAATGAATTATAATCGGATAACGAATGTTGATCAATTTGTTTTACGAATCAAACAGAGCAGCAATTAAAATACAAGTCCATCTCATTGAACAATCTTGCCAACTCATAATCCAATCAAAATAGAAGTGAATCAAACAGAGAAGGTTTCAACATATTGATCACGAATCAAAAACATTCCACAATTCGGGCGCATTCGCACAGGCTCAACTGAGAGAATTGTTTTTATAAAAATGAAGTAATTCTTTCCAAATTGAATCGAATAGAGTGGTACTCATGATTCGGAAAATCATACGATACATCATATCGTAACAACTATACTCCCGAAATCATTTAACAAACACATCACGCGAATCATAACGAGATCGAATCCACACATAATCGTATTCTAAATTGAGCATAAAAACTTGTCGTGTGGAATAGATACAAAACGAATTGTATTGAAAACACACCATTAATTTCGTTACTTCACTCAGAAAAACTTAGCAAATGAAATCCAAACGAATAACCATTCAAATCCAATAAAAAATTTATGAGAAAATCATATATTAAATCAAAATTCCTTCTATTTTTACCAAAACGAAACCATGTACAGGAAGATCACCGAATGACAGAGGCATTTGGATGAGTGAATGAGCCATTTAAAAATAGAATTCAAATCATTATATCAACCTTGATTACTCACAAAAAACGATATCAAATTCTCATACCTGTATAGCGACGAGGCTGCTTGATCATGCCAGTTTGGAATTGACAACGGCCGTGGCTGATTCCACGTTTTTGAAAAGGATGGAGCTGGTTGTCTTTTGCTTTTTATCTGTTGCTTGGAGTTGGTTTCTTTGACTGCTTAACATTGCAATTTGATCTTCCATCGATTGAATTCTCGATTGGAGTATGGGAACATCAATGTAATATCGTTCCAACCATGAACCGCATTGGTCACAGGGTGACTGTGTGGGTTTTGAAAGAGCAGACGAGGGTTTGGTCAAATGACCGAGGGTTTCATGGGAAAATTTAATACCAAGGTAGCTAGGGTCATTCTTTAGGCAAGGGGGAAGGTTTGTCACGAAATCGTAAGGTGGTTCAGGACACAAACCCTGCAAGTAAGGATACTCATCGGCTAAAAAACGTTCAATGTCAGAATCGAAATCCTCACTCAGAACTATAGGTTTTGACTCAACAGAGGGTTTAGGCTTGTTCCTGGCCATCCGTGAAATCAAACGAGCGTTCTTTTTACCCTTAGTGTTATTAGTAGGGTTTGCCTTGGGATTTTTTCTCACAGGATTTTTAATAGTCTCGGCACTCTTAGTTACAGCGTCGGGTAAGTCAATAGGAGGGTAGGCCGAAGGCTTAGGAGCAGGCAATAGGATATGGAATGGAACCGGGGGTACAAGCTTGACTTCACTCACCATAGGTTTGTCAACCTGTATAGGGTTTGGATCCTCGAAACCATTCCAAGCAACGAAAGTTCTCCAACTATCACCATGCAAACCCAAATGATAAACAACGATAATCTTAATAAGCCCATAGTGGAACAGGCTACTGTCAGCCTGCTTCCTTTTGAACCTTTTTGACATTTTATACAGGCTACGATGAAAATAAAAGGGCATATTGAGCGGATATCCCATAAAACTCATAAGCAAACGCAGGTGGTAGAGAAACACAAGTCTGTATCGACCTTCACAGGTCAAGAACTGTTTGATTACCATCAAAGTATCATGCCATCGTGGTTTAAGTGAAAATATGGGCATACCTCTGTCACAAGAGGTGACTTTGCGTGAGAGGAACAACAGTGTCCATGGGACCTCCTCGACCTTACAATTCTTGAACCAACGTTGTCCTGTGGCAGGTAACCCCGTGGCAAAACTGATAAATTTCTCATCAATTTCCAACTGTATGTCTCCCACCTTGGCTCTACATCCATCGAAGGTCATGGAAAATGGTCGTGCTACACAGAGATTAAAACCCTCAAATCGTTTCACGAAGGTAAGCGATTCGTTTTCCTCCAAGTCTTTGCGGGCATTGTCAAACATTAACAGGGCTTGGTTCCCGTTTGGCTCGATCTGCACGACTGGTGCCATGGAGCTGAGCACATGGTAACCCGAGGGTTTGGATCACAATACACACACAGGAGCAAAGATGCGCGCTGCTAACAGAAGTGAACGATGATAAGTGGTAGGCATAAATGCCATCGTGCGAAGGTGGTGGAGTTATTCAGTGCCATACATAACAATTATGGTCAATAGTACCACCGCCGACGTTCATAGTTGTTATACCCACTATAACATGGTTTAACACTCATGTCATTTTCCCAACCAATAAAACAATGGTAGGTGTATATACAAATGTGTTTAATCAACATTATACCAAAGTTTGAAACCATCAATCATATGATTTAAAACTAAAAGCATATGTTTAACCATGCGCCAATGTATTGTAATAGCTCATGTCCATAATTTAACCAAGGTGCCAATAGATATTCATATAATCAACATAGGTATCATATTTAGAAAGATATATATGAAAGATTTAACCATAACACCCATGTATCTTATGAAACCAAAAGGTCAAGTAAATCAAATAAAAATGCAAATCCAAATATTAATGCATTGCAAACTCAATGAAACCCAGTCACACAATCAATATAAGAATGTCCAATGAGTATAGTTCGAAAGCTCTGCCAGCTACATAATGATAAACAAAAGGTAAGCGCAATAGGCATATCGACAAAAAGATAATGACAGTTCAGATAGTGATTGAAATACGACTTCGAAAGATTAGGTTTTCACGCTTAGAGTCGTGAAAACAAAACGAAAAAAAGTGTATAAATGTTGCAAAAATACAAATGTCGTTGAAAATTGTGACAAAAAATTGATTTTTTCAAAACATAGGTGTAGGCAGCTTATAAGACCAAAGAAAAATGTGAATTGGCTGCCAACAAGTACCTTGCCTTTCGTATAGTGTCTTCTAAAGTCTTTGGCTCATCAAATTCAATTCTATTCCGAAAGGACTGAGGAAGTCCACTAATAAATTGTTGCATATTTACCTTTTCATCCTTTATCTAGGGCACATACCTTATCATCTTAAGAAATTTGTTGATATATTCATCTATTGTGAGTTTCCCTAGCTTGAGTTAACAGAACTCCTTGGTCTTCCCATCAAAGTATTTTTATGAAAGATACTTATTCTTGAAGTACTTCTTGAATTGTATCTATGAGAAGTCCTTCTCATGGATTCCTTTCACATTCCTAAGGTCCTTCGACCAAATGGAGGATTGTCCATTCAAGTTGAAAATGGCTATTCGAGCCTTCAAGTTTTCAGAGTAATCATGCACTCTGAAGTACTTTTTCAAGTCTAGTAGCCAAACTTCTTCTTCTTCCCCTTTTTTAATATCTCCATCGAAAGTGGGTGGTTTGGATTTCTTAAAATCTTCAGGGTCATGGCTCTTGGAATGTTTCCTCTTCTTTCTTCTCCTCTAGGAATGTGAACTAGTTTTTCTTCTATAAGATTCCTTGGAGTTTTCAGTCTCCTCACCAGAGGATTCTTCCATTGAGTATATATTGGCTCCATGTTGGGCCTTCTTTGAGGTTCTCCTCCATGTATGGCCACTTTCAGGACCATGCTTTCGTATCTCAGGTGGACTTTGAGTTCTCTTAGTATGATTTGTGTCCATATGACTGGATGTTGGTCCATGTTGCAACTTCCTTTGTATATCTGATAGAATTTGTAGTAGGACTACGTTAATTTCAATTTGTTTTTCATATTCTTTTAGTAGCCTTTCATTTTCAACCTTACAACTTTGTAATACTTCCATGAGGATTCTCATGGTTTCAGCCAAATCTAGAGGGGTTTCCACCACCTTCCTCTCATTAGATTTTTTCCAACTCATGGTGTGTCACCATCCTTTACATTGTAGTTTTCCTGTTGTCCACTGACTGCTTGAGTGCTGATAAAATATTATCTTTTAGTTAATTCTCTACTAATTTATGAACAACACATACAATTTGTAAGGTGAAATCGTCTTCTTTATTTGGAACATTAGAAACATACAGTTCATAATTTCAAAAAATATAACAACAGTAGAAAGTTTCATTTCTTAGTTCAACGGAGGTTTATATATGCTTCTTATAAATGGGGTATGATAGGGTGTTACCCCTTAAATATATTCTATAAATATTTTTATGTGACTCATTCATGATCCAAAGCATGCCAAGTGTTGTTTCCATGCTTTGATACCACTTTGTAACACACCCAACCCTTTAAATGGATTTTTAAGGGACAGGGCATCAAAATTCCACTTTCATTAATCATATTGAATCCTTTCCCTAGGATCTCCATCCTCTTCTGATCATCAAGAACTATCTAACAAATGCTACCCTACTCAAATATGAGCTATGGATTGGGATATATGACCTTCCAAATATCTTCAGGTGTTATTGGTACAAGGCCACATGGAACCCACATGGGATCGCCTCATTCGTACCATTCCACATGGAACATACTTGAAAATGGTTGTCATCCCTTAGCGATGAAATGGCCTTTGGGGAGGCAGGTACATGGGATGTTTCCCACACCTTCACGATCACTGGGCCTTCGGCCCTTGATCCTTCATATTCATGTCTGACACATTCCTGGAGTTCTGAAGTCCCGGAGTCTTGCTATGTAGCTCTGACCTTCGACCCTTTTTAGAGAATACGTTCTAATATCCTAAACCTCCCGAAGTTTTGAACTCCTTAACTCCTGAGGTACTTCCACGTAGCTCCAGCCTTCGACCCTTTTGACTTATCTAAGATACTACACCCAAACCTCCTAAGTTTCGAAACCCCGAACTCCCGAAGGGTCCACACTTACACATGGTGGCACATTAAATGCAGAGGTAGGGACAGGTGGGTCCAGGCCTTCGACCGAATTAACCACAGTGTTTTAGCCTCCCAAACTTCCTCAAGTCCCGAACTCTCGAAGTCTCGGGTACTCCACCAAATTTTGTCCAAGCGAGCATGTTCCAAGGGAATGATACGTGGTAAAGGTAGGGAGGACACATGGGCCCATCAATGGGTGACATGTGTCACGTTCTAATGAACATATAAGGTCTATAAAAAGAAAGAATCAAGGCAACATGTGGCATGTAGAATACAGGTCCATGAAACCCTAGGTGACATCAACGTGCCACGTCACTCTGGAATGATAGCCTCTAGAAGTCCCTAACTTATCCTACCTGTGAAATATCCTAGAGCTTTGAATTCTTAACTCCCACTAGTAATCTCCCATTACCCCTTATATCCAACAGTTGATATGGGTCCACGTAGATCCATAGATCTATGACCTCCATTGCTTTGCAACTTCAAAATTCAGGGGATCCGTTGTGTATCTTCCTCTTTTATCCTAGAGTGGTCAACTCCAGGCCGACCACAATCTAGATCCGATGGTCAGGAGGGATCCAAAAGCATCATTGGATCGACGATTCACATTACTTTGTGACTTCAACGTTCGGGGGTCCTACCTGCTTAAAAATCCCTTTCTCCTGGAGTGGAACGACATATATCTAACGGTCAGGAAAGACCCTGAAGTTTCCCCATATCTACGACTCTCGTCACTTCAAAAGTTCTATATTTGGGGGTTCTACCCGCTTAACATTCCCTTCCTTCCAAAGTAGAACTTTGTCGAAGTTTTTGATGCAAATCCATCCACTAGTTGATCAGACAGTTGGGAGGGGTTCTCAATCGACTCCCCAGATCCACGATTCACAACTCTAGTTTGAATTTCCCCATGTGTTAGTGTTAGGCCACTCTTAGAGGGACACCTGTCAACCCGAAAGACATTGGCAAGGTGCATGGCACATGCCTCAAATCACCTACATCTCTTTACCATGCCACAAGGTTGCCACACATGTCATCATAGTTTCTCAGCATGTGGACTCCCACATACTCTCGATGGGATATGTACACCCCCACAATTAAATGACCGCAAGGGGTCCTGAAGGGTCCTTGGATCGATGGCCCATATTAATTTGCAACTCCAGCATTCAAGAGTTTTAGTGTTATGATACCTCTATTCTCCTAAAGTGGTCAACATCAGACTGACAACGATGTAGATCCAAAGGTTAGGGAAGATATCAAGCATTACCGAATCTACGGTTCTTATTACTCCATGACCAATAAGCGGGCCAGGGTTTAGCTGTGGGGTAGATCCCATGGTTATGGTTAAGAGAACTGCTAGATGTCGGTCACCCTCGCTAGTAACCATACCAACAGGTTGTCTTCATTTTTTTTCAAAGGTTGTAGAGTCATAACGTCCTGGAGCTCTAGACTCCCAGAGTTTTGAAGTCATAATTTGCTTATCTCCTTTCGGACTTAGTGAAGGGTTCCAAGGTCCTAGTCATATGGATCCTCTAACGAGTCTTGGGGTTGTACACTCAACTCTTAACCATGGTTTTGTTAGGTTCGTGGATATGATCCCTTGGTCACATTGACGAAGGGTTTGAAGTAGGTTCCCTCCTTCCACCGAGATTGAAATTAGTGACCTACAAAGGTGAGTTGAGGGGTTGACATGTCTGAGGTGTTCCAACGAAGTTTGGATACCACCCTTATATTACTAAATCATTGCTTGGGAAAATTTCCCTAAGGGTTTTCCAACAAGTACAGACATCGTAAAATTATTCTTAACTCCTCTGATATCCCATGTCTAACAATTCTCCTACTGCTAAGAAGAGGAAAACATGGAACCATTCAATTACAGAGGATCACAGGAAAACAATAAGAATTTCTAATGATTAATCAAATAATGTAAATTTAATCATAGACACATACATTCAACCATCATTTCAATTCTAATATACATAGTATAGGAATTCTTATCAAAATACACGATAGTGAAGCAATTGTTTGGAGGGGTGCATGTTTCCACCCAATTGTAGGCATAGCAACTCCTCAATGGATTTACTGTTGGCCACCCCCTAGCTAGATCATGATGCCTAGAGAGAAACTTGTTTTTCTTTTTCAGTGATAGTCAAGGACAGAGGTCAGTCTACTCCTCCCACAGGAACTTGGCAATGGGTTTTTTCTCCTCACCAAGCAAGGGGGTTTGCAACGATTGTTTCCTCAGTTACTCATCTTCCTACAACCTCATTTATCATATTGGAATGAAAACATTTCCAGCCACTTCTTTCACCTAGAGCAGGCTTATTTTTTAGCTCTCCTCAGAATCTTGAGAGTTGCACGCACTCCCCTCTCCTTTGGAATAATGATTATTCAACACATCTTCTTCAAAAACCCCTCTGCCTACAAACTTCTTACTTTTCTTTCCTTCCTTAACAATATTGTGTGGGTCCAAATCCCCAGTTCATGGTCAGTTTAGGAAGTCTCTAAGATGGTTACTCTTCCCCATCTCCTCATTAACTCTTGAGGAGGGTTTCCTAACTACTAGACTGATTGGTAATTTATTTATGGGTCAGAGGACTGTTCTGGGTCTAAGTAACTCAAATCCAGTAAGGTACTGGTCTGATAGGGGTCACCTCAACCATTGTTGGTTCCCCTCACCATCTCTCTCATAGCATCATGATCTATCTTGTAAAACCCCCTTTCAACATTTGTGCAACACTTTCCATTTTTGTTTAGTAACAAAAAATCATATATATCTACATTACCTTTTATAGTAAAAGATTCATCAGTTCCAATGTCCACACATATTCAGTCTTCCCATAGTCTATAGGAAAGTTATAGTTATATTTACAAGCTGGTGGAAACAAAGGTATTACACAAATCCCCATGGAGAGAAGTTGTTTTAACATCTAACTGTTCAAGATGAAAATATTCTACTACCACAAGACTTGAAATAATCCTAATTGAAGTCATCTTAACAAACTGAGAAAATATTCCATCAAAATCTATACCTTTTTTTTGTGCAAACCCCTTTACAACAAGTCAAGCCTTGTACCACGTTTTTCCTCCATATTCCTCCTTCAACCTGTAAAACCATTTATTATGCAATGCTCTTTTCCTACAGGAAACTGAACCAAGTCCCAAGTCTGGTTATTTACCAAGGATTCCATTTCCTCTTTCCCTCCTTTCTCCCACTTCTTTTTAGTTTCTATCTTCATTGCCTCTTCATAAATTTTTGGTTCACCAGAATTAGTCAACAATAAATATTACAATGAAGGAGAGTATCGTTCAAGGGGTCTACTTAACCTAGTAGATATTCTAACAACACTTGAAAGAGTTTGAGGTACCTGATACTCTTGTTGTTGTACATTTTGATTTTTTGGTACCTTTGGAATTTCGTTTTTAGTGATCTCATCAAGCATTATGTATTTTGGTTTTTCATTTTCATGTTTCCTTCCCTGCAACTGATCTTTTTACATGACCTTCTCATTGAATATGAAGTCTCTACTCCTAATTATTTTTTCAATTTTTATAATCCCATAAGCGATAACCAAAATCATTAACACAGTATCTAATAAAGGTAGACTTCTTGGATTTTTCCTCAAGCTTTGTTCTATTTTCTTTATCAATATGGACAAATGCTTCACAACCAAAAGTATTCAAAAAAGAATAGTTTACCTTTTTACCTGTCCATGCCTCCTCTAGAATTCCACCATCCAAATAGCTTGGAGTTCCTATGTTTATTAAATAAACAACAGTATCTATAGCATCTTCCCAGAACTATAAGGGCAACCCAGGATGCAATATCATACTCCTTGCACACTCCATGATTGTCTTGTTCATCCTTTCTGGCACTCTATTTTTTTATGGTGTTCCTGGAACTATTTTCTCTCTAAGATTCCCATGGTATGAACATTAATCATCAAAATCCTTGCTGCAAGATTAACCTCCATTGTCTGATCTGAGACACTTCAACATTTTTCCTATCTTATTCTCAACTAAAGATTTCCATTTCTTAAAAGTATCAAAAACATCATTGTTTCGTCGAATGCAATAAACCCAATTTTTTCTAGTTGCATCATCAATAAAAGTAACATAATAATGAGATCCACCAAGAGATGATACCTGAGATGGTATCCATACATATGTATGCAAAATATCTAACCTTTCACTCTTCTTTTCTTTTCTGACTCTGAGAAATTTGACACTCTTCTGCATAAACACAGTGCTCACAGAAATCCAAATCAATTTGTTTAAGATCTAGCAAAAAAATTCTTTTGTGAAGTATTTGTATCCTCTTCTCACTCATGTGTACAAGCCTATGATTCCATAGTGCTGGCGACGAAATTCACTCATAGATTTCTTGCAGGAGAAGATCCCAACGCCCATCAGTTTATGTCACGGTTTGTGTATGGAAGAGGTGATCGAATGGAAGTAAACTCGGACGATATTGTTTCGACTCCGAAACTAGGCCCGACATGCATGGGTAGGTGAGGTCTTGGACATACTTCAGACATTGAGTTGTAGTAAGGGTGAGTAGGGGGGAAGACTTATATCAGAGATATGCAAAGGTCTATTGTCAACATCAGGTTTCTAGCATACTGTAGGAGAATGCATTTAAACGTGAGATCATCTTACATTCAAACACAGAAAACCAGGGAATACAATAGTGTCACAAAAAAACCTTTATCATAACGCAACTGCAATAATT
>ML785184.1:211834-234155 GCA_009831015.1 Picea engelmannii
CTGGGAGGGCATTGAGAGGCTGCGGTAGCACGAGGGGAGCATACCTAGCAGATATAATGGCCTCCATTCTAGTCATAGGGGGATTTTCTCCTGCCATAGGGATATTAGGTGGAGGAGAACTCAGAGGAGAAGGAGTTCACGAAGGGGATACTGGGAATGAGTCCCGAATTGGAGTGGGAAACAAGAGGGGATTTAAGGAGAAGGCTAGCGAGCGCAAGTCAGCAGGTGGTCCTCTTTGCACAGGAGTAGTAATGGTAACAAGAGGTGGAGAAGTAAAGATAGGAGTGGGGAAATTTTCTACAGTCCTGGGCCTACACCAAGGTACAGCCTCAGAGGAGAAGGGAGTGATAAGGATTTCTCCCTCCAGTCCTAGACCGGGAGGGGAAAACCTAGCAGGAACACTCCCAAAATTCAGGAAACGAGAAACCCCTGAAGGAGGTCTAATAAGAAACTGAGGAGGAGAGAATGGAGTTCCTACAGAAGGAAATGGCGGATTACCTGGTTCGACGGTGGGAGCTTCTTCTTTGGAGGCCTTTCCTTTTCTGAGAACCACCTCTAGATCATTTTTAGGTGTAGCTAGAGGTAGCTGTGGATGAGACCGCATGTGTCTGTCTCTAAAAGCCACAATTAATAGAGCAGGTTCTCCCCAGCGGAGTCATCACAATGGAGTCGCCAGGTGCACAGTAGCAATCTTCAAAGGCTCTGATACCCGATGCACCTTTGGAATCAGAGGTTCAATGTCGTTCAATCCTGGGGAAAATTTTCAACTTCGTCCTTGGCAACAACGCCAGAAATGTTGGCGACGGAAGTCACTCCTGGATTGCTTGCAGGAGCAGAGCCCGACGCCCATCATTTTATGTCACGGTTTGTGTATGGAAGAGGTGATCAAATGGAAGTAAACTCAGACGATATTGTTTCGACTCTGAAACTAATCCCGACATGCATGGGTAGGTGAGGTCTTGGACATACTTCAGACAGTGAGTTATAGTAAGGGTGAGTAGGGGGGAAGACTTATATCAGAGAGATGCAAAGTTCTATTGTCAACATCAGGTTTCTAGCATACTGTAGGAGAATGCATTTAAACGCGAGATCATCTTACATTCGAACGCAGAAAACCAGGGAATACAATAGTGTCACAATAAAACCTTTATCATAACGCAACTGCAATAATTCATGTGAATCAGTAAATCATGAACTCCCTCAGTATGAGATGAAAACTAGATGAAACAGGGAAACTATCTTTCATAAAACAAGAAATCTTACATACAGATGCATAACCAGAAAACTAGAGCGTCTGTTAAAACATTACAATCGGGAGCCTCGCTCTACCATCGATACTTACAAACTACAAAAACTGAGCCTATATGCTCAGGAAAATTCGCCTAACAGAGGCGTGCCCAGTCACCCAGGGCTCGGTGTCTTTTCAGTAAAATTTGTACTAAAATCCTTCTTCACACGCCACCTTAATTGCGCATGGCTCCTGTAAGGAGGGTAGCTGAGCCATTAAGTGTCGAGCTGGCGTGTGCAGACTTCTATGTCTCTTCGAAGACTTCGACATGGGTTCTTTGGAAAAAATGGTACACAGGACCCCTTCGAGCAGACCGCTTGCCAGACCCTCCATATCTCACACTTAATGAATGAAGGGAGGTTTCAACCACCTGTTCATGCCTTCATTTACTCCAAGCGAGACACAGGATTGAGATTGGATCCGATGGCGCCTAGAGGTCACGATGATCTCCTCTGTAACTGAACTCGGTGCCTTTGGCCCCTCTTGCATATCTCTCTTTGTCTCCCAAGTGACCACGGGCTACAACCCTTTGCTTACTCCCAAAGGTGTTTTCCACGTTCGCGGATATGAAGGGACTGATCCATGCTTCTTGAAATTGTGATGAGCGAAATGTCGAGACGGCTTAATCTGGCACCACGCATCCTTCAAAT
Source organism: Picea engelmannii (assembly GCA_009831015.1). NCBI lineage: Eukaryota > Viridiplantae > Streptophyta > Pinopsida > Pinales > Pinaceae > Picea > Picea engelmannii. Next base: position 213,773 of record ML785184.1, read on the forward strand.
CTGATGGTCCTAAATTCACCCGACGTTGCTGCGGGCCCTAGGTCCTGGACGCTCTCGTCACTTCGCGCATCGGGGATATGAAGGAGTTGCTTCTTACGCTTCGAAATCACGATGGGAGAGAAGGCGGGAAGCCTAATCATGCACCAGGTGTCCCCTTTAGATGGACGGTTGAGACTGCTCCTCGATATTGTGGGCTCGCCTTTGAGTGCTTTTGTCGCTTCGGAGTTTGTGGATAGGAAGGAGCAAGTCTTCCTCCTGTGAAATCGTGATGGGCGAGAGGCCGGGAGGACCCAATCACACACCACGTGTTCTTCTAGGATGAACGGCTGAGATCACTCTCGGTGCTTTGGGGCCCGTCTCGTCAAATGATAAACATTAGTGCCCCTCCTTTAGGTCTACTCCTTTGTGACCAGGCGCCAAAACCATGAGCCTAATTCTGGGCGCTTTCGGCGTTTCGGGATTCGAGGTTTCGAGAGGTGAAATGATGAGGAGCGCTTACCCCTCGAACTCCTGAATGCCGACGTGACACGGATGTACGCCATGTGTCCTTCAGATGAACGGCCCAGATAACATTCATTATTATAAAGGGGGCTACCCCCATTCACATGCTCGCTTGATGTGACCTGGTGCTAGGACCATGGACTTGGCTCCAAAGGTGCTTTCGGCGTTTCGTTGATCGACGATTTCAGCTATAAAGAATGGGAGGCTCCTTGTCTCCCGAGACGTCGATCCCCAAAATGCCGATTGACTGCCACCTCTCTCAATTGGATCGGACGACCCAGATTTTCCTTGAACGATTGGCGCTATGCTTCATGCTAAATCCCAGACAAATTGGCAGCCCCGAAATCCCAATGACCGTCGATTCACTTTGCAGTTGAATCTCAGCGGCTGACAACCAATACTTCGCCCGCTCGCTTGACTTGTGATCGGAAAAGAGATTCTCCCGCTTTGCGCTGGGGCGCTTCCCGCGTAACCTGCAGACCTGGGTGTATTTGAGCCCCAAGAAAAATAATGTCGCTAACACATAGTGTTGTATCCACTCCTGTAGAATCTAAAGAGATAGAAGAGTTAGTATTACCAGTACATAAATTCAATGTACCCACCTTCTCTCCTTTTTCTATCACTAATGATCCTTTGGTGACCTTCCACTCCTTATATATAAATATAGATATACAACCTTCACTTTCCAACTGCCCTGTTGAAATTGAATTTTTCCTTAGATATGGAACATGTCTTACCTCTTTCAACAACCATTAGTTTCTATTCTTTTGATTTATTTGTACCTTACCCATTCCAACATTTTTTCCTGGTGCATCATCACCAAAATGAACCTGTCCAAAATCACCTTGAACATAATCTAGAAAATGTTTCCTATGGGGTGTGGCATGAAATGAAGCCCCTGAATCTACTACCAAAGACTCAGAAATATTATCTACAGAAAGAATCAAATCATCTTGTAACACATCACGTGTTACATTTGCTTACTGATTTTTCTCCTATTGTCCATCTATTTGTTTCTTTGGAGCTCTGCAGTCTTTCTTCAAATGTCCTTTCTTCCCACAATTCATGCACTCTCTCTTTCCCATTATGGATTTGGATTCTCCCTTCTTATAATTCCCATGGTTCTCTGAGCCCTTTCGTCTATCCTTATTTCTTCCCCATTTCTCCACGGTCAACACATTACCTGATGTCTCACCTGTGCTTTTCTGTCGCATTTCCTTGCTAAGGATAACACCAACAACATCATCAAAGTTTAGAGTGTTTGAACCAAAGACAAAGTTACTTACATTCATGACCAAGCCATTCCATCTTTTTGGCAATGAGCACATGATTAGAAGAGCCATAACCTCATCATAAAAGTCCACTTTTACATAACTTAGTTGATTAGTAGCCATATTAAATTCATTTAGATGATCTGCAATAGACCCACCTTCTAAAATATTCATATCAAATAATCTCTTCATTAGAAATACCTTATTGGACATCGAGGTTTTTTCATACATTTTAGCCAATGCATCCATCAACACCTTCATTGTCCTTTCTTTTGAAATATTGAAAACCACCGATGCTACCAGGATCAGTCATATTGTTCCTAGTGTTTTTCTATCAAGAACCTCCCACTCTTCATCCTTCATGGCCATCAACTTATTTGCTATTCCACCCTAAGGTAAAAATAGATCCTTCTGATATAAATAATATTCCATCTACATCTTCCATAATTAATAGTTTTGGCCATTAAATTTATCAACCCTAAACTTTCCATCTTCTTCCATTGCTCCCACTCAAACCAAGAACTCTCTTTTCTTGCGAGTTACCTTTCACTCTGATACCATTTGTTAGAAAAACAGGATCGTGGAGCAACAAAATAAAACAAATAAGGATATAAAACACATAAGAAACACAATACAATATTAGAGGCACATATATACATTATTCACCTAGTGTGGGTTACGTCCACCATAGAAATTTCAAAGTCCTTCATTTATTATTATCCATCAAATGAATGGATTCAAACTCCAACACACCCATTGTAACTTCCTCTTCTTTCTCTCACAGTATCCTCTCTCTGAATACAATATTCACAATAATACACAACCATAATACAATTCCCTCATAAAATAGGGTTTCCTTCTAGGAAACAAAATACTAACATAACTTCTACCATCATATCTATGACCTTATAATGAGCGGTCCATATTGACTACAAAATTAAAATATTTGAATTACAAAAAATAAAAAAATTATGAGGGCCATGAATTGTGTATCCTGCAGTTTCTTTGACCTGCATATGAATTAGGAAGAAAATCAGGCTCCACAACCAACACAATTCACATGGAAAACGTTTCTTGATCATTGATTAAACTCCATCCCAACTTTTACTTAACTAATTTTCTATTTATAGATAAAAATGAAAATGACATGTGCCATTTGATTATTTTTTTGCAAAAAACCTTTTCAATGAGATTTCATAGTTTGACCTTAGCAAATATTATGGAGGATTTTCTTAATAAAATTCCACATCTTAATGGAGTTACCCTTTGTGAAGATGTATTATGATTATCTTCCACATCACTGAAATAAACCAATCCATTATTTAAGAATAACAACATTGTAGATCTCATAACATGTCATTGACGAATCGAAGTCACAGAAGAGGTGCCTGAGATCGCGGAGAATAGTACCTAAGAATGAGCCACGATATCGCAGAGGAGAGAATGGTGTTAGGATATCGCAACAACAAATCATAAGAGAAGGATTGGGAGAACCAAATTGTCAAGGTGGTGTGCAATCCATATCTCATTGGTGTGAAAACCAGATCGCAATGGTACAGACTATGACCAGATCATGGAAGGGGGTCTCAATGGATATTTATATGAGGATGATCACAAAGAGGAAAAGGGGATATTAATAGGTGCCACAATATCATGGAGGTGTATTCCATAATATTATAGAAGGTAGTGCAAGGATATTGTAGAGAGAGGAGGTACCATAGGACCACAGTAATGGAGGCCATTATATCGTAATGATAGAGGCCACAAAATTGCATTGATGGATGCCACAAAATGGTATATGAGAAGTGTCATGAGATAGTTGTAGTAGGGCCATGATATCCTTGTAGAGGTGTGCAACCAAATCAAAACAAGGAGGAAACATAATTATTTACATGTGGCCAGAGGTATGCAACCAAATGGTAGCACACTGCACTACATTGGAGACACTCCAAACCATTTTGAATACCTGAACTTAACTTATGTTCATTCAAAGGAAATGAAGCAAAGTCAACCATTGAATTCTATTTATTTTTCTCCATTACCGTTGGATGCACGAAATGTGCAATCGAGATAAGGATTTCCCTTTTGAACAAATAATCTCAATAATTGGGTGGATTAGGTCTACTTTCGACGAGGACAACTCAATCCCTTGTTTTTATTTTGGGGATGTTTCAACACAATATCAACATGTGTTTATTTTTTATCTTGATAATAATCTATGAAATGAATTTGAAGAAGCATCGAAACATTGTTGAAAGAGGAACAAGGAGGGATATAAGACCTAAAATTATCTCTTGTATATTTTTATCAAGATGAATTAAGGGATCAAAAGCAGGTCTTTTATGGGGACTTCTTTGAAAAGAATGATGTTTATGGCCTTACAATGTATTTCTTTTTTATGCTTGGATGTCTCTATGTGTAACAATGGATCTTTTTGCTCCCTTTGGTTATAGTTTCGTTAACAATTGAATTCCTTTCTTGTCAATGAAATATTCCTTAGTTAGTGAATGGTTATTAGAGATATGATTGTAAGGACATACTTAGCTCTATTTAACATGAAAATTTCTTCATGTTTATATATGAACTGGATATTCTAGTAAGGTTTATTTTGTAGAATATAATTCTTTCATTTTACAATAATTTAATTGTATGCATGCAATAAATTGTTGTTATTATTAGAATGTGTTTGCATCTGCATAATAGATTATGAATTCATTTAGGATTTATAAGAGTTTAAACAAACACATTTCCATTTGGGGAGAAAGAATTTTATTGGTGGAAAATGGGTCCACATACCAAAGTATATTTCCATACCAAATGAGTACAAGTCTAGTTTGAACCTACCATTGGGAAATACTCCCCTTGTTGACGCATGTCATTTTTATTTGTCAACAAAATGGTGCTAGAAAGAGGGAAGATGACAAGCTAAACATATGGAGTCATTTTTTTTTAGTATGTTTAAATGCTAATGGCTCCTATCCATATCCCTGTGTGGGAACATGATTTTTCTTCTCTTCAAATAACTAGTTTCATTCCTAAAAAGACAATTGATATCTTGTTAAATATTAAATTTGATTGTGAAGGTGGTAGATCTACATATGGATATCTTGGACATTTCAGTCTTAATTGTAATTTTTATAAAGTGACTAATGATATTGTAAAATTCAAAAATTTCTCACTCACTCTCAAAGATCGAATCAAGCATTGGTTCAAATATTTTCTAGACGACTCTATTCACAATTGGAAACAATTCATAGATGAGTTTTTACTTTCCTTTGAGGATTATGATTTTGATGAATTATGTAATGAATTGAGGAACCTTAGAAAAGTAAAATATGAAACAATAAATGCTTTTTATGCAAGGTTTAATCAAATATTTCATAGGCTTCCTTTGAATGATAAGCCTCCTGCTATGGGGGAAATCCCCGTAATCTAGGTCTAGTGACTAGACAGAGCCTTGAAACCTTAAAATACAGAAAATATTCTATTATACCAAAACCAACAAGAACTTATGATAATTAAGGGAAGGAAGAGAAGATAGAAATGTGTACCTTAAGTCCTTATGGTTGTTGTCGATCCCTTCCGGTTATTGTCCCCTCCAAGATTGTAGACCTCCTCCCAAAGATTGCCTGAAATAATGTTACAGAACAAACTATGACAACATATACATAACTAACAAAATTAGAAGTTACAACCTGAATTTTGTTGGCGCCATTCCACGAACCTCACCTGGGTTACTCTACTTTGTCTCCAAGTGCACTATTCGCAATATAATATCCTCACCACCCAAAATTCCAATATAAGGGAAAAGGATGGATGGTATAAGGAGGATGGATGGAATGGAATGTTGAGGATGAAACTCAGAGTAGAATGCAGAAGGCTTGGAATACAAGGGAGAAAATTTGGTAGAGTTCTATTTCCTCTTGATTGATATATCCAAATGACCCCCCAGCTAGGTCCCTTTTTGTATGAGAAAATGATGGTTAATTCATTGTTAGAAGGGATATAGGAGGTAAAATGGTTGCAAAACCTAAGATAGTCTGTAAACTCCACCAAAAAGCAAGGGTTTTATATTTTTTTACAACTTTTTAGAGTACATGTGTGATTTTAGTTATGTAGGTAGCATATGTACGTGGGATTTTAGGAATGTGGCTAGCATATGTATGTGTTATGCCTATTCATCAGGGAACATATTCCATACAAAAATTGTTTCTTGAGAAGAACTCTAGAAAAAAGGGTTGGCAGATCTATGAATGAGTAGGCCAACATCATAAATGCATAGTAGTGGCATTTTGAGTTATAACACCTCCTCCATTACAACTCTTTAATTAATTAATTTACCTTATTTCTATTTCTGAAGAGAAATATTTACCAGTTACTTCTAAATTGAATACATGTCAAGAGGTTGGTTTGCAAGTTGAATTTCATTCACAAGAAGACCCCAATGATAATGAAATTGTTATTCAACAACATATATTGGGAAATTTATTCACTCACATGGATTTAGATCACAAAGAAAACGATGTCCTAGAACAATTTCCTTTGATATATGATAATTTTCGTCCACCATTTTCCCCTTCGGATGTAGGCGAAGCCTCCAAAGTTGAAATTTTGTCTCCTATTATATGTGAGGTTTCCACAGAAGAGAAAAATGAGGAAACAATTCCTAGTGATAATGAGACACTTCAGAGTCATGCGATGGTTATGTTGGGTTCTCATTATCTCATTTTTCCTATGACATCAATGGAAATGGAAATGGAGAAGGAATATCTTCATATGAATGAAGAAAATCGTCACACTCTTGAACATTTGAAAGACTCACAAGAGATGTCTTGTGAACAAAAAATTGATATTAAAATAATTTCTTTTGTTGCAATTGAAATAAGTCAAGAAGAATCCCTTGGCGTAGTTGTCATGGAGCATTATATTGACTATTTCTCCAAAAATATCCTTGAACCTTCTAAATTTAATCATATTAGTGATTTTCCCCGAAACTTAACTGCCTTCAGTGAACATGAATGTTTTTTGGGTGACGCTTTGTGTTCTGGCAATTTTTTTAGAGGAGATCCAAGGTATTAATCAGTGAATTAAAGGAGAAGAAATTGATTTTGTTCCGCAAATTTTAACCTGCTCAGAGGGGAAAATAAATACTATGGACGGTTTTTTTTTATGAAAGTTATAATATACCAATCATTTAGGAAGAAGTTACAAATGATTTTTCAATGGTTAAGAGTTTAGATTACTCTTTATCTATTTAATGTATAGATTTTAAAAAAAAAATTCCGTTGAACTTGAAATTTTATCACCGGAGCATTATACAGATTTAGAAGTGAGAAAAGAATAATTCTTTGAGAATGTGATTGTCAAGATTTGTTGTAATGTCCAAGACCATCCATGTTGGGCCACGCTATGCTAGATAACTCTTACTATTCTATCTGTGGAACATACTGTAACATACCCAGTATCCAACTAAGTTATGCCACATAAATTTTTCAAACTACATGCAATTAAGATACATACACACAAAAATCTTGCGAAAGCATTATATATAAAATGTGAACATACAAATACATTTGTAAATACACGGATTCACACTGAAATAAAATTAAACATATACATGCAGCATATATAGGAAATACCCATAAAAATAAACACAGTTATAACTGTACATATGACAACCCATAAAAATAAGCATGTAAATAACAATGCAGCATGTAAATTTATCACACAATTGACACTTATATTGGTAATAATGTCACCAACTATATGCATACCTTCCATGAACCTCCCAGCCTTAGACCACACTATTCATCACTCTCAATAGTGAGTCACCCCCAAGCTGGGACTAAACTCCACCCAGGTAAAGGTATTTCTAACCAGCCTAAAGGATCATAGACAACAGGAAATACTTCATCATAGGTGCTAACTCAAACTAACAGCCTACAGTCCCTCATTCCCCACATGCATGTCCCACCCAGGAACTTGGAAGTGTGACCCTTCTCTGCTCAAAATTCCTTCAGCTGCCCCACTTCCTTTCTGGGCTTTAGCACTAGGTCGAACATGAAATATCAGAGAACTGTAGCTCCAGTTTAGCACCTTCAGGAAATCAATTCTGAACAATTCTCTCACTTAGAGAATTTCTCATGGGCCTGACAACCTGCCTCTTCAATATCCCATAGGCCTGAAAACCCACTTCTTCAATCCAACTTCCAAGCTAACTAGCTACACCCTCACAAAATGGCCATGGATACAGGTTCAGGTATAGTCATGAAGGTACGAAAGATAGCTCAATGGGTGTGTGCATGCTCATGGATGATTGACCGGATGATTGAATGATGGAAAAAATGATGGGACGAATGATGGAAAAGATGATAGGAAATGAACTAAGTCACAACAATATGTATGCATGTCCCCAACTTGACACTTGTCATGTTGGGAGCTACTTTGTCCCACTTGTCCCCAACTTTAGAACTTAGGATAAAATAATTATTCCATACTTTATATTTAAGAAATATTAATATAATATTCCTTTTTGTCTTAAGCTCCCTAGCTTAGCCCATTTCCTTAACTTAGCCCCTCCCTTTCCCTAACCAGTGGAGTTTAGTCCCCCATATCTTTTATCATGGTGGGTCTGCGTGAAACGATGTATTTATATTAATTATGAGACGTGTACGAAAACAGGCGCACTGGCCTTTAACATCTAGTCTCTCCAACCTAATAAAAACACAAGTATCATAGCTTATAATCATTGGCTCACCAACCTATAAAACATATCATAAACATAAAGGCTCCATGGCCTCAATATCGTGTGCACTTAAGTTGTTGCGCGTGGTATCCTGAAATGTGCACACTTCATCATTTTACTGCGCAGTACATGTGTGCACTATGCCATGAAAGGTGCCTACAAAAATGATATCAAAACAACCCACCAACTTAAGTATATTTGCATTTACATTTAAAATTGGGTTCGGCCTTAGGGATATTACAATACCCTCCCCTTATTTATGCATTGTCCTCAGTGCATCATGTACCCATGTACAACAAAATTTCAAAAATCCTCAAAACGATGTGAGTATTCTGCCTGCATTGCATCCACATGTTCCCAAGTAGCGTCCTCAGGACCGTACTAGGTCCATTAGACCTTTACAAGCCCTATGTCTTGATTCTAGATTTGTTTGATTTTCCAGTCCAGAATGTGTACCAGATGCACTTGGAAAGAACCTTCTTGTTCCACCTGAATCACATTCCAATCAATAGCATGATTAGCATCAGGTATATATTTCTTGAGCAAAGATACATGGAATACATTATGAACAGACATAGATGCAGGAAATGCAATCATATAAGAAATTGGACCAATCCTCTCTAGGATTTCAAATAACCCACAATAACGAGCTGCCAACTTTGAACAATTTCCCAACTTCAAGGAACTTCTATTGGCTTTCACTTTCAAGAACACATGATCACCCACTTTAAATTCCCTGTGAGTTCTTCCCTTATCAGCATAAATTTTCTGCATGTCTTGGGAAGCCTTTAAATTTTGTTTTATTTTCATCATTTGCTCCTCCATTTCCCTAAGCAAATCTGGCCCAACCACTGATTTGTCTATTGGGTTATCCCATCTTACTGGTGCGTTGCACTTTATGCCATAAAGTGTCTGAAATGGGTTCATCTTTAGAGATTCTTGGTACCCATTATTATAAGCAAACTCTACCAAGTGTAGGTAGTCTTCCCATTTTGATGGTTTATCCATCACATACATCCTTAACATATATTCAATCACTTGATTCACCCTCTCTATTTGACCATCTGATTCTGGATGATAAGTTGTACTAAAATTCAAATTTGTTCCAAATCCGTTAAATAATCCCTTCCAAAATTTTGAGGTAAATTTTGGATCTCTGTCAAACACAATTGTCTTGGGTATGCCATGTAATCTAGCAATTTATTTCATATAAACATCAACAATGTTTGTTTCCTTGTGAGTGAGCTTAACTGGAACAAAATGGGCAGTTTTAGTAAGCTTATCCACCACTACCATGATAGAATCATGTTGCTTGTTTGTTCTGGGAAGTTTAGTGATAAAATCCATTGTTACAACTTCCCATTTCCACTCAGGAATGGATAATGGTTGTAGAAAACCAACCGGGTGTCTATGCTCAGCCTTTACTTTTTGACATTCCAAACATCTGACAATAAAATCAACAACCTCTTTCTTCATGCCTGGCCAATAATATTGGCTCTTGATAGCTGCAATAGTTTTATGATATCCTGGGTGCCCAGCATAAAGTACGTTATGCATTTCTCTCAATATCATACTTTTCAATTCTTGAGAATTTGGTACATAAATTATGCCCCTGTACATGAGAATTTCATCATTATCTAGCTTGTAATCTTCAACTTTCTGCTATAAATTACCTTGTTGTAATTTTGCCAGTAATTCCTTGTATTACAAATCTGATTTGGAAGCCTCTATAGTTCTAGTTTTTAAATCTGATTGGTACATGATAATGGTTGTAGCATGCAATTCATGCACTCTTCTGCTGAGTGTATCAACCACTTTGTTCTCTTTCCCCTTGATATGATTTATATCAAAGTCATATTCACTTAGAAATTCTAACCATCTGCTTTGCCTAGCATTTAGAGTTGGTTGATGAAATAAATATTTCAAACCATTGTGGTCTGTCTTGAGCTCAAACCTTTTCCCCATGAGATAATGTCTCAATTTCCTCAAGGCATGCACTATGGCTGCTAACTCCACATCGTGAGTGGCATAGTGTCTTTCATGCTCCTTCAACTTCCTTGATTCATAACATATAACAAACCCATTTTGGTTGAGGACTCCACCAAGTCCCTATTTACATGCATCTATGCATTCAATGAAGTCTTCATCTAGGTCTGCAATCCTTAGTATTGGAGCACTTGTTAACAATTGTTTCAAGTGTTGAAAACTTTTTTCACAATCCAATGCCCACTAAAACTTCACACCCTTTCTTTGCAAAGAAGTGATTGGGTGTGCAATCTTTGAAAATATTTCGATAAATATCTTGTAGTATCCTGCAAGGCCCATGAATGATCTGAACTCTATCACATTCTTTGGTGCTAACCATTCTCTAATGGATTCTATCTTCTCAGGATCCACTACTATCCCATCTTTTGAAATGATATGCCCCGAATAATGAATTTTCTTCTGATAAAATGAGTAGTTGCTCAACTTGGCATACAACTGATTCTCCCTTAATACTTGCAACACCATCCTCAAATGATGTTCATGCTCTTCTTCTGACTTGGAATATATAAGAATGTCATCCAAAATGACAATGACAAACTTGTCTAGATATTCTCGAAAAACACCATTCATTAAGTACATGAAAACAGCTGGTGCATTTGACAACCCAAATGGCACCACTGTGAACTTATAATGACCATACCTTGTACTGAAGGTAGTCTTGTTGATATCTTACTCTTTAATCCTTACCTGATGGTATCCTGATCTAAGATCTATCTTTGAAAAGATCTTTGCATCCTTCAATTGATCAAAAATATCATCAATCCTAGGCAGAGGATACTTGTTCTTAACAGTCACTTTATTCAACTATCTGAAATCAATGCACAATATTAATGTTCCATCTTTATTCTTCACAAACAAGACTGGGGCACCCCAAGGTGACACACTTGGGTGTATATACCCCTTCTTCAGGAGTTCTTGAAGCTACATTCGCAACTCCTTCAGCTTTGGTGTACTCATTCTATAAGGAGTCTTTGAAACTGGAGATGCTCCAGGAAACAGATTTATAGAGAAATCAATGTCTCTCTTTGGGGGTAGTCCTGGTACCTCCTTGAACACATCTTCAAATTATTCCAAGACTACATGATCTTCCAATTTTGGCACCTCATCTTTAGGTGTCTCTTCCATATGAGTTGCAAATATTTGACACCCTTTTCTATAACATTTCTTCAGCTGCAATGCTGAAATTTATCCGATGGTTACTGCCCTAGGAATTCCCTGCACTTTCCTTAGTTTCCCTTCCTCATCCAATCAAGTGAATTCCTTGTTATGGAAGTCTAGGATAGCATGATGTTGATCCAACCAATCCATCCCAATTAAACAATCATAGGAACCTAAAGGCAAGATGTTCAAATCTGCCTTGGTGTTCAGTCCATTCATGTCCATGAGGCGTGACTTAACCATCTCATTAACTCTTCTCTTGGCTTCTGTAGCCAGCTGCACCAACCAAGATTTCCCATGCTTTCTTCTTGGAAAATGCAAACTTTCCACCATATTAGGATCTATATAACTATGACTAGCTCTTGAATCAATTAAAATAGAAATGGTTTGGTTGTTGATCATACCTTCCACTTCAATCATATGTGACTGATAATCTTCTTTCTTGTTGTCTAGGCTGCATAGATCCTTGGCACATTTATGCCCATGTCCTCCACTGTTTCATCTTGTTTTACATTGTGAACAGTTCTCCCTTTTTCTCCTCTGTGAGGACAATCTCTGAACATGTGATCTCCTTTACAACCCCAACATTGAATAGGTGGTTGCCTTGGCCTTTCACCCCTTGTTTCAATCGTTCTAGGCTCTCTAGGAGGTTTTTGTCCCTGTGGATTATTTCTGAAGAATGGTGGCTTAGACCCCTTCTTCCTTTGATCCATCTTGAATTTCTTTTTGTCTTCCCAATCCTTTTTGAAAGTTGGCCTTGATTTTTGTTGATCATATAGGCATTTATCTCTCCTTATGGTCTCCTCCAATGTCTTGGTATTATCATACTATATTTTTTCACTGATGAAGGATGGAAAACCGTTCAAATACCTTTGAATCTTAATTGTCTCATCCTTGATGAAAGAGACATACTTCAACAGTTCTAGAAAACTTCTCTCATATTCATCTATTGTCATACTCCCAAGCTTGATTTCAAAGAAATCTTTCATTTTCTTGTCATAGTATATCTTGCTCAAGTATTTCTTCTCAAAATACTTCTTGAATTCCCTCCAAGTAACACTTTTCTCTTTAATGTGTTGCACCTACACAAGCTGATCCCACCACATGGATGCCTTTCCCTTGAGTTGATAGATAGAAATTCTACCTTATGCATGAGAAGAATAATTATGCAATTGAAAATGTGTTCTCATGCCCAGCAACCATGTCTCTGCATCTTCATCCTTCTTGTTCTCACCATCAAATGTAGGAGGTTTGATTTTGTTCATTTATCCTCATAGCTCATCCACCCCAGACCTCTTATGATTTTTTACAGAGGATGGACTTGAGATGCTATCTTTTGTCTTATTAGAATGCCTTGGGTAGTGATGGTGATGTCTATTAACACTTCTTTCTTTTCTTTTCTCATTAGAAGGCCTGTGACTTCCTGATTTGCTTGAGCCACTCTCCTTGTCCAATTTATTTTCTATTATGTTCAAGCTCTGCAATAAATTCATGTTGAAGTCATCCTGCTGCTCCTTGACTCTCATAAGCCTTTCATTATCATATTTATGGCTTTGGACATCCTTCTACAATTTTTTAATGGTCTCTGCCATATTCATGTTTTCATTCCTTTCATCTCCATGTCCATTGGAGTTTGTTCCTTCAATGCCCAAATGGACATCCATCCCTCTAATATCATCCTCCTAACTGTAAGTCCCCTATGCCTCTTCCATTTCTCTAGAGTCTGTGTTGATCCTAATCTGATCTAATTGTTGTTGAATCTGCAAAAAAATGTGCAGCCAACAAAACTTTATCAGGCTAGTTGTTTCAATAATTTTATGAAAAATATGAACCATTTTGGTTCTATAATATATCATAATCATTTCTTCTGATTCCCTGGAAAATTGAGTGCCTGGATCAATTTTATGGGTGGATATTTATATTCCACTATCCAATACCTTTCCAACTCCTACTCCCATGCTCAATTTCGAATTTTGAGCAGAAATTTATGGCTATTTAAAAATTGTCCACTAATGTTTTTGTTCCTTTTTTTTCAACTTTGCACTGTAATTATGCATTTTTGTGCCTAACCCATTGGATTTTTCTTAAGATATCAATTGGGTTTCCTCATATACATATTATGGACACTCTGTCCAAGTTTCATCTCTTTCTGGGTTCTTGGCTGCTAGTTATAGCCTGCTGAAGTTCTAGGCCAATATACCATATTGTAACTGATATGCTACAAGTTCCTTATTTTCCATATTAAAAACTTTTAACATGCCCAGAAATTTAATTGAACTCTGGGATTGTCTTCTATGGCTCAATATATTTCCATTGACTGGTCCTGCACCTCAATTTGATTCCAGAGCATAAATTTATGGCTCTTTGAAGTTAGTGGGGTCTTAAAATTTACCCTTCACTGTTTGTGCTATAACTTTCTCATAAAAGCTTCGTTTGACGAACAATTTACACCATTAGAAAGATCTATCTGAGCTATTTCATTTAAACTACAGAGACAAAGTGTACCTTCAATACACCTCTGTCTCGTGGTTTTTGAGTTGCTAAAAATTCTCTTAAGAGCCTCAAAAACGTGCTGCAAAAAGATGACGTTCAAATGATATAAAACGTCACGGAAAATCATTGGTTTCCTATTATTGTTCACCCTTCAAACAACTTCACGTGCATAAATTTAAATCTTTTCACCTGTATTTACCATGTGCATCAATAACACAAGGTAAATTGTGCTTCGTGCACTTTAAAACCACTGTGTATCACTTCTATGTCACACAAATAACTTGCGCATACTACTTTTATGTCGCACGCCAATACCCACCGTGCACAGTTTTGGGACTACGCACTGATATCCACCATGCCAAATTTTAGTACGCCCCACCGTGCACCAATACTTTGCATGCACCATTCACTAAATTAGCGTGCAACCACATTTACCCACATTGTGTGCGCAACTACCATACTCCACTGCGTTGTGCCAACACTGTGCACACCACATGCATCATTATTATGTGTGTGAAAATCGAAAAATGATAAATTTATTGCGTGGTCCTATACACCAACATTTTTCCGCGCGATGCCAAAATTTAGCGCACACGCCCACACACAAACATTTTTCTGCACGACACCGAAATTTAGTGCGCACACCTGCACACTAACATTTTTCTGTGTGGCACCAAGAATTAACGCATGCGCCAACATGCCAATATCTTGTCGTGCAGTGCCAAATTTTACCTATCACAATATTTTCACTGCGCATCATGTATTTTTAGTGCGCCTTCCTATGTACACTCATTTTTATGAGCAACAATTCCTGGTGAATTTCACTGCAAAAATTGGGGATTTTGCTTAACTTTTTCCCCAATTTACTATAGACATTCTGCAACTATGAAATTCATTCAATTTCACCCGATAACACCAGTTCAACCTCTGTAACAACAAATCATTGTGGGTTGACGTTTCTGGAATGCATTTATCCAAAAATCAATTCGCAAATTGAGAATTTTAATTATAAAACTCACTCCAACTGTTATGGTTTCTCTGTAACTTCAAATTCGACCAATTCCAGGTCCCAATTTGCTAGAACAGATAGTAAAACAATAGTATCTCACCACTTGTCTGAATTTCCCCATTTTCTCATGAATTTAAAAATAGAAATTGGGGCTTTCCCCCAATTCCACCCAATTGTTGTTACTTTTTTACCATGGATGATCTACAAACTGAAATTTGGCCACTTCGAAATAAATCCTCTGTGACATTTCACTTCAACTCAACTTGTTCAGCCCATCCAGACTCAGTGTTGAAAACTGTGGCTCTGATACCAATTTGTAACGTCCTCAGCCATCCATGTCGGGCCACGCTACGCTAGAGAACTCTTATTGTTCTCTCTGTAGAAAATACTGTAACATACACAGTATCTAACTGAGCTATACCACATAACTTTTTTGAACTGTATGCAATTAAGATACATACACACAAAACTCTTGCGGAATCATTATATATAAAATGTGAACATACAAATACATCTATAAATACACAGATTCACACCGAAATAACAGTAAACATATACATGCAGCATATACAGGAAATACCCATAAAAATCAACACAGTTATAATCGCACATATGACAACCCATAAAAATAAGCATGTAAATAACAATGCATCATGTAAAGTCATCACACAATTGACACTTATCTTGGTAATAATGTCACCAACTGCGTGCATACCTTCCACGAACCTCCCAGCCTTAGACCACACTATTCATCACTCTCAACAGTGAGTCACCCCTGAGCTGGGACTAAACTCCACCCGGGTAAAGGGATTCCTAACTAGGCTAAAGGCTCATAGACAACAGGAAAGACTCTGTCACAGGTGCCAACTCAAACTAACAACCTATAGTTCCTCATTCCCCACATGCCTATCCCACCCAGGAAGTGTGCCCCTTCTCTGCTCAACAGTCCTTCGGCTGCCCCACTTCCTTTTCGTGCTTCAATAACAGGTCGGATAAGAAATCTCAGAGCACTGTAGCTAGAGTTTAGCACCTTCAGGAAATCGATTCCCAGCAATTATCTCACTCAGATAATTGCTCACGGGCCTGATGACCGACCTCTCCAATATCCCACAAGCCTGACAACCCGCTTCTTCAATCCAACTCCCAAGCTAACTAGCTACACCCTCACAAAATGGCCATGGATACAAGTTTAGATACAGTCATGAAGGTACGAAAGATATCTCAATGGGTGTGTGCATGCTCATGGATGATTTACCGGATGAATGAATGATGGAAAAAATGATGGGAAGAATGATGGAAAAGATGATAGGAAATGAACTAAGTCCCAACAATATGTATGCATGTCCCCAACTTGACACTTGTCATGTTGGGAGCTACTTTGGCCCACTTGTCCCCAACTTTAGAACTTAGGATAAAATAATTATCAATACTTTATATTTAAGAAATATTAATATAATATTCCTTTCTGGCTTAAGCTCCCTAGCTTATTCCCTTTCCTTATCTTAGCCCCTCCCTTTCCCTAACCAGTGGAGTTTAGTCCCCCATCTCTTTTATCGTGGTGGTTCTGTGCACAACGATGTATTTATATTAATTATGAGAGATGTACAAAAATAGGCTCACTAGATTTTAACATCTAGACTCTCTGGCCTAATCAAAACATAAGCATCATAGCTTATAACAACTAGCTCACCAGCCTATAAAACATAGCATAAACACAAAGGCTCCCTGGCCTCAATATCGCGTGCACTTAAGTTCTTGCATGCGATATCCTGAAATGTGCACACTTCATCATTTTACTGCGCAGTACATGTGCACACTATGCCATGAAAGGTGCCTACAAAAATTGATATCAAAACAACTTACCAACTTAAGTATATTTGCATTTACATTTACAATTGGGTTCGACCTTAGGGATATTACAATTGTACCCATGTCAGGGAATTGTTTCATTTTCTTATTACTATCTCCTTTTAATCCTTGTATCCAGATATCTTTGCGAGTCTTAAAGCACACGATTTTTCATTTGATGTATCTAAGATAATTCCTTCTAGGTTGTATTCCTACAAGATGCAAAGTGTTGGTGATGTATCTATCAAGCATGAAGACAATGGACTAGTACACATAGAATGACCTAATTCTCTTCAATACGAACCTTTTAGGAGTGAGGATGATTCACTGAGAGATGTCTATGATAGTATTCACTCATGTAATATTAATGAATCTATCATTGAGAAGGATCAATACTCTTGTAATCATCATAAATTGTTGTTTCAATAAGAGAGATGTGACATACCAAATTATTTTGATGACAACCACGTATGAGTTAATCTTTCCTTGTCTACAAAGTGTAAATGTCACCATTTCACATTATTAGAATTTTATGATTCATCTCTAGTTTTAGATCATTTGGTACAAGAACTTAAAATCAATATCATGGAGAATGAGGCACTTCGGAGTTATATTATGGTTATGTCAATCCCCCATTTCCCTACTTTACCTTTGGAACCAATTGTAACTCTCGACAAAGAAAACCATCCCAAGAAGCATGATTCATCCAACTTTAAAATTTCGTCCTCATAAGTTTTGTTCCTCACCTTTGGATTTCCTTCAACAGTCTAATGTTTCATATGATGATTTTCAAGATAGAATTGCATATTGGTTGGAGTATTCATATTTGAAAAGGTTTCCTTAGAATGGAATATTGTTTTTTTTTTTTTTTTTCCTCTGTGAATAGAAGTTCAGATGATGAGTATGGTATAATTATTTCTATCTTTTACTTAAAAAATTTCCAATCCAATTTTTTAATGTTTTTCTTCTTTATGTTTGTGGGGTTGAAAACACTTGAATGGATGCACTGGCATTATGCTTTCACTTAGTTTATATTTCAGCGAGTGTAGCATAGGATAGGATTAGGGTGGATTAAATTAATTTGTTTTCTTTTCATAGTTGTTTTCTCTAAGTTCTACTTTTGTTCTTGTTATTTATTTCTCTCAATAGGCTAGCATAGTATAGTGTAGGAATAGAAACAAGTTATTGCTTGCTTTAATTTATGGTTTCTTTCCTTTTAGTCATTTTTAATTTTTCTTTGAATAGAACAGTTGGTTTTCAATGAATTAAACTATGAAATCACCTAATTCCTATCTCCTGAGATGAACCCAATGAATCATTTCCCCGTGACCGATTCTCATTTCAATTATTCACAGTTGTTAGAATAGTTTAAAGTATATTTCAATTCTATTTTTCATCATTTGATTATGAATAGTATTTACTTTATTATAGTTATATTTCTTTATCATTTATTGTTTTTAATAAAGAAGATCTATTAGTTGAATATTTCAATTTTGTCATAAAATAATTTCACCTATAGAAATCTTAATTAAATTGTGCATGAGAAGAAACACCTATGTTGGAATCAGTTGGATGTTGAAGTTCCATGAGGTATGAAACTGGGATTTATTTGGTTTACTATCAACACATCTCAAATTCCGATTATTTATTTCTTTCATGTTGTAGCTTATCAAGTTTTTGAGTCGATTTACTTCCTTGGATCTTAGTGGATTTTATGCTAACTTGAAGGTTGATTTAATTGTTTTGTACTTGATTATTATTTGAGTCTTAGAAGATGTGATTTTGTATTTCTTGCTTATTTTATAACATTATTTTTAAAATCAGCTTTGAATATCTTTGAATATCTTACATTTATTGCTAATTTTCACCTTGTCTATGAATAATGATTTTGGATTTCCTTTCCTATGCATTTCAGAGCTTCCTTTTAGTTTTTAGTCATGGTTGTTAGTGGATGACTCTTTACTTGTACATTTAGGATTTCAATTTTTTTTATTTTTTCCTTTATTTTGTTTAGTTAGTTTTCTTGCATTGGTCATGAGAATATATGTAGGGACGTATTGATCCTAGGAAATGGTGACATGTGGACTATGCTTTAATGTTTATCAGTAAGACAAAATCATCTCACTCAATTATATTAACAAACTTCTTGACTTGTAGTCAAAATTTCGTTGTTTGTGGTCGAACACTTGTGTTACAAAGTATTTACATATAAAACACTAGTACATCAAACCTTAGGTTTCTTATGAGAATTTTCTTCTAAGCCTCATCCAAATCACATAAAACAAATAATATCTATGATCATTGATGAAGGGAAGACACATGGGATAATTTTTGTAAGTAAATAGCATGCCAAGAAAATCAAACTCTTTTATCACCACGCTTCCTATACACTCAATTGCATATGCATTGCAATACTTATATACTAATAAAAAGGGGTGAGCATATGTAAAACGAAAAGGAAGTTGAAAGCACTATGAGTAGTGTGGGAAGTACAAGTTGTTGGATAGCTGGTTGTCATTGATGTTGATGGATAGTTGTCATTGATGTCAACAAATGTTATGTTGGATAGTTGGTTGTCATTGATGTTGATGGATAGTTGTCATTGATGTAAACAAATGTTATGGGTGCATTTGATGAAGTATAGTTGTCATTGATGTCAATAGATGTGATGGGTGCATTTGAAAAAATCTACAAGAAGCCCTATAGGTTTGGTCATGAATCCCAAAGATTTTTTAGGGATAAGGACACGAAGGAAAATGCAAATGTAGGTAACACACTCATAGATGGATATTCGTTGTCTTGTCATTTCCAATGGTAGGTAGTACGTCACATGGTTCCTCTCGGTTGAGAATTTATGCCCTCTTGAAGTTGGAAGCCCCAAAGAATGGTTAAGAATCCCCTAAACAATTACAAGTCATTAATTAAAGGGTAAAATGGTTATAAAAAGAAAGTACAGGTCGACCCTAAAGTTAAGGAAAGAAGTCACATGAACAAGTATAAATACACTTCAAGAAATGATGAAAATAAAATCTGGGGGTCCTTCATTTCCAGTTTCCAATGATCCTATCTTGGGACCTGTGGGTTATGGGCCCACACAATGGACTATAAAAATTTCCATATCATTGAAACAATGTCACCTTTACCCATGGGTTCCATATGACCATAGGTAGTGGCTAAGCACTAAGACAAATGAGTTCTTAATCTCTTATCAAGATCGACGGTCATGACTTAATGAGTCATTGAAAATGGACGACTCTATTTCTTTCAAGGGACAAAGTCATTTCCATAATCCCAAGTTAGCACAGGGGGGGG